>JAJKFI010000168.1:0-43589 GCA_029204185.1 Lerista edwardsae | reverse complement strand
CCGCGGCGTGACGCAACGGGCGGACTGCCGCTCAAAGGTAAGTCCCGCCCAGCGTACCGGGTGAATGACGCTGCTGCCCGCTACCCTCTTCATCCAGCTGCCTTGCGGAGCTCTCCTCCTTGGGCTGGTCCGTAGGACACCCGGGGCAAGTTCCTGCTGGCCTGCAACGCCAGTGGCCGCCTCTGCCTATCCCAGCTGCTCTCCAAGACATCTCCAGACCATCAGGCAACCCTGAGGTCTGCTTTTCAGCTTGCAGCCCAAACAGCCCCCCCCCCCGGTCTGGCTAGGGGGGAAGATAGGGTTAGGGTATTGGGCAGGATTGAGGCTCCGGGCTTGAGGGGACAGTGGCCGGGCTGCAGCACTGCATCAAGTGTTTCTCAGACTTGGAAGCCAACACACCTGATTCCCCGGCCCATCTCTCCCCCCTTCTCCTCCTGCACAGTGGCTGGACCTGCACTTAAAAGAAAACGTTCCTCCCTCTCTCTTGCTGCTCTCTCGTGCCTTATATCTGACAGAGATGAAGCCCAAACCTATACCAGTGACTCCAGCCGAGGTGAGTGGGAGCGCAGGAGGTTCGCTGAAACTGGTCTTGTGGGGTTTCCCGGGGGGGAAACAGTATTGGAACGCCTCGATGGATTGATTGGAAGTCCAGATGTCGGTGTCTGCGGATGCCAAAGCAGCCCCGCTCCCAGGCTTTCTGAGCCCACCCTCCAGTCGGGTCTGGAGGCGTTCTGAAGCCTGCCTCTGCGGCCCCCAAAAATCCCCTCTCAAAGGCAAACCAGAGTCACCATTAAACGGCTCCAGGCTTCAGCAAGCCTTTGTACTCACCTGCTGATATGAACAATCGACGTGATCCATATCTGGGGGGATCCTGGAACAGATACTGGATATTCAGGGCCGATGGTATCCGCAGGTGATCCTTTCCAGGACCCTCCCCCAATAGATACCGAATTCCATGGATAGGGAAATCCGCCGGGAGGGGCAGCACAGCGCTGCAGTTGCGTACCTGGGGAGTGCCCCCACCCACTCATCCCTGGACTGCTCAGAAGACCTCCGGGATGTGAGTGAAAGGCACTTGCAGTTTGCAGCAGCAGCTCTTGTTTGCATCCGGGAGGTGTTCTGAGGCATGATTCTTCCAGTGCTCCTAAGCATCAAAGATCCCCTGTAGGCAAACGCCCTTTCTGTCAATGCTGCTACCCAGCGGCGTCATGCAGCCAGAACGCGGGGTGGGAGGAACGGGGGAGCGGCAGCCCCCGTGGGGGGCGGGGAAGACGGCGAAACGGAGCGGTACGCAACGGGTGGGCTGCCGCTCACCCGTTCCTCCCGCCCAGCGTTCCGGCTGCATGACGCTGCTGCTGCTACCTTTCCTAACTTAAGCAGATTAGCATTGCCGAAGAGCTCGGCTGTTATCCCTGGCTACACTCATTGGGGTGCAGGGACTCTTCCTTCCGTAGGATCTGCGAGCTGAATACTGACACCCGACTCTTTCTTCTCACTCCAGCCTCCGAAGATGGAGGGTGCTGCAAACATGTCAGTTGCGAAAGATCACGAGACCTTGCTGGATTCTGCCCCCAAAGTGCAGGGAAGAAAGGTTGGCAACCATCTCTTCTATGACCTGAACCTGGCATGACATTTAATGCATCATTCGCTACTGGGGAACCATTTTCAGGGGGGGAAATGGTGTGGAGATAAGGTTTTAAACCCCTCTGTATTCAGCACTGTCCAACTGCTATTTAACTGTAAAATTAGGCCCCTAACTAGATATCTTTAACAACATGTCTGTTTTGGGCCCAGTTCTGCAACAACTCGGTGCATAAGCAATTAGAAAATACGGCCCGGTATTGGGTGTGCACTGTTGAATTCACCCCGTGAAGGTGAAGGCTTTCCCAATACTTCAGAATCTGCCAAGATGTGGTAGCACCAGGGCTGGCTTACCCATGAGGCTGACGGGGGCAGATGGTTGAGGGAATTAAATGCCCACCCCCAGCCTTCTCTGTAACCCTCACAGGGCCCGTGCAGAGGCATCTCCGGAGCACCTGGCAATGACATTGTTGTCCACAAGCTCCGGAATGCCCTGATGGGAGCTGCACAGTTGCGGGGCTGCTCAGCTTGGAGGGAACACTGCCTGCCACTTGTCTGCACTGCTCCTCCTCCCTAGTGGAAGAACAAGCAGAGGGGAAGGGTGAAGGAGAGCTAGAGTGTCTCTGAGGAGGAGGAATGGGGCAGCAGATTACCATCCTCTCTTACCATTGGGTAAGAGAGGTGGTATTTAGGCGGAAGCTTGGCCAGAGGGGGGAGCAGCACGGTAAGTACAACAAGTGCCACAATGCACTGTGTAAGTGGCCCCTCCCTCTCGCATGTCAGCGCTGCCCCGATTGGCTCTGATGGTGAGAGGGAGGGGCTGCTTACACAGTGCATTGCAGCGCCTGCCATAGTTAGCACACCGCCCCCTCTGGCTACGCTGCTGCATTTAGGACACTTCCTCAGGGGCCACAGCATCTTAGTCTAGCCCTGGGTAGTACCTACAAGCACAAGGGCCCCAATATGGTCGGGTTAAATCAGTGTTTCCCTTCTGGAATTGATGGAAACCGAAAAGCTTCAGTGGCAGCATCAATGTTTTCTTTCTCTCTTGAAGGGTGAGGAATTTGTATCGCAGCCAACAGAAAAATTGCAAGCTCCCGAGATATCGGTCAAGCCCCCTGCAGGAGAGGTGAGTTTTACATTTACTCCCAGCCAACATTTCTTATGCTACGTCTTGTAAACCAATTTGGGCCTTTTTTAATGCAGTGGTCTTCAACCTATTTTGTGCCATACTAAATATAGAAAGTATGAGACAGGGACCCACCATTGGACCTCCTGGGACCCCAGCAGTCACTGCCCACTCCCTGGCCCACCTTCCCAGGACTATTCACTGTAACCAATTATTCCTACTAGACAGAGCAGAAGAAGTTACCGTGAATCCTGCACAAGGGAAAAGCTGTTTTAACACAATTGCGAAGAACCCAAGCAGGACTGGGACACCATCTCCTTGTTCCTGAAGGGGTGCACCAGACCTCCCCCTTTATCTGGTGGTCCTTTAGTCCCGTGGTCTTCAGCCTTTTCCATTCCTGTAAGTTGTTGTGACCCCAACTGAAGCTTCATGAACCCCGTAGGGGTCCCGACCCAAAGGTTGAAGAACACCGTTTTAATGTATTGAAAGTGACATAAGGTACAGTTCAACAAACAGAAATGATGTCCTAGTTTAAGAGACTCTTGCAACTAAGAATGTCCAAAAAATTATAGATAACTGGGCACCAGAACGAAAACATATGCAAATGTGACCTTTGACTTGACCGCCTTAACTGGTAATGGCAAAATTTTCCCTTTAGCTGAATTTAGATAGTGTGCCAAACTATAGTTAAGGAAGCTTAACTAAGGTTTGGTGTGATACCTGAATTGAAGAACCATGGCTTATGATCAGCTGGCAAACCAGGAATTGGAAACCATGGTTTGTACCACCCGTGTTGCCTTATCTGAATTGACAAATGATAGTTGCAGTAGTCTATGTACCACCAGAGCACCACAGGAGCAGCAGTTCTGAGCAGATCAGCAAAGTGAACCATGGTTTGCCTTACATTTGAAGCTGTCTTGATGTCTGAATTCCCTTAATTGATCTCATGATTAAAATAGTACTTTAAAAACATTTATTTAATTTTCTCTCATTATCAGTTAAAGTGGTGATATTACAGTATTACAATGGCAAATATTTCGAGTTTCCAGCTAAAACGTTTCTCCCCGAAGCTGCATCTTCATCTATGTGAACTATTTCAGTTTGCCTGTCAATTTTTGTCCTTCACTGGGTTTTATATGCACTTCAGTGTGCTTACAACAAAAGGGCCTGTGTCAAGTCTCCAGTGTGACTATTGACTGCCACGGAATGTTTAGTAGCTGGATGTGTGTGTTGCACAAGTACTCTAAAACTGAACCCCGGCTGCACGTCTAAGAGTTCCCTGTTGCTCTTTTCTAGACGCAGCTGAAAGCCTCCCGAAGCAACAAGGCCAGCGCGAACGGCGTGTAGCTGGGATCCCAGCACAGCCTGGAGCCCTTTGGGCAGGTCCCTTCCCCCACCTTGGAGACGGCAGCCTGTGGTCAGTCCCTGCGGAGCCACCGCCCCTGCGCACACGCCTCCTCTCCCCGGCCCCCCTTGAACCTCCTCCGGGTGGCCTTGGCTGCAGGCGGAGCAGGCCAGGGAGCCCCCGGCATGGAGTCCCAGGTGCCGCCTCGACTACCCTCTGGGTAGTTTAACTTATTTTTTGTACATATGTACATAATCCAAAATGGGTCAAGCTGTAACTTATGCAACATCGTCGGATGTTAAGATTTGTTTTTCTCAAAACGAAAACAGTGATTGATTATTCATTTTAGTTCCCCCTGACAAAAGCCTGAGCGTTTGGAATCAGCCAAGATTACGGAGCCTCCCCAGCCGCAGAAGGACGTACTAACCTGGAGTGGGACCCCCCCCCCGGCCTCCCTGACACCGAGCAGGGCCCCCGCACACTTTACGGTGCACCTGCGACTCCTAGTCCCAGACTAGGCTCGCACCTTAGTCAACAGAGTCCCCGCCTCATCCGAAACAGGCCCACTTGGAAATGCGCCTCCCCTGAAGGGGACTTTCTCCCAGCGGGCCCAGGATCGGAGCTAGGCATCCCCCTCCCATCCCCCCTGGGGTCCAAGGAGCAGCCACACCAGACTGGCTGCCACTGGTTCCTATGGGGCCAGGGCAGCGGCCAGGGGCCCCCTCAGGGTGAGAGCAGCGCCCTAAGTAAAGCTTCAGCCCCCACAATGGGGCTCCTTGAGTCTGCACCAGCTATTTCCAGTTCGACAAAGGGCTTAGGATCTAGCAGAGAATGCTTTGCCTACGACAGCAACGTTCCTAAACTGGGTTAAGGACATTGACTAAGAGTGCAATCCTAACCTGGATTCAGGCTGGCACAGTTAGGCCAGCACAAGGGCCACCGTAAAGCGCGCTCAGAGTCAGGGGTGATGGCGCATGACTGTGTGCTGGCCTCTCTGATCCCAAGAGTGGTCCAAACGTATATTAAGATGTCCCTTGTGCCGGCCAAACTCCAGGTTAGGATTGCACTCTAAAGTGTGGATTAAGCTGCAAAACATTCCTATCTTCACCAAGAATTCACAGCAATTGTATCATTAACTTACATTTTGGGAGTTAGCCACCTGTCTTGAGTCTTGGCTTAGCATGGTTTTGCCAGCGTCTCTGTACTCAGGACAGCCTCCAGCCAAGGGCCAAAACTAGACAGTGTTTCAACCAGTCTTTAACGGGTGGCTTCAGAAGTGGACCTTTGAAGCTGCCAAATGACCACAGGGTTGAGGATTCAGTGCAAGAGCACAGAGCACCGTGCAAGAGCACAGAGCACCGTTGTGCAAGAGCACAGAGCACCGTTGAAGGGGACAGCATTAAGTCCTGCTGTTCTTACTGCCGGGAGCCACCACCTTGGGATAAATTGCAGCCTCGAAATAGGGGTTTTTGCTGCGCTAATAGAGAGGGGGCTTAATGCTTGCTTCCAAACAGCACAATTAACAACAAATTACTGGCTCCGTTTTAAATGTTAGAAAAGGGGACATACCCTCAATGAGGGCTGCAAAGCCATATGCACTTTCCTAAGAACAAATCCCATGGAACTCACTGAGGTTTGCTATTGAGTAGACATGCATGAGTAGATTCTGCTGTTAGGGTTGACATTTTGTCTTTTGTTAATCCCAAGTGAGAGAGCCACCAGAAACTCTCTGGCTCCCAGGCCCTGACTGCTGTTGACGGAAACACTGCAGTGTCTTTACTCCCCCCCCCTCCTGCAGCTCCAACCAGTCGAGTTTTAAAAGGTGCAAAGCTATCAGAAGCTAACTAGCCAGCACAAGTTCGCCCTGCAAGGAGGGGAGAGCCAAGTGTCACTGTCATGAGTACAATTGGCAACCAAGACTTGCCAAACGCATTTTACTGCCTTTGTCTAAGGCAGTGAGACAGTTACATACAGAAGATTGAAAAGAAGCGGCAAGGAGGGCAAAAGCTGCTTCAGAACTGTCAACACTACTATTCACGCTGTTGTTGTTCAGTTGCTAAGTCGTGTCCGACTCTTCGCGACCTCGTGGACCACAGCACGCCAGGCCTCCCTGTCCTCCACTAGCTTCCAGAGTTCGCCCAATTCATGTTCATCGCTTCAGTGACACTCTCTAACCATCTCCTCCTCTGCCGCCCCCTCCTCCTTTTTCCTTCGATCTTTCCCAGCATGAGGGTCTTTTCTAAAGAATCCTCTCTTCTCATGAGGTGGCCAAAGTATTGGAGCTTCAGTATTTATTCACACTTACATAGGAGCAAACCCCATTTTTACCTTGAAGGGACTTACTTCTGAGGGCACAGGCATCCCACCTGTGGCAGAGTGAGGTGGCTTATATCGGACAGCAAAAACAAAACAAAACCTACTGCTAAGAGAACACACTCCCTATGTTCTCTCCATCGCTGACCCCCTGTCTCCTAAAGACTTCTCACTAGCACCTGGAACTGGATAAGATGTGCAGACACTTCATGTCTTCTCAAGGAACTGGCAGAACACTCACAGTTGAAACACAGTTTCATCTAGTGCACTGGACCCCTGCACTACAACACATGCCATCCAGTCGCTCGATTTTGCCACTTTACCTTTTTCAAATGCTTACGTAATACTGTACTCCAAAAAGACCCAGCCGTGAGGGTAACTGAGAGGGTACAAACCCTGCTAACTACTGTATTCCAAGCACAAGATCAACCACATCACAGATCAGCCAGGCCTGACCCCACTGAGCACAAGCTCCTTCCCTTCCCCACCATCACTCCAGCATATTCAACATATGCAGAAGAATGAAGTAAAATCCTGAAATGGTAAAGCAGAGGATTACTTCAGGTAAGGATGCTATATTTGAGTGCTCCTTTTCTTAATCATTTTTTAAAGACTCCCTACAAGTAGGTTTGCCAGATACAAAGTGGGGCAGAGTGCCTATACCTTTAACCATTACATGGAAGAGGGAATTTGGGCAGGTGCAGCTCATCATGGAAGGATTCAAAAGCTGCACCTGGAGTAAGTGCTTCAAAATAAGGATTCAATGAGTTCTGCCTCATGTTTGCAAGAAACTACTTTTAAAGGAACTACCTTTAAAAGTAAAGTTGAAGAAGCTATAAATCAGACACTCAAGAAAACACAGGGCATTTAGAGACTCTGCTCCTATGAAATCAAAACAGAAAAGTTATCCAAACTAGCCTGAACAGTTGCTGTATTGGAGCTCATTCATCCTATGTCTGCTTCCTTGGAAGCAAGCCTTTTTGAACACAGTGGGATTTACAGGGTACGGGTAAACATGCAGACACCTAGACACCACATAGGGACGTGGTGGCGCTGCAGGTTAAATTGCTGCTGCTGGGCTTTCTGACCGGAAGGTTGGGTGTTCAAGACCGCGCGACGGAGTGAGCTCCCATTGCTTGTCCCAGCTCCTGCCAACCTAGCAGTTCAAAAGCACCTAAAAATGCAAGTAGATAAATAGGGACCACTTCAATGGGAAGGGAACGGTGTTCCATGCGCTACGGCATATAGTCACCCCGGCCACATGACCACGGAAGCTTGTCCTCAGACAAATGCCGGCTCTTCGGCTTAGAAACTGAGAGGAGCACCACCCTCTACAGTCGGTCATGACTAGACCATTCGGTCGTGGGGAAACCTTTACCTGTTCTCATATGGTCGCTGTTTGCATTTTCCTCACAGTACATTTCTCTTAAGGCAAGTGGCCAAAAAGCCACCTTGAACAGCCAGAAATAACAGATAAAAATAAAACAATGGGAGGCTCCATTGAATAAACAAGCCACTAATTTCTGCCCTTGGTAGCAACCAAAGTCTATGACTGACCGCAGTCAAGTCCCAAGTTGTTGTCCCACAGCGGCTATTCCTGCTCAGCCTCACCAGGGGGCAGCAGAGGACAACGTTCCTTGGGGAAGTAGCTCTGACGCTCCCTGCTTGGAAGGATTGAGATGCCTCGGGGTAGGCAGAGAACTGCCCCAATAGCATACCTAGTGGGGGGGACTGATAAGTAGGCAGGTGCCGCAACCTGCCATGTAAGCTGCCCCTCCCACTCGCCGTTGGAGCCATTCTGGCAGCGACGGCAACAGCGAGTGGGAGGGGCTGCTTACAGGTTGCGCTGCACTGCAGTACTTGGCATTCTGCCCAGGAGCATCTCTAGTGTTTGCGTCACCTGGTGTGGAGGTCAGCACATCACCAGTGGTGCCATTCAGCCGGTACGCTGGGCGGGGCTTACCTTTGAGTGGCAGTCCGCCCGTTGCGTAACGGCGTGTTCCGCTGCTTTCCCGCCCGCCTCGGCGGGCGGGAAAGCGGCGGAACGCGCCGTTACGCAACGGGCGGACTGCCGCTCAAAGGTAAGCCCCGCCCAGCATGCCGGCTGAATGCCGCTGCTGCGCATCACCCCCATGATGGACCTCCTTCCGTTCCAGACCATACAAATTCCAACATCATATGCACAGCCTAAATGCAATGGGACCACAAGGGGTTGTTTATTTTAATGTATAACGATAGTGACACAGCTTGATGACACTCCCACAATGGAACGAGAGTTCTAGTATTAGTTCTGCTACATGGAAATGAGAGTTGGATCATACTTACTCCTAATTGGTCCCCTTCTGTGGCATGACAACAGCATCACTGGCACATCATTGGCTCTCAGAACAATCAGTTTCATTGGTCAGTTTCGAGTTAAGGAAATCCAGTTCATGTTACAGAAGGCGGTTGTGTTTTTCTTTTCTGGCTTTCTGGCTATATTGCAAAATGGTTTTTTCATTGCATTCTGCTGTAAATTCCACATTGAATGATACATAACATGATTGTGTCATTAGAAAATACAGAGATTTTACCATTTTGGGGCAGTAGCGCTGTCAACTCCTCCTCCCCCACGTGCATTACCTGATTCAGCCCACATTCCCCACACTCCCTAACGATGCCACAGATTTCCCCCTCCTCCAGCTCTGGCTCTGCCCAAAGGTCTGCTGCTGAGTTGTCATCCACGCAGATTTGTGCTGCCCAGTCCGTGGCATTCTGCTGGGGGAGCGGCTGGCATCGTCCCAACGCCTTTCTTCTGGATCAAGACAAGCAAGACGCAGGGCACGGATTCCGCGGACGGCTCTGGCTTGCTCAGTGGACATCAAAACTGGACTGGATTCACTCCAATTTCTCTTTTAAAGACATACCTGAGCTTCCAGTGAGAGTTCAGCAATCGGAGGCCCGCACAGGCCAATCCGCCGCTCTTACCCGATGCTGACAGCCGCCGGCGCGCCTGCCTGGGGCTTCTGGGGCCAGCCCTCCCACTGCCGCCCTCTGGCATGGAAGCCACGGCGGCGGCGTGACGGTGTCACTGCCATCACTTCCTGCACGCTTGGCTTGCTTCCTCCGAGACCAAAAAACCGGTTCCGGGCGTGCTGGGGGCATGGAGATAGAATTTTCACTGGAGACGGCATGACGTCATTTTCTTGAAGCTACCTCGAGTAGACAAAAATGGCTGACTCAGATCATCGCCGTGAAGGAGGATTGCCGCGAATTCACAAATAAAAATCTCCCTGCAAGTGTAAAAGTTAATATCAACCTTTTTAATCATGCCTGCGTGTTCTGCATACGGGTAATAAGGTTACAAATAATGTTTCTACACGATCACATGTTTTTATTTTCGTAAGTTTTAATTTTTATTCAGTCCTAAACAGTACGAGCAAAGCAATCTGAAATGCTTGGAATCAGGATTGTTTTGAGTATACTAATTCATGGCAATCCTCCCTCATGGCGATGATCTGAGTCAGCCATTTTTGTCTACTCGAGGTGGCTTCACTGGGCTCCTATTAAATCAACAGGGATGCCGTCTCCAGTGAAAATTCTAACCTCCTTGGCTGGGGGTCGATTCCAGTGACGGCGCCCTGGAGGCCGGGCCCTGGGACTGCCAGCGGTGCCCGCAGGAGCCGCGCTGGCCACTGCCACTCCGAGGGGCGGCCACTGCAAGCGAATCCTGCCCAGTGGTGGCGGCCAGTGCTACCCCGGCAGCCCCAGGCCCAGCCGAAAGGGGGCCCCCTCCAGGCAGCTGCCTACAGCCTCGGGAACAGTCCCTGCCTGCCCGCCTGGCCCTGGGCAGTCCTTGCCACGGTAAGCACCTTCCCAAGCCTGAATCGAAAAGGAAAAGGCCTGCAGGCCGCTGAGCGATCCCGTCAGTTCACCCGAGTCGGTGAGCACGGCCAGGCAAAAACGTTACCCAGAGATGCACATCCTCTTGACAAGGGCTGTTTTTTTTCTTCTTAAGGTCACTGTACTAAGAAGCTCCAATCTGCAAAATAAGCCGATCATTAGTGGGCGGCCGAATGAAAGTTCTCGGTCCTGGCAGAGCTTCAGAGGGGCTCTGCCTGCTCTGTGCCAGCGGCTGCAGCTACAGCATCAAAGCTGGGACCGGGGGGGGGGGGGGTGGCGGCCTCACTCCAGGCAGGGTCCAGCCAAGCAGAAACGAACAACACGGCCTGAACTTCCGAACCCGCTGCTGGCTCCTCGCGCCCACCGTCCGTTCCCAGCCCCTGCCGGAGCATCTGCCCCTGCCAGCTGCCCCCGGGCATCGTCTGCTGCACTTACATAAGAACATAAGACGAGCCCTGCTGGATCAGGCCAAAGGCCCATCTAGTCCAGCTTCCTGTGTCTCACAGCGGCCCACCAGGTGCCCCAGGGAGGCAGGAGACAAGAAGATGCTTGCATCCCGTTGCCACTCCCTTGCACCCGGTACCAGTAGCCCACCACCTTTGTAAGGAGGTTGCACAATCCATCATTGCCTATAGCCCACAATGGACCTTTCCTCCAGAAATCCGTCCAATCAAGACCAGATGCCATCACCACCTCCTGTGGCTAAGAGTTCCACAGATTAACTACCCGCTGGGTAAAAAAGTACTTCCTTTTATCTGTTTTAACTCTCCCAACCCTCAGCTTTAGTGGATGCCCCCTGGTTCTGGTGTTTTGAGAGAGGGAAAAGAACATCCCTCTATCGACTCTGTCCCTTCCGTGCATAATTTTGTATGTCTCAATCATGTCCCCCCTCAGGCGCCTTTTTTCTAGACTGAAGAGCCCCAAACGCTGCAGTCTTTCTTCATAAGGGAGGTGCCCCAGCCCCGTAATCATTTTTGTTGCTCTCTTCTGCACCTTTTCCAGCTCCACTATGTCCTTTTTGAGATGCGGCGACCAGAACTGGACACAGTATTCCAGGTGTGGCCTTACCATCGACTTGTACAATGGCATGATAACTTACTTACAAGCAAACACTGTCGAAGAAGAGCTGCTGAAGGGACCAGCCAGCCCACCCTCCCCGTGGCCCAGTAGGCAGAGCCGGCCCTGCAGCAGGGCCCTGACCGGAGGCCGTCCGCCGGGACTCAGGGTCTGCTCTCACGGCAGCCTCAGCCCCAGAAAACCCAGAGAAGATGCCTGCAGTGCAGTGCAGTGCTGTGGGCAGCTCCAGAACAGGGCTAAGAACGTAAGAGCAGCCCAAGGGCCCGTTTTGTCCCGTTTCCTGCATCTCACTGAGGGCGCAATCCTAACCTGGGGTTAAGCCGGCACAGTTAGGCCAGCACAGATTGGCCGGCACAAGGACCGCCGTGAAGCACGCTTGGACCACTCTCAGTGCCCGTCCGTGTGCTGCGCTTTGACTCCAGGAGTCGTCCAAACATTGTTTATGGTGCTGGCCTAACTCCAGGTCAGGATTGCGCCCTAAACTGCACCAGGTGCCTCGGAGCACACAGGACACCTGTTGCCACTCCCTCGCATCTGGCACTCAGAGACAGGCTACCTCTAAAACCAGGAGGTTGCATATACCCATCGGGGCTTTCAATCCATGATAGACTTTTCCTCCATAAATTTGTCCAATCCCTGTTTTAAAAGAATCTGTGGCAAGGTGTTCCACAGATTAACTATATGCTGGTAAAGAAACATTTCCTTTTGTTTGTGCTAACAAGGTTGTCCGATTTCAGGGAGGGAGCGGAGCAGTTTACCTGGCAAGATAAGGCACCTCGCAAAACATTGTGCTCTGCCCCCCTCTAGGGATACTAATAAATAAATAATAATAATACTTGGATTTATATACCGCCTTTCTTAGGTCACCAGATTTCTCTAATGACTATAACTCAAGGCGGTTTACATAGGCAGACTTTATTTAGAAACCCAAAGGCTTTTACAATTTTTACAGAAATGTTCTGTCTTTCAAGAACACATACAGATGGATCTTTCTGGATTCAGTCCTTCTTTCTGGCCACCCGTTTGTCTTCTTGCTGGCTGATAAACGGCTTCCCTGCTCCCACCAGAGAAGCGGCTGAACTTCGGCACAACTCCCCCTCTCACAAGGCAGCCGAAGCTCAGCTGTTAATCAGCCGCAATTAACGAGGTCTGGCGCTCACAGAGACTTCCGGCTGTCCCGAACTGGCGACCTTCAGATCTTCAGCTCTTATCTTCAGGCAAACGGAGGCATTAACCCTCTCGACTAAATCTTCTGCCCAATCTTCTGCCACTAGTGTCCTGGCCATCAAAATGTCAACTGATTTATCCTTGCTCCCTAGACCAGCGCGGCGGAACGCGGCGTGACGCAACGGGCGGACTGCCGCTCAAAGGTAAGTCCCGCCCAGCGTACCGGCTGAATGCCGCCGCTGGGGCAGAGGTCTGGGGGTCCCATGGGTACCACTTGCCACCAACTTGAAACACTGCTGTAGACCTCCTTTCAGAATGAGAGAAAGATTCTATTGCCAGTATACAACGGCTCTCGTACCCAGGGCTGGTAGAGGAAATACCTCAGCCTTTCCTGGATTGGAAAAGGAAGAACTGAACGGGGTTAAAGAGGAATTGTGGCGGAGAGGAGAGTGGCGGGCTAGACAGCATCTTCTCCGCCACTTTCCCCCTTTACCGTAGCAGAGGGGGCAGCACTGGGCACGGCCTGGCAGGCGCCAGGGAGTCTTGGGTCAGCTCTGTGCCTGTGCCTGAGCTTTGCCTGCCTGGGCTTCCCGCCATCCCCACAGATCACATGCTGCTTGTTTTCCTTTGCTGGCAGTTTGCCTCCTTGCAGTCAAGGGCTTTGCTGCCTAGATTCACCTCCTCCCGTAGCCTTGGCCAACAGCATCGGTTCCAGTGCGTGGGCAGAAAGCGCGGAGGCAGCGCCTTCCATTGCTGCCTTTGCCGCTTCGCTCTTTCTGAGCTCCGATTGCATTAACATCTGAACTTTCCCAGCCCACAGACACAAAATATTTAGCTGGCATTTGTTGATGCCGGAAACGAAGAGGTTTGGCCTCTGTCTGCTGCACTCATGTCTCGGTTACCGTGAGGAGCTCAGAATTACCAGGGCCGGGCCGGGCAGGGCAGCGATTGATCCAGCTCAGAGTTCCCCAGGCTTTGTTGTGATGGAGCCGCCGTACCTTGAGGAGATCGGATTCAGCCTGCTCTGCACCCCTGGCAAGAGGGCAACATCCCAGCAGGGGGGGCCCAAGAGCTTCCGGTAGCAGCAGCAGCAGCTGGTCAGATGCCTCCCCACCTCCCCCTTGCACAGCTTGTTGCAAAGAGGGCTCGGCTTGACTTGTACAGCGGAAGGCTTTTTGCGAGCTGCTCTCCACCAACCGTGGCTAGTTTGCCCCCCAAAGCAAAACAGGATCTTCTCTGCCATGGCTGATTTGTGCTTCGAATTCCCAACCCTCCAGGATTAGCCGGGAGTCTCCAGGGATCAGCGTCCATCTCCCCAGGATGAAAGCATTTTAATAAGGCCTCCAGAAATTGCTAGCGTGACGCCATGTTGAGGGGGGAATTTCCTGGGATTGCTTCAGCCACAGCTGGCAACCCTGCTCATGCTCCATCAATGGGGCCACCCCACACACCAGGGGGTCTCCAATGTTAGAACGCCTTTGGCCAACGGGGCCATTGGCTGCAGCTCCCCACTAGGGCTGCCATCTATACTTTGGACAGGGATGTGGATTTTTCACAAGGATTCCCCAGCTCCCTGGGGAGCCCCGGCTCATAGTTTGGGAACCCCGACTCACACAATTGTTTCCTTAACAGCTGCCCATGGAAAGGGACGGTCAACACTGCACCAGGGAAGGCCCCTGCTAGCTGGGCAAGAGGCACTGTTTCAAGTGGTGTCCTCTTATATTTAGCAGGGGGAGAGCAATTGTCCCTCTTCACCCCAGCGCAGTGTCTTTCTCGTGGCTGTTGCTGGTGGTGTTCTCCATTCTTTTAGATTGTGAGCCCTTTTGGGACAGGGAGTCAGTTAACTTTAATGTTATTATTTGCCTGTAAACCGCTTTGTGAACTTCATGTTGAAAAGCGATATATAAATACTAGTGATTGATTGATTGATTGATTGATTGATTGATTGATTGATTGATTATGGGCTTCTCAGTGAGAAACTCCTGGTGAGAAACTCGAAGGAACAAGGTTGGGCAACCCCTGTCCTTTTGCAGAAACACAGCAGACCCAGGTGCATGTGAGTTTCATTGAACAGAACGTGGGCCCAGCCATTCCTTGCATGATCTGGCTTGATCCGGCTCTGTTCCCCTCTCCGTCCAGGATCTGCAGGGTGCGGAACGAGCAATTATTCGGTCAGGTTTCCCTTAACTCATCCTGGGCAATTGCCTGACCTGCCTGGGAAAAAGTAGCTCAAGTTCATTTGAGAGGCCAAAACAGACAAGCCCTTGAATGCCTATCTAGTGAGCCTGTCTTCTTCCATTATTCGGTATTAAATGGGATAAGATGTTCTCTGAAGATACGTTTAAAGATTCTCCAAGAGCCCAGCTTTCAAGGGAACTCTATCCCTCTGCAGGAAATGAAGGACAATAATTTTCTGCCCTGTTTCTTGACAAGGAAGCGGAAGAAAAGGACCAACAGTCTGAAATTCAAATCCTTTGGTATTCTTAAAATATTACAGTTTTATGTCCACATAACATTGGCCTTGTTCACTGGGAGGCACATAGCCTCAAATGTTCATAGCTCAAGATGGGAGATTAGTGGCAAAATAACGTTCTATTATTATATGATAAATGTGATAGTCCGATAGAAAAGACTAAAGTAATGGAACTTCTAAAGGCTGTTGATCTGAACGATTGTTCCTTTGGCGGCCCACAGTAACCATATCCATTAGCACGGCATTGCTCAAGTTGTGCGTGGGGACCCACTTGGGGGCTGACAGAGGCATCGCACCCCCGTGGCGTGGTGATACACCTGCTGCAGGTGCTGCCAAGGGAGCTGGGCACGCCGGCGGGGAAAGCCGGTTCGGAGCTGGGTCTTCCCACCCACCCTGACCTCCAAATCACTCAGAAACGGAACCATCTTGGAAGCAGGGGGCGTGGCAGGCCTGGCGGAAGGCGCGGGGACGTCTTTCAGCACAGCACCGGGCGCAGTCAGAGTCTGGTGGGTCCTGCAGAGCCGCCAATGAAAACACAGGTGATGGGGAAGAGTATATGGCCGATGCGGGAGGGCGTTGCGGCAATTGCATCCAGCCAATTATACACCTCGGTTTTTAGAGAGTTGCCTGGATTGGGTCAATTTTCCACATCCAACGGGCATTGGTATTGGCCCACGGAGAATTGCTGGACACATTTGCCCACCTCCACCCCCCCCCTCAATTTGAAAAGGAAGAGGGGAGGAGAGCAAATTATGGGGCAAGCAGACACATGCTGGGGAGGGAACTGGGGTCTTGCATGGTCTGCTCAACGGCGGGGGCTCTGAGCTCCTGCCCCGTTCCAGTTTCATCATCCCAGCTTTCCTTCTTTTGCTCCCGGTCCGGATCCTGCGGCCACATTTGCTCAGCAACTGCAAAACTTGCTGCTATCCTGTCTGGGGCTGAAGATTAAAAGGCGCCTCCATAAATCAGGCTGCACGAGCCGCCTTGTCTCACGCACGGAGCATCCATCTCTTTGGGTGCAGCTCTAGCGGCAGGTCAGGGTGAGGCGGGGGGGGGGGGAGAGGGCTTCCTCCACGCTGGCTCTTCCCAGGAGCAGCTTCCCAAAGGGCCAGGCTCATGGCTGTTAATCATCTGCACTTCCGTTCCGGCAGCCCCGCGGGGGGTGGGGTGCAGATCCATTTTCTTGACGCTCGCACTACCAGGCTGTGTTTGATTAACTCTCCCCTGGCGACTCTATGAATATCCCCTGTCCGTGCAGGAGTTATTCGTGCCCAGGTCAAACGTTGCAGCCATCACCGCTGTTGCAGCTTCCCCCTCTGGTCTAACATTTTGGTTGCTTTCCAGCCTCTAAAACAGAAACGTGTTGTTGTGTGGACACTCAAGACTACGTTGTCCCTTCCTCCAGCTTCAGTCCCATTGCAGACCATCAAGTGTTTCACAAGACTCCAGAAGGGGCTACGACACAGCGACCCCCCCGGATTTCTCCATAGCCTGTCCTGGGCTGATCGGAAGCAAGGAACACCAGGCACACCTGAGAAGTGTCATTGCTCATGTCTCCTACCAGGCGCTCAGATCAGGCTCCTGGCCCGTGATGTCATGCACCCACTACGCACCACTACGCGAGTACCGGTTCCTAGAAGTTGAGCTGGCCCCGCCCACTCGAAGCTGGCCCCTGCTATTTAACCAGGGAACAGTTGAAGCAAAATATGTATATACACATCTCTAGAAAGCAAAGCAATAGAAGTTAAATCAACACTAACCACAAGCCGAAGTTATTACAAACATGATCACATCCATGGCAACAATCATGACATCACTTCCGGCTTATGACATCACTTCCGGTGGGCGGACCCCAACAAGTGCCAATCAAAAGTGAGTACCTGTTCCTAAATCATTTGGATGACACCACTGCTCCCGGCCACAGTCACCCCCGTGGGTGTGCAATGAAGGGAATTCCTTACAGCACAATCCCGTACTGGGGTCGGACCTGCCCAGCCGTCCCCACACCAGCTCAGGGTGCTGCAAATGTGCCACAAGGCGCCTCGGTGCCTGGTCGAGGCCCAGCGGGGCCAGCGTGAGGCCTGCGTGGCTCGGCAGAACCACGTCCCGACCCTGCGCCAGCCGGCAGCCCAGGGACCAGCACGCGCCAGGCGAGGGTGGAGGGTGGAGGGCAGGGAGCTGGAGGCAGGGAGGGGCATTTTTGGGTGGGGGAGGGTGTAACGCGGAGGGGCCCAGGAGGGGGCAGCGGCAGCGGAGGCCTCCTCCACCGTATCCTAAGCCCCATTCCTGCAGCCCTATGCAGCCTTCCCACACTTGCTCCAGCTAAGCAGCTGGCACGGATCCGAGAAGCTGGGGCTTTATTCAGGGCAAGAGGGACGAGATCCCCTCACCCCAAGGAGGCCTCCAGCCACCTCCTCAGCTGCTTTGGGTGCAGCCCAGGCCATGTGGCCTGGCTGTGCCAGCGCAGCTTCGGATTGGGCTGCCCGTGACACACACAGTGCCAGCAGCAAATGGCGGGGAGCTCTGCACTGCCCGCCCACCCCAGCATCTCCTGCCCACCTCAATAGTGCTCTGCACTGCCAGTGACACTGAGGGCTCTGGGCGGTGGTGTCATCTAAATGATTTAAGAACAGGTACACACTTTTGATTGGCACGTGTCGGGACCCACCCACCGGAAGTGACGTCATAAGCCAGAAGTGAGGTCGTGGCAGGAAGTGACATGAAAAAAGCCCTTTTTGAGGCCTCAGATGATTTTAGACTGACCCAACAGTTGCAACAGTATTCCACAGCACCCCCCAGAACATGTGAAGGAGGCCTGGCATCATGTTAAAACCCCAGAGCAGCTCATTTTTCAGTGGCAAGGCAAGGCTCCACTTGCTGCCTGCCTGGCTCTGAGAACATGCAGGAAACTCAAACATGCAGGAAATTCAAACGTTGCAGAGGGCGGAGTCGATGAGTGGGCGGGCGAATGGGCGGGGCCAGCTGTAATCCTAGAAACCGGTACTCACGTACCCCCACGTACCCCCTGCATGACATCACTGGCTCTGGGGGGCTGAGTCCAGCCATGGCGGCCTGGCCCTTGGCTTCTGTGTCCAAACTGAACCCACACCAAGAAGGGCAGGCACATTTTCACACACACTTTTCTCTCTGGTCTCTGGGCCTTGCCTTTCCGGCTCCAAAATGGCTGCTAGCAGAGCTGCTTTCCAGAATGTTCTGGGCGGTGCAGGCAGCCAAGCCTGTTAGGCACCCCCAAACAAGACTCGGATCTTTGCAAAAGTTTCAAGAAGCCTTTATTTTCAGGCTGCGCACAGCTGGGTGTCTAAAGGTAATAATTTCCAAAGCTTTAGAGACCCCTTACAATTGATGTTTTTCCTTATATTGGAGTTTGCGCCTCCCACAAGTAATGATTATTCTTAGCATTTTACCACAATTAGGAAAGTACATAACAGTTCAGCATTTTGCATTATATTTGTTACTGTTTCAGCAAAAGTCTGGACCAGACTTAGCTAGGTCTGCGGTTTATGATTTAACTTCCTCTAGCAAAAGGTCATTTGTTCAGTCAGCAGTCTAAAATAGTGTTGGGATATTGAAATGGGGCAGAGGAAATTTACAGACTTGTATGGTAGGTTTCTGACTGGAGACATGGAGCCCGAATGGCAACATGAGATTCTGCCCGGTGATATGAGTAAATGGTAACATAGAGATCTGTCCGGAGATAAGAGTTAAAATGGTAACATGTGAATTTGCCCAGAGACAGCGGAGAGTTTGCCTGGTGATAAGGTCATGTGATCGTGATGACTGGAAAGTATATAAAGACCAGGGATACATGTTACCATTTAGTTTGGAAGGTTTGGAGAGTTTAGAGGTTTAACTGTCAAGTGTTTAACTGTCAGTTACAGAGAGAGTTTGAAGTGTGTGTGCTTGAGAGAAGTCTTTTGGATGAGAGCTGAACATTGATTTATAGAAGCTATGTACAGAGTTTGCTGAAGTTGCTGAAACAGATGTAAAGAAGATTAACTACAATAATACAGAAGTTTTGTTAAAGAAGTCTCTGAGTTATTTCTTGTCAGTGATCATCAGTGTTGGAGCTCTGAATAAACCACTCTGCAGGAGGAGAAGCAGCATATTCGTATTTATATATTACTAGCCTTTTGTTACCCGGCGTTGCCCGGGGGAGAAAGTATCCCCAGCTTCTATTAGGAGAAGGAATGAATACATGGACAGAATCAAGCAAAGGAGCGTAATGAAATTGTCACACTCACTGAACCATGTCTGCAGGTCCTGTGGTAGGGCAGTTAGCCCTCTGGAAATAGGTCCCTCTCAGATCCGACTGGGTGTTGGAACTCTCTGGATCATGCTCTTTCCAGCCTGGGCCACTCAGGCAGTGCAAAGCAGTTTCACTTTCGTTTCTGAGGTCTCTTCCTGTGTATCAGCTCAGTGAGTGCAATCCCAGCTCATGACCTGCAGAATCCTTTGTGACCACAGGGTGGCAGCACACTTTCACTCCAATACAATCCCCTCGCTGTCCCTCCCCCCGGGGGCTGTAGGGGGGTCTGACCCCCGCAGTGATTCCTTCCAGGCTGCAAGATGTATTCCTGCCAAGTTTCGTGTGGATCGGTCCAGGCGTTCCCGAGCCTATGCATAACATACATACATACACACCCGCATACATGCACACCCACATACCCACGTCCATTTTTATATATATAGATAGATTCCTCCACATCTCAAAAATAAATAATGTAATAACAACAAATAGTCACTCTATGTGCTAAGTTCACTATATGCAAAGCTCAAGGGGGGACAGAAAGGACAAGGGACAAGGTTTTTGAGCATGTGGATTTGATACAGAGATGTGGATTTGATCACAATACCCCAAAGCACAGAAGCGCCGCTCTCAGTGAGACTGGGGCGCCAATGAGTCGGTGGGCACAGCGCATGCAGAGATGTCTTGTGCCTTCTTCGCCAGGGACTGGGGGAAGCGAGCTGCTGACGGACAGGCTGGGCAGGCTGCCAGGCCGCTCGTTCCAGTCACCGCTGCTGACGGGCTGCTGCTCGGAGCGTCTGCTGGGGTTGGCTTCGGCATGTCCCTCTCCACGTGCGGCTCCGCCTGTGTGAGCTGACCCTGTCAGTTGGCCTCCCTTCCAAAGGATGGGGGCCGCTTGGCCTGAAGGCATCACTGGCAGTCCTGGAGGCATCCCACAGCAGGGTCTGCCCATTTTTTCCTCATCGGGGCTCCTGAGCTTTTGGAAAGAAGTGCACTGGAGGGCAATTTCCAGGTGTTGACCTGGAGCATTTCCCATCACAGCGACAGAAAAGCATCGCCTGGGGAACTGCTACCCATCAAGCATTTATTAAAAGCACAGGAGTTCTGATAGAAGAAAGGTTGTCAACTTTGCTTAAGGTTCAGATGAAAAGGGAAAGGCGAGTCCTCAACTGGATGTTGGGTTTGCTTGCCAGGATTCACAGGCACAAATATATTCACGACAATCGCATGGAGCATCTCTTGAAAAGCGTGTTGTTGTTGTTGTTGTTGTTGTTGTTGTTCCTCACGACCAATGCTTAACTGTTGTGCTGCGGGAGTTTGGAGCACAGCGGTTGAAAATAGCTGAAAAACGTGCCCAAGTTCTGCGGCTCTGTTTGGAGGGCGCCCGTCTGAAGCGACATTGTTTGTCCCTCTTCCTCAGTGGGCTCTGAAGCTTCTGGTCCTTCTCTGGCTCCCTGATTTTAAAATGGAATTTAAAATTTTGAAACGGAAGCGGAATGGAGCAGAAGAGGGCCTGTGAAGGAGAAGAGACACTCCAGCCCAGCACTCTTCCACATGCCCTCTTCCGCTCTGTCCCCATCCCATTTTAAATCCAGAGAGAGCAGGAGAAGAGCAGAAGGCGGAGGTGGTTCTTCATACCTGGGGCTAACAGGGAGTGACATTTGCCACCCTGCCTGTTGCACGGTCAGATCCCGGCCAGGCCTGTCCACAGCTGTGTCTGCCAGGCAGTGCCATGACAAGGCTAATCAGCAGCCCCCCTTGCATCCAGCACCCCTGTGCTAGTCAGGACCCACGGCCACCCCAGAGGTGCGGAGGGGATGCCTCCAGGGAGCTGCTTTTGTGTCGCAAATATGGCACCTGAGACAGCAGCATCCATTGCTCAACAGCCACGCTGGCCTGGAAAAAAAACAGAGACGTGAGGGATGGGAGGGAGAGCTGGAAGTTTTTGTTCCTGGGTCTGGGTCTTTCTAAGTTTCTTAGCGTGTTTTTTGCACACACACACCCTGCCCCCATCACGAGCAGGTGCTGCATCGAGCAAGGACAGAAGTGTGAAGGTGCTTGGCTACACCCAGACCACAAAGCGCTCTCTGAGTAGAATCATGGAGTTGGAAGGGACCTACAAGGTCATCTAGTCCAACCCCCTGCCTGTAGCAGGAAATCCTCCTAGACCATCTCCAGCAGGTGCCTGTCGAGCCTCTGCTTGAAGGTCTCCAGTGAGGGGGAATCCGCCACCTCCCTTGGCAATCTGTTCCACTGTCGAACCGCCCTTATCGTCAAGAAATTCTTCCTGATGTCCAGCCGGAATCTCCTCTCTTGCACTTTGTACCCGTTGGACCTAGTTCTACTGTCACAGGCAGAGGAGAACAGTTTTGTCCCTTCTTCCTTATGACAGCCCTTCAGATATTTGAAGAGTGCTCTCATATCCCCTCTCAGCCTTCTCTTCTCCAAGCTAAACATACCAAATTCCCTCCACCAAATTCCCTCATACCACCAAATTACCAAATACACCAAATTACCAAATACACCAAATTACCAAATACACCAAATTCCCTCCACCTTCCCTTTTTTAGGACTTGTTTTCCAGCCCCCGATCATCTTTGTTGCTCTTCTCTGAGCCTGCTCCAATTTGGCTGCATCTTTCTTAAACTGAGGTGCCCAGAAGTGAGCACAGTACCCCAGGTGAGGGCGCACCAACGCGGAGTAAAGCGGAACCACAACTTCTTGCAACTTGGATGCTATGGTTCGATGAGTGCAGGCTAAAATTGCGTTAGCCTTCTTTGCAGCCACATCACACTGCTGACTCATGGTCATCTTGTGATCCACTGCAACTCCAAGATCCCTCTCACTTGTTGTGCTGCCAAGCCAGGTTTCTCCCAATCTATACCTGCGTCTTTGGTTATTTTTGCCTAAGTGTAAAATTTTCCCCTGTAAAAATGCATTTTTCTCTGTTGAACTTCATCTTATTCATTTCAGCTCATTATTCCATTTTGTCAAGGTCTTACTGAAGGCTTATACTGTCTTCTATTGTGTTTGCTACTCTTCCCAGTTTGGTATCATCCGCAAATTGATGGAGGTCCCATTTTATCCAGGTCACTGATGAAGATGTTAAAGAGAACCGGGCCCAAGACAGAGCCCTGGGGCACACCACTTGAAACCCTTGTCCAGGCCAAGGCAAAGCCATTGATGATCACTCTTTGTGTACGGTTATCCAACCAGTTGCAAATCCACCTAACAATGATTTCATTCAGCCCATATTTTTCCAACTTGCTGATTAAGATGTCATGTGGAACCTTGTCAGATGCTTTACTGAAGTCAAGATAAATCACATCCACAGCATTCCCACCATCCACTAAGCTAGTCACCCGATCAAAAAGGAGATGAGATTTGTCTGGCAAGATTTGTTTTTGACAAATCCATGTTAAGTTCTGTTAACCACAAAGTTGTTATCTAGTGTGTGCAGATTGTGTGCTGTATCATTTGTTCCAATACCTTCCCCGGTACCGAAGTCAGACTGACAGGCCTGTAATTTCCGGGGTCTTCCTTCTTCCCCTTTTTGAAGACTGGGGCCACATTAGCCCGCTTCCAGTCTAGGGGCACCTCCCCTGTTCCAGTGATGTCATGCAGGGGGTACGCGGGGGTACGTGAGTACCGGTTTCTAGGATTACGGCTGGCCCCGCCCATTCGCCCACCCACTCGTCGACTCCGCCCTCTGCAACGTTTGAATTTCCTGCATGTTTGCGTTGCCTGCACATTCTCAGAGCCAGGCAGGCAGGCAGCGAACAGAGCCTTGCCTCGCCTTGCCACGGAAAAATGAGCTGCTCTGGGGTTTTGGAACTGTTGGGTCACTTTAACATGATGCCAGGCCTCCTTAACATGTTCTGGGAGTGCTGTGGAATACTGTTGCAACTGTTGGGTCAGTTTAAAATTGTCTGAGGCCTCAAAAAGGGCTTTTTTCATGTCACTTCCTGCCACGACATCACTTCTGGCTTATGACGTCACTTCCGGTGGGCGGGTCCCGACACGTGCCAATCAAAAGTGAGTACCTGTTCTTAAATCATTTAGATGACACCACTGCCCTGTTCCCCAGGATTTCTCAAAGATGATGGACAGAGGCTCTGCAAGTACATCTGCAAGTTCCTTTAGCACTCTAGGATGCAACTCATCTGGTCCAAATGACTTGATTTCATTCAGGCCGGTCAGGTGGTCTCTGACAAGTTCCCTGTCAATCTTAAGTGCTTCAAGATCTTTGAATAATTCCATGCTGCGTTTTCCAGCCTTTGCTCGGGGGGGCGTCCTCCCAAGCAAGGCTCACCCAAGCAGGAGGCAGCTCGGCCGGCCATTCTTCATCCCCAGCCATCGGATTCCTGATGCCAAACCTCGGCTCGCTCCCGGACCCAGAGAAAAGGTGGCCTGTCTGCAGGCCCAAGGGGGCTCTCTAAACGCTTCTTGTGGCTTTGCAATTTGTGAAATTAAAGCAAAGTAAAACCAATTTGTAACAATAAAATGGAATAAAGCTATTTTTTGTATATTACTAAGTACTACCAATTTCACTCTGCGCCGTGCTGATGGGACATTCCTCAGCCTCTTCCATATGCCTTCCATCAGTTTGGGCAGCACAAGGCCTGCTGTGGCCCAACTCTGCAGGCAGGCACTGGTGGGTGCAGGCGGCAGGGTCAGCTGACAGCCTTGGCCTGAACCGGAAGGCCCTCCCGCCAGCGGCGTCATGCAGCCGGAACACTGGGCGGGAGGAACGGGTGAGCGGCAGCCCGCCCGTTGCGTACCGCTCCGTTTCGCCGTCTTCCCCGCCCCCGCGGGAGGAACGGGTGAGCGGCAGCCCGCCCGTTGCGTACCGCTCCGTTTCGCCGTCTTCCCCGCCCCCACGGGGGTGGGGAAGACGGCGAAACGGAGCGGTACGCAATGGGCGGGCTGCCGCTCACCCGTTCCTCCCGCCCAGCATTCCAGCTGCATGACGCCGCTGCCTCCCGCCCCGCTGCCATGCCAGGCCACGCCTGCAAGACTGGGCCTGGAAGGCAGCGGAAGGCGCCACGTCCAGGCCAGGCCAGAAACGACGAGGCTCCTTTCGGCTGGTGCTGCAGGGGCAACCAGGCAGCTCCCAACCTCACCTGGCTACCATGCCAGCAATGCATAAAATGGTCTAAAACGTTTTTGTGTTTTCCAGATTTGGACCTAAATTAGAAACCTTCTACTGGCTGTGGACGGCATCAAGTTAAAATAGATTACTTGTCTAGGAATTGGTTTTGTTCTTTCGAAAAAAATTAAAATGTGTTGTAGTTGAATAGAAACTTAAAACACCACGTTTTGCATTTTCCTTCGACAGATTTTCAGGCCCATCCTTGCCGGCCAGCGTCTAAAACCAGGTCTGCCCTTCTTCAACCCCAGCAGCTTCCCTGCCATGCTCAGACTGGTGGAGCATTCCGGGAATGGGGAGGGGAGGGGGAGTCAGGAAGGGGACGCTCAGCCGAGGAATTTATCCCTCCGCTCAGAGTAGGTTTTCTATCTGAGGGGGCATTTTGAGACACCAAAGTCAGCATATCAGACAATCCTCTTGGCAATGGAATACACACAGGCAGAATCCAGGCATCCTGGAGCAGAAGAGGAAGTGTGGAGGGGAGGGGAGGGGACGGGAGGGCCGCACAGGGTGAGGCCTCATTGTCTGCAGAAGGTTACCAGCCTCCAGGTCAGGGGCAGGGCAGGGCGATGCTGGGCAAGAGAGATGTCCCTGAACTGGGAAAGGAGGACGGGGCATGGAGAGAAGACAGACTCACTCGCCCCCCCCCATTCTCATGGCCTCTTCTTTCACTCCCGCCCCCTCCGCTTCCTTTCGCAATGCAGGGAGGAGGCGGAGGATTGCTTGCCAGGGGGAGGAGGAAAGTTGTGCCCCAGCACCCATCTACTGCCTGAGGCGACCACCTCAGCCAGCCTCATGGGTGGGCCGGTCCAGGCGGTGGGAAGATACTGTAGCTTATGTAGGATTCACAGTGTTCAGCAGAAAGGCACACAATTGATTGTCTGGGCTGATGGGTGGAACTGTCCAAGCCAGGGGAATCTGCCGCTTTCATTGGCATCATTAATACAAGCAACAGAATCCAGTTTCTTGGTGCAGGATCTTTTAAAAACTTGGGGGGGGGAGGCGCGTACCTGGGCAAAACCACGTCCAGGGCACGCAACGTCATGACGTCACGACGTTGTGACGTCACGACGTTGCAGGGTGTGGCTTCTGTCCACCATGGCGGGCAGAAGCCAAGCCCCGCCTCCTTGTTCTGCCACCTGCCGGAATGGAGGGGAGCCGCTGGTGCGCCTCCTGGCTCGGGGCGCATGGCAGTGGCTTCCTTCCCTGGGCTGCCGCTTGAGTGTTTAAAGCGCCCCAGCAGCAGGCCGGGACGGGAGCCGCTGGGGCGCCTCGAGGTGCGGGGCCCAGCAAATTTGCGGGCATGGGGGTGGGGTGCCATGCCAACGGCACCCCCCACCTTATGGCGCCCCAGGGCTCATGCCCCGTGGTGCCATACCCTAGATTCGCCTCTGGGGGGGCGTGTGTGCAGAGACCTGTTTGTGCCTCCGCTACCTTTGTCCCTGTTGAACTGCAGGGCAGAGAGAAACAGGGCAGAGTCTGAGGGACACGGGATGTTTGCTGAAAAGAAGCCCACCTAGCCGTGGTCAGTGTCTGCCTGCGGGGTGGGGTGGGGGCCCCACAGTAGTGTCAGCTTACCGGTATGCTGGGCGGGTCTTCCGGGTGATTGGCAGCGCGCTTGCTGCGTTCCGTTGTGTAATGGTGAAAGCCCACCTGCTGCAGTGGGCGGGCTTTCGCCATTACGCAATGGAACGCAGCGAGCGCGCTGCCGATCACCCGGAAGACCCGCCCAGCGTACCGGTACGCTGACACTACTGGGGCCCCACTTTGGATGTGTCACTTCAGATGGAGCCAAAATAGAAACAGAAGAAACAACGAAATCAGTGAAAAAACCCAACAGCGGAGGCTCTGTTGCCAGACAATTCTGGAGCCGGGGGGGCTTCAGGGGGTGTCCAGAACCAGAGTGGGGATTCAGCTTCCAAGCAGCATGAGAAGCAGCCTGCCTGGGCTGGGAAGACTGTCCAGGCTGAAAGAGGGACAGTAACATCTGTGCCCCAGCAACAAGGCGTCCGTACGGCCAACATCACAGCAGAGGAGAGGGATGAACGAAGGCTGGCTGGAGCATCCATGCCCAAGGGATGTGCGCGCAAGTGCGCTGTCCTGGGAGAGCTCGGCCTCCTGGTCCAGCAGGGCCGCCAGTATGCTCAGTCGGCCACATTTCAGGATGTGACTGGAGCCCAGCTGTCCTCGGGACAAAGCTATTTCACCAGAGGAGCAGCACACAAGGCCAGGCCAAAGCCTCTGGCCCTCAGAGCCCAGGCTAAGTTCAGCAGTTGCCAAAACAACGTGAGGGCCGGGCTCCGGCTGAGAGCCTGGACGGGAGGCCGGATATTCTCTGTGGAGCTGTAGTGTGTGTGCGTGCAAGGGGGCGGGGTGGGGCGGACATAGTGCATTCGCTGCCTCTCGTAAGTACAATGCAGATGTTGTTAACCCTCCCACACATTGACACCACAGCAGGAAGTACAGGCAGTTCCACAACGCTGGTTATGGGGCTGGCCGGAACGGACCCAGGATTCCTCCCATTGCTTAGGGGACGAGGCGGGAAAGGGTTTGGGAAAGAACCGACAGGAAGCCTTTGTGAAAACTTATTGCAACGTTACCACCTGCCGGTTGGACTTGAGACCTGCTCGGGTGTCACAGCAGAACTCCCAGGATGGAGATCGGGGCCTGCCAAGAACAAGAGGTGGGTTCCCGGGGGGGGGGAGGCCAAGTGTAGCCTTTGCAGACCTTTAGCTCAAGAGCAATGCTGCGTCATACACAGTGGGAAGGCTTGAAACTCCCCCCACCCCAGTGGCATCGCTGTAGGGGGTGGCCAGGGACTGCCGGCACCACAATATGCGGTGTAAGCGCCCCTCCCACTTGCCATTCTGGGCAGCACTGGCAACATGAAGGGGTGCACCCAGTAGTGCCAGCATACCAGTAGGCTGACACTACTGGGTGCATCACTGCCTGGACTGGCTCTGACAGCAAGCGGAGAGGGCCACTTACCTGGCGCGCTGCTGCACCTGCGGGACTTGCCGTGTCGGCCTCCTCTGGCTCTGCCGTCTGCCCACAACTCCAGCCAGCAGGTTTGCAGGAGCAGTGCTGGCCCAAGTGAACGCGCAGCGTTTAAGGGAGAAGTGCTCACCTGTCTGCACTTTCCCTGTCACAGGCACCTGGATGTTTCATCTATCCCGTTTTCAAGTTGGAGGTTTTCGGGATTTGGCAGTAAAAAGTATGCCACGTTTTTTTCTACAGTGTAACCTTCACAATGCCATACACAGAAGCCCACAGCCGTAAAAGCAGATGCCTTTCACGAAGAGATCATTGTGAATTTAAAATCTGAGCATGTTCCATGCGGAGGCCTCTTTGGCAAATCAGTATGCAAAAAAGTGATGTTCCCTGTTTGTTCCAACACTTCTTAGTGCACATTGAAGGCTGATTTACCCATTACAGTTTTCCCTACGTGGAGATAATTTTTAGGAAACGGCACACACCCAAGCTTGCAAGAACCCCCCCCCCCCGACTTTACAGGCGCTTGAGAGCCCTCAGGTTCTGAAGTGTGCAACTCGGCCAGCAAGCAGCAAAGGCGCCATGTTTACAATTCTACACAGAGGCACGCCGTTTGCTCTAAACCTTGGAGAGGCCCTGGCAGCCGCTGCTGGTCTAGACATCACAAGTGTGTCTCAAGCAGTGATGTCATGCAGGGGGTACGCGGGGGTACGCGAGTACCGGTTTCTAGGATTACGGCTGGCCCTGCCCATTCGCCCACCCACTCGCCTACTCCGCCCCCGCAGCGTTTGAATTTCCTGCACGTTTGAGTTGCCTGCATGTTCTCAAAGCCAGCCAGCCAGGCAGGCAGCGAGCAGAGCCTTGCCTTGCCTTGCCACTGAAAAATGAGCTGCTCTGGGGTTTTGGAACTGTTGGGTCACTTTAACATGATGCCAGGCCTCCTTAACATGTTCTGGGGGTGCTGTGGAATACTGTTGCAACTGTTGGGTCAGTTTAAAATCATCTGAGGCCTCAAAAAGGGCTTTTTTCATGTCACTTCCTGCCACGACATCACTTCCGGCTTATGATGTCACTTCTGGTGGGCGGGTCCCGACACGTGCCAATCAAAAGTGAGTACCTGTTCTTAAATCATTTAGATGACACCACTGGTCTCAAGTCCCTCCTAGCTGATGCCAGCCTGGGCCAACGCAAGGCCTCCTGCTGCCCAATGGCACCCCCGTGCCTAGCGGTGCAGGAGCAGCCACATGGCTTTGCACTCCTTCCAGATTTGAGAAGAAAAAGGGGAACCGAGTGGACGAGCAGGTGTGGCGGCAAAGTTGCTGAATAGAAGGAGCTGCATGAGCTGCCCTCCGAAGACTCCGGCCTGCGGGCCAGATCCGACTTTCCTCAAATGCCCTCCCCTCCGTGAGCGGCGTTTACTGTTCTGCCAGGCCGCCACTTCCCTTCGCCCCCACTCCGGCCACAGGGACACTCGGACCGGTCGAGTCTGCCTGGAAATGCTGCTGCAAAACGCCTGCTGGAGGACGGGCAGGAGATACAGCTGACCGGAGTGTCCCTGTGGCCGGATCAGGGGCAAAGAAACCGCGGGGCAGTGGGATGGCAAGCAGCACTCGGGGCGGGGAGGGTTTTGTTGCGCAGGGTCTCCAGTTTGGGGACCGCTGGGCTAGAGCATCAGATGAAGTGGGCAGCCCCTAGACTTCCACCACCCGAGGCAACTGCCTCAATCTGCCTCATAGGTGGGCTGCCCCCCCCCCCCGATGCTGAGTCCAAATGCAGGAAAGCGCTCAAGGGATTGCTACATGATCTCGCCTGGCACCAGAGAGTGAAGGACTTGCCCAGGGAAAATCTCCTCCCTCCTCTCCTGCTTCTGAAAAGGGGGAGGGGTACACTTATCAGCACAGAAACCCAACAGGGGGCTCCCCCTCCCTGGCTTGGCCGAGCCTCCACTGCTGGCTAATGTTGCCGCAAGCCTTGCAATGCGCGGCCCAGCCGTCGCCATGTCTTTTTCTTGTACCAACATGGTCAACTGCCTCTTGGGTGGGGCCCAAGTCCAAAAGGTTATGTTGGGTCAGTGGTCTTGAACGTTTCTCGTGCCATGACCCCAGTAAATGAATAATGAGACTGAGGACCCGCCCGCCCCCGTCCCACCCACCCCAGTCACGATCCACCCCTGCCCGCCCTGCAGGCACGCCACGCCACGCCACGCCACGCCACGCGGCTCCACAGCAACCCTGGAGGGCGCGGCCTGGGCAGGGCCAGCCTTAGTTGCGGTGGGGCAAAATAATGCGAAGAGGCTGTGCAGGATCATGTCAAGGATGCAGCTTCAATCAGGCAGCAGCAACGCTGGATCCAAGCCCTCTCTTCCATGGGCTTTGAAAGGTGGCTGCGACCCCCTCTGTGACCCCATTGGGGTCACGACCCACAGGTTGAAAAACACTGCGTTAGGTCCCTCAGGGCTTACAGGTACAGTATTTGAAAATGGTATTTTTTCCACAGACTTTGCAATTTGAAACGCAGACAGCGGTGTTATGTGTAAGTTCTAATTCCAAGTTCTCATTCTTATCAATTTTAAACACTTTTAGTCTACTAGGTAGCTACAGTGTCAGCAGCCACAGTATTATTTCTAATGGGAAAAGTAGTCAAAATCCCACCAACCCTAGTGATAGAGGAGGGCCAGAAGCTAATTGGAGAGAAGGAGGCCCATATACTTCACACACACAAAATCTTTCCAAAAAGGCAGCTGTTACCATCAAATCACTGTTTAATATGACCCCATATAAAACTGAAGCAGCAGCAATTTTTATTGAAGTACCTAAACTGAAATAAGTTTTAGAACATAATTTAAAAATAAAAAATAAAAACAGCGAATGTAGCAAAATATATTTGTTTTTTTGTAGCAACTGATAACCACTAGCAACTTACTACCCAAGTGATAGTATCTCTGGTAACAACCATTTTTTTTCTTTAAAAAGACATGTAAATATATAATTCATATTTATACATTTTGCAGCTATGTACACAAGATTTATTTATTTACTTATTTATTATTTTCATTTGTCGTCTTCGTACTGGTTTCGTCTGGCTGCCTCCTTCCGGCGCGCTGGGTCAGGGCTGTGCAGGTGGTCTCAGGTCGTACCTGGCGATGTCCACGTTTGGTCAGCAGAGAGGGGTGGAATGACGACGCTGTCGTGGGTGGGATGCCCAGCGGGCACTCGGGGGCCTCACGGCTCTCCTGCCGGCAGCTGGGTGCAGAGTGCCCTGGGGCCAGGGGTGCTGCACGACTGCTCTGCTGTTAGCTTATGGAGCTGCGAGGAGATGGGACTCCTTGGATGTGCAAGTACCAAAGAGAGCAGGCAAAGCCCCTCCTCGCGGTGGGAATGTCCTTCTTCCAGAACCCTCTTCAGAGGAGCGTGTTGCTCGCTCAGAACCAGTATCTGGGTCTCACTTTGTTTGCTTAGGCACTGGCCAAAAGGGGAAAACACACACACACACAAAACACAACAGACGTAGCTCAACCTGGATCCACGGGAACTATTCAAGCACACAGATCCCCTACGAACACCTCTCCAAGGTGTCGAAGGTTTCAGTAATGGCAGCTATGAGAACAAGATGGCAGCATGGGCTTGGTTATCTGGAATGAGTCTCCGCAGTTCATGGATACAACAGCTAACGATGATTGACGGCTGCCCCAGTGGCGCTCCACCACCAGCCCGGCTGGAAGGGAAGTGCACATGCACGCACACACACTCTCGCACGCATGCGCACACACGCCGTGCACTCACTCGCTAACATACACTCACAGCTCACACGTATGCACAGAGGCTCCGGAAGCGTCCCAGGGAGGTCGTGGTGTCAGCGCCTCTTGAGTCCGCCATTTGCAAGCTGAGGCGGGTGCTTGGGAAGGCACGGCTCGTCGGGAAGGGGGTCGTGGGAAAACACAGAGTCTTCTCCTGAAGAGCAGGTGGAGCTGCGGGTGTCAGGAAAGCTGGGAGAATACTGGTCCAGTGGCATGGAGAGGTCCAGGTATTCCTAGGAGGAGGAAACACTTTGTACTATAAGCCCGCCCAGGGCACTGGCGCCAAAGAGGAGGGAGGACAGCCAGCGGCGTCATGCAGCCGGAACGCTGGGCGGGAGGAACGGGTGAGCGGCAGCCTGCCCGTTGTGTACCGCTCCGTTTCACCGTCTTCCCCGTGAGACATGTAGAAAGCACCATTTCAGAATTTCGTTATCCCTTTCTCCCACATCTAATGACCACTTTCAGGATCTCGCCAAGCAAGATGCTTCCCCACAGACCACCGGAAGGGTGGAGAAGGGACGGCCCTCGACTGCAGCTGGCACTTCCAGGGTCTCGTGAGTGCCCCCCAGACTACCAAATTCAATGGCATCTTTGGGGTGCATTTTGTGGGAGGGGGCTGCACACAGACCTGGAGCCGGTGCTAGCAGGGCGAACCCTGGAGCAGTGAGTGGGAGTTGTCTGCCCCAGAGGCCCGTGCTGGAAAGGAGCCACAGCAGGTTCCGCCAACAGCAACCGGGGGGGAGAGGCTGGCTCTGAGCCAAGAATGACCCTGGTTGTGTGAATCCTGAGCCTCAAGCTCCAAGCAGGGTGCTCTCTGCAGCCAACTGGCACACTGAATAAACCCCTCCCCCCCCAATCCTGTGACTACATCTGGGGACATTTGATGCCTTTGGGAGAAGGTGACGTTTACCTGGTTGGAGGTCATGGCCACAATCCTATCTAGGTCTTCTACCAGCTGCTTAAAGGTGGGTCTCTGGGAGGGAACGGCGTGCCAGCAATCTCGCATCATCATATACCTGGAAGAAGAGGAATCAGGACAGGCCAGTTGGATCAGAGGCCAAACCAGGAGCAGGAAAGGAGCCCCCAAGTCCCCTGTGGCGAGGCCACACATTGCTCGACGATGCAAACTAGTGGTTACCAACTGGTGGCACACGCGGCATCTAGTGGTACGCGCAGCACCCCTGAACACTTGCAGCAAGCCCGGGAGACCATACAAAGCGCGGCTGTTTTTTGCACTTGAAAATGCCCACCCACCCACTGTGGTTCGGACAGCTCTCTAGAACCAACTTTAACAGCCCCAGCTGACACTTGAGATGACGAGGTCCCACTTATTTTTTTAAACAAAGAACATGTTTCTAGTCCTCCCCTAGTTGCAAAGAAGCAAACAAGGACTGTAGGAAGGAAAACTTAGGATACAACCATTAGAATGTCAGAAAGCTCCACGACAGCTGCATCCCACTCCCGTATCCGGGCCTAACGCATTCCGACTAGCCAGACAAGTGTTCAATACAGTTTAAAAGCCAGTAAGTCAATATACACACCCTCAATTTGTTAACCTCTGGTTGCTTTTTCAAAAGGACTCTCTCCTCACGATCTCTCAAGACGTTAAGGAAGTTCTACAATCAGGTGAGCCAAGCAGTGGGGATGCACAGACTTCAATTTTATATTACCTTCCCCCCCCCCCGCATTGTGCTGATGAGGTCTTGACTTGCCAGGAATACGCTTTTTGCCAAGTGAGACCATCCGGCAACCTCAGCTCAGGATTGGCAGGGGCTTTCCAGGGTTGTCCTGGGGGGGGGGGAGTTTCCGCCCCACATGGGGGTTGAAGCTGGGACTTTCCATATGTAAAGCATGTCCTGTACCACTGAGCTTCAGCCCCTTCCTCAAAAGAATATGGATGGGTGTGCGTGGGGGAGGGAAAGACGTGTAAAATTATGCAGGGGGTGGACAGAGTCAATAGAGGGAAGTTCTTTTCCCTTTCCCACAACACCAGAACCAGGGGACACACATTAAAATTGGGTGGCAGGAGACTTGGAACAGACAACAGGGAATATTTCTTCAGCCAGCATGTCATTAATCTGTGGAACTCCTTGCCACAGGATGTGGTGATGGCGTCTGTCTTTAAGAGGGGATTGGACAGCTTTCTGGATGAAACTTCCATCCCAGGTTACAAGCTCTGAGAAGCAGGCTATCTCCGAGTGCCAGATGCAGGGGAGTGGCAATGGGACACGGGCATCTTGCCTTGTGTGCTCCCTGAGTCTTTGGTGGGCCACTGTGAGGTACAGGAAGCTGGACTGGGGAGGTCTTTGGCCTGGTCCACTGGGGCTCTTCTTATGACACCCTCCCACTGCAACTCCAAACATGTTTTTTTCAGGCCTGCAAGGATGCTAGCGGGTTGCTGTCCAAGAGAGCTCTTTCGGGGCTGATCATCAACCCCCGCTTTCAAGGGGGTGGGGGGACCTCCCTTGACGACAGCCCCTAGCAGAGCTGGCTAGGATAATGTGGGAAGGGGACTGTGGCTTTTCCAAGACAAAAGGCTGAGCCAATCCCAGATGATGCAGCCTGACTCTGGGTCAGTCTGGGATACTCTCCTGCTGAGAAAAACAAAATAGCGGGAGAGGGAGTCCTGCTTCATTATCACGCACAGCTTTCAGCAGGGCTGGGAAAACAACACTGAACTCCTGCCAGTGCCCACAACGGGCATCTGCCTGCCAGCCGGGGGGGGCCCTCTTACGTCGTGCTGGGCCGCTGATGGGCTGTTCCCAGTAGTGTCAGCCTACCGGTACGCTGGGCGTGTCTTCCGGGTGAATGGCAGCACGATCGCTGCGTTCTGTTGCGTAACGGCTTTCGCCGTACAAAAGCGCGATCAGCTGCAGCGGGCGGGCTTTCGCTGTTACGCAACAGAACGCAGCGATCGCGCTGCCGCTCACCCGGAAGACACGCCCAGCGTACCGGTAGGCTGACACTACTGGCCCAGTCCACCTGGTCAGCATCCTGGACACCTTTCGCAAGGCTGGGAGGCCACATCCAGGACGGAGATGCAGGGGAGAGGAGGGGCACAAATCGAAAGTCATCCCAGCACGAGGCTGAGACAGAAGCGGAGCTGTGACCTCAGGATGGCACGTCAGCAGGAAGTCTCCAGAACACTCATTTCCCAGGCAGCGGCCGTGGCTCACTGCTGCGCTGCGAATGGCCCGCAAGTGTTCCACGGGAGTTTGGGGGAGGGTCATTTCTTAGTAGGGCCGGGGGGGGGGATGTGAGCCTCCCACCAGCAGCGTGGTGAGCCTTGCCAAGTGTCAAAACGTGATGGAGTGCCTTGGCCATTTTAGCACCTGGCAAGTATGCCGTGATATAAAAAAGGCTGAAAGTGGCTGCTCTGGGATTTCCCAGACCCTGGAGGAGGAGAATCCTGACGAGACTTTCCAAGAGGTGCTGCAGGGCGCTGGGAACAGTCTGGCTGTTTGCCCAGGGCAAGAGCTCTGCCTGGCGAGGGTTAAAGGCTGCAGGTACGAAAATGCGTTTGTCGCCCCTCCAGGCGGCAGGCAGCGCTTTCAGCCTGTTCAGAGGCGCCACCGCAGACAGGCTGCCAGTGCCCCCCCCGGCAAGTGGCGCCCCCCCTCCCCTGCAGAAAGACGCGACACTCACAGTTCGTTGGTGCAGTTGCTGGGCTTGTCCATTCGATGCCCCTCTTTCAGCAGCTTGAAGAGCTCTTCGACGGGGACCCCGGGGTACGGCGAGCCACCCAGCGTGAAGATCTCCCACAGCAGGACGCCAAAGGACCAGCTGACGGGCACAGACATGCCGCGCGTTGAGAAGCGAGAACTGCGTTCCCCCACTCTGCAACCCCCCCCCAGAACAGATCCACGGGGCTCCCCCTCAACAGCCGTCCGACAAAGCAGCGGGCCAGATTCCGTCCGTGGAGGACCAGGCCGGGGCGAGAGGCGGCCGTGCTGGGGCGGAGCAGCGGTGGAGCCCGGCTGTGCCCCAGAAGCAGCTGCAGGGGCAGGGCGGGGCGGGACGGGGCTGCTGGCAGAGCCTGGCGTCCTCAGGCCTGGCACAACCCCTGGGCAACAGGCCCACAGCTGGTGGCCGACGTGACCTGGCGGGCGAAAGGCTCCGCGCACTTTGTGTGGCTTCCGACGTTTGAGGTGGGGCGTTTGCCTTAAATTCAGATCAGCGTTTTGAAAATTCTGTGTTCCTATTCCCCCCCCCCACCCCTGGTTATTTCTTTTACAGTTTTACAGTCTTGTGTTGCAGGCCACCTTGGGGGTGAGCCATAAAAGGCAGCGGTGCAAATCTTGAAAATAAGGTCTTGAAAAGAGGGATTGTGAAGCGCTTTGCAAATACAGTGCTGGGCACCCTGGGGAACAGCTGTGGCCATCTCGGCGGCTGTGACAGGCTGGCGACGAACGGAGGCTCCGCCCACGCAGACCAGTGTCCCGCCTCCCCCAGGAGCCCACCCGGGAAGCCCACAAGGAGAGGAAGACAACAGCCCCCTCCCTCAGTGGCTCCCTGGTGTTGGCTTTCTGAGGCCTGCTGCCTCTGAACCTGGAGGTCTCAGCCAGCCATCGTGACTAGCAGCCAAGCGGCAGACCTGCCCTGCGCGAAGGTGTCTGCCTCCTTTCCGAGGACCATTCGCTATCCTGCTACAGTGAAGTCCGCAGATCCACTACAGGCTGCACTTGCTTTCCTCTGCCCTGAATGTCCCACCAACCAGTTTCACTGGACGACCCCCTCCCTGGCTCAGGGGGCTGAAAGCGGAGGAGCCCCCAACGCGGTCCACTCTCTCCACACCAGGCATGATTTTGTAAGTCTCAGTCGCCCTTTTTTCCAGGCTAAAAGGCCCCAAATGCTGCAGCCTTTCCTCGCAAGGAAGGCGGTTCCAGCCCCTGATCGTTTTGGTTGCCACCTTCTTCTGCATTTTCCACTCTGCAACATTCTTCTCGAGGCGTAGCAGTCAAAACTGAAAACAGGACTCCAGATGTGGTTGCGCTAACCATCTAACCCAGAGGTTGCCAACGTGGGCATTGCGGCACCCCAGCACTCGTAGGGACGCGGCTGGGTATTCCCAGTGGCCCACCTGGCCCGTCTCCCGGGGGCTGCTGCCGTCTTGGCTCATGCGAGAACTTGTACAATTTGGGCACTGCCATCTTGGATCATGGGAGAGTTCACACCCTCCAAGGCAGCAGCGCTGTCTGTCCAAACCTGGAAGAAGTGGGTGTGGGGGGGCCAGAAGTTTGGGAACCGTTGGTCTAATCCAGCGGCGTCATGCAGCCGGAACGCTGGGCGGGAGGAACGGGTGAGCGGCAGCCCGCCCGTTGCGTACCGCTCCGTTTCGCCGTGCTGGTCTAATCCCTCCTCACCAAATATTCCCGGTGAGGAATATTCTTTATTAAGCTCAATAAAGAGCTTAAGGCTACAATCCTACACACTCTTTCCTGGGAGAAAGCCACCCTGAGTACAACAGGACTTACTTCCGAGTTGACGTGCACAGGACTGTGTTGCGAATCTCTTGGAAGCAACTCAGACTGGAAGCCCAGCAAGAATCAGGGGCAGATTTCAGACAAACCGCATCACTGGATGAAGACAGACCGAAAAGCCTGTGCCTGTTTATTATAATTAGCATTCCATTAAGCTAAGATGAATCACATCTGGTCCATCTCACTTTTGGGAATAATGCTCCGCACATCGGTCTTAACTGGAGATGCCAGGAAGCTGCAAGGGTTGCTGCTTTCTGCACACAAACTGGGAGGGTGTGTGTGGCAGGGGCAGGCCTGGGTGGAGGATGGGGCTGAAATCAGACCAGGAGGACCCTAATCAAGAGGGAGCTCTAAGAAGAACGAGACATGAATTGTGGGGCTGGGAGCACCGTTGGCAGCTGGGAGCTCAGCTGTTACCATGGCGGCAGCAAATGCCCTGCAGGTGACAAGCGGAGGAAGGCCTTGGGCAGCGGGGGCAGAACCCTCTTCGACGCTCCTTCTCAAATGTCACACAGGCAGACGACCAATGCGTGACACACAAACAAATAGTTGCGTGCTGCTTTTCAACCAAGTTCGCAAAGTGGCTTCAATAGTTCAACAAATACATACACGGCTCCCTGTCCCAAAAGGGCTTGAAGGTCCAGAAGAGAAGAATTCCCAGCCACTGGAAGGGACACTACACTGTGCTGAGGTGAGGAGGGACACAGCTGCACTCTCCTTCCTAAATGTAAGAGACCCGGCACTCTGAAGGTGCTTCTGAGCCCAGTTCACAGACAGACCCCTTTGAGGGTTGACCCAGTGTGTGGCAGTGGGGAAGAAGGCAGTGGCGTCATTCACCCGGTACGCTGGGTGGGACTTACCTTTGAGCGGCAGTCCGCCCATTGCGTCCCGCAGCGTGACGCAATGGGCGGACTGCCGCTCAAAGGTAAGTCCCGCCCAGCGTACTGGGTGAATGACGCCGCTGGAAGAAGGCAATTTCCACGCTTGGAATCATTAAAAAGGGGATTGAGAATAAAAGAGCCAATACTGAATTGCCAAATAGATGGTAAGGCCACAACTGAAGTACTGTGTGCAGTTCTGGTCGCCGCATCTCAAAAAGGACAGAGTGGAACTGGAAGAGGTGCAGAAGCCAGTGACCGAAATGATGACTGGGCTGGAGCACCTCCCTTATGGGGAAAGGCTGCAGCGTTTGGGGCTCTTCAGTCTAGAAAAAAAGGTGCCGGGGGGGGGGGAGGGGAGGACATGATTGAGACATCCAAAATTATGCAGTCCAAATTAGAGTGGAGATGGATGATCTTTTCCCCCTCTCACAGCACCAGAACCAGTGATGTCATTCAGGGGGAACAGACCAGAACGGGTGTTCCGGATCCTAACGGGCTCCGTGGCTGGTTCCGGGTTCCCGACAAGTGCCAATCAAAAGTGAGTTCCTGTTCCTAAATCATTTGAATGACACCACTGACCAGAACCATGGGACATCCACCACAGTCAAGTGCTGGGAGAGTTAGAATAGATAAAAGGAAGTATTTCTTTAGCCAGTGGACTTCTTGCCACAGGACATTGTTATGGCACCTGGCCTAGATGCCTTTAAGAGCGGATTGGACAGACTGATGCAGGAAATGTCCGTAACAGGTTACAAGCCATTATGGCTCTATGCAACCTCCTGATTTAGTAACAGGATACCTCAGAATGCCAGATGCAGGGGAGTGGCAATGAGATGCAAATATCTTGTTGCCTTGGGTGCCACTGTGAGATACAGGAGATGGCCCTTTGGCGTGGCCAAAGAGTGGCGCTCTTCTTAAGGCTGAGCAGACGAGCCACAGCTCAATGGCAGAGCACAAGCCTTGCAGCTTCTCCAGTTTGGAAAAGGGGCTCCTCAGGAAGCAACGCTGGCGAGGACCCTGGAAGGCTGCCGACCCGAACACGAGGTTAGGCCAATCTGGGGCTAATGGAGGCAGCCCCTCCCCTCAGGAAGTCATCATGACCTGACCTGACCTGACCTGAGAGGAAGAGCTTTCCCAGCCTAGTTACTGAGCCTGACCAGGAGCTACCACTGGAGAAGCTGCTGCTCCTCAGATCCAGCATCGTAAGCCAGAGCCAGACTGCTCAAGGCAGCATCACGAATTGCAGAGATACTCACACGTCACTCTGATGGGTGTAGATCCTGTCGAACAAGGCCTCGGGGGCCATCCACTTGACCGGCAAGCGACCCTGGAGGGCAGACAACGGCACTGCGTCAAAAAACCCACCGGAGTTTAGCAGAGAACTTCGAGTGCCTCCTGAAGTGGCAAAGACGTCTCACCAGTGGTGTTTCTACAGGGATGGCAAAGCTCTAAGTTTTGCAAGAAGCCTTACCTTGCAGTGGAAATCACTCCTCTCCTGCACTGTTTTAGCCAATCCTCACAGGGAACAGCAACATCTTGGTGTTGCTTACTGGCTACAGCAGCAAGGGAGAGGAGGGATTTACATGGCAGGGTAAGGCTTCTTGCAACACTTAGAGCTTTGCCATCCCTGTAGAAACACCTCTGCGTCTCACTAACTAGGTCAGGATGCAGAGATACACTGGAGAGGCCAGTCTGAGTAGACACCGCAGGGGACTTTCAGCTTTTCCCTGAAGTAGTATGCGGTTTGGCTTACTTGCTTGAGTCACCTGGAGTTGTGACTGCAAGGTAACTTTTCTACAGTGAAAAGTATGCCATCATAACAAAGTAACACTGCAAACCCCAAATAAACAATTGGGGGGGGAGGAATTCTCTAGCATATGCAGGGTTAAACATTTCTGCTACCAAGAATTGCACAGGATGGAAACTGTGCAACTACATTTTTACCTATCTGGTAGCAAAAAGTGCCCATGCTTTGGACACGTCCGTAATTGTGAGTGAGCTGCAGCAGACACCTTCACAGCGAAGCTTCCCATCGAACAGGTCAGACAGTGCTTTGGACATTCACCACAGACTGGCTTCATTCCACTGAGAAAGCCCATAAGACTGAATTATGCACCCCGTCCCCCAGTCCTTCCAAGGGGCTCATCCACACACCACACAGGAAGTCGAAACACTTCAGGTGCTGAGCTCTGCATCCAGTTATTCCTTCCCCCTCTCTGTGACTAGCAGCAGTAGCACAGCTACAGGGGACAGCAGGCTAAGTATTGCAGGCATTATGATGGTGGAGAAGACAACGGCAACGACAACGACAAGGGATTAAAATTCAAATGGGCCGACACCTTGAGCATAACACACCTGACATAGCAATAATAGAAAATCAAAATGTCTGAGTAGTTGATGTAGCAGTTTCTGGAGATGCCAAAGTCGATGAAAAAGAATTAGAAAAAAAGTGACAAAATATCGAGACCCGGCCATTGAAACCAGAAGACTGTGGACAAAACACGCCAAAGTGGTCCCCGTTGTCATTGGCACACTTGGAACAATTTCAAACAGTTTTGTGACTCATTTTAACCAAGAACTGCACCTTCTTGAAATAACATCGTTAGATCCGCAAAAAATGGCACTTTGGGGAACATCTTACATATTACGACGAAATCTAATTGATACTTGGGTCTCAGGCTGAGATGTGCACCAGTCAGTTCCAGTCAAAAAAGACTGTTATTCTGAATGATGATGATGATGATGATGATGATGATGATGATGAAGCAGTTCACATAGGCAGGCTTTTTTCTAAACCCCAAGGAGTTTTTGCACATAACAAAGAGGTTCTCATCTTTCAAGAACAGCAACATTCAGAAGGATCTTTCCCAGTCTTGCTGGCCGCACAGTTGCCCCCACGCTGGCTGATAAAGGCTTCTTCACTCTCACCAAAGAAACAGCTGCCCCAGCACAACTCCTCTCTCACAGGCAGCTGGAGACAGCACAGCTCAGAGCTTATCAGGGGCATTCTCGAGGTCTCACCCCTCACAGAAGCTTCTAGATAACTCAGAACTGGCTACCTTCAGATCTTATCTTTGTGCTTAACAGTGGCTCTGCTCTGGACCAGACCTCCTGCCCACAGAAGGCAACACAGTTTCCGTCACTGCCCAAAATGGTTGTGACAGCTAGTTGGAGGGGCCACGTACATGATGCTCTGCAGCACTGCAATACTTACGGTACTGAACATAAGAGCATAAGAAGAGCCCCGCTGGATCAGGCCAAGGCCCACCTAGTCCAGCTTCTTGTATCCAGTGTTGTCATCTACTCTCTTGTAGACGTAACGCTGGGCGGGACTTAGAGTGATCGCCAGCCCGTCGCCTCACTTCTGCTTTCTTCGCGCTCCCCGCGCGGCTTTCCCTCGCCTTGGAGGGGGCGCCTCCTCGCCAGGGGGGATGGGTGGGGGGCGCGCCGGGTGCCTGGGCGAGCAGGCGCCCCCTCCGAGGCGAGGGAAACCCGCGCGGGGAGCGCGAAGAAAGCGGAAGTGAGGCGACGGACTGTTGATCACTCTAAGTCCCGCCCAGCGTTCCGTCTGCAAGAGAGTAGATGACAACACTGCTTGTATCTCAGTGGCCCACCAGGTGCCTAAGGGAGCTCAGTAGACAACAAGATGCCTGCATCCTATTGCTACTCCCTTGCTCCAGGCATTCTGAAGTAGCCTACTATTAATGCAAGGAGGTTGTACCACCCATCATGGCATATAGCCCACGATGGATTTTCCTCCAGAAATCTGTCCAGTCCCCTTTTAAAGGCATCTAGGCCAGATGCCATCACCACCTCCTGTGGCAAGGAGTTCCATATTGCCCACTAGGTAAAAAAGTATTACCCCATATAGCCCACTGCCCCCATATAGCCAGGCTACTGACAAGCAGAAGCAGATAAGCTTACAGGTGCAGATGTTTTCAAATTGCACAAGTCCAGCTTTCCATGGCACAGATGCAATACATGGACACCCCCTGCCTTCCCTCTAGGGAACTCAAGGGGGCACAGGCAGGGTTTCCAAATGGTCCCCTACCTGGCCAGACCTAAACCGTTCTGCCCCAGGGAGGGGGCTCCCCCCCTTTCCTGCACTGGTCAGAACGCACACTACCTCGTCACATGCAGCTCACCCCCATCCAACAACACTCACATTGGTTGTTTTCTTGTAGTAATCTATATGGTGAATGTCTCGAGCCAAGCCAAAATCGGCAATCTTCATCACGCTGTCCTCGGTCACCAGCACATTCCTGGCAGCCAGATCTCGGTGGATACACTAAAAGATCAGAGGCAGACTGTTAGGGACCTTCCGGGGGGGGGAGTGGCCTAGGGAGGCCTTGGCACAGTACTGAAGCACGAATCCTGCAACCAGAAAAGCTGTGTGCTGCTGGCAAATTAAGCATATTCACATGGCTTTTCTTGTCTCACATAATTTATTCTGCTTCTCCCATGCAGGGACAGCAAGAAACTAGACACCAAGTGTCAAAAAGCCACCCTTGGAAATCTTATTGGTTAAAACACTTTTGCACAAATCTTCACACTCGTAAGGGTTAGAAAACTTCCCTTAAACACTTATATCAATGCTGTGGTCCTTAGGAAGCTGAACTTCGCGCACAGAATGCATCTTGCATTCTCCCTTATAATTCTACAGAACTGCTGGATCAAAGCAACTTTGATTACAGTTGTTCCCACGGCCACAGATTCCACCAGAAGAGGGTAACGCACAGGCCAGGTCAGATGGCATTGGTTTTCTGCAGGTGTCCCAAAATGCGACACCCAAATGATACTGGTGACAAAATACCCTGGGGGTAGCCTTGAACATCAGCCCTCTTGGCATCCTCTCGTTCACCCTCTTCCTTTAAGACAGTGGCACACATTTGGGGGGTAGGTTGGTTGGTAAGTACAGCAGGTGCTGCAATGTGCCATGCAGCGCCCCTCCCCCAACTGCTGTTGGAACCATTATGGGCAGGGCTGGCACTCCTGTGCATTGCTGTCGCTGCCCAGAATGGCTCCAGCAGCATCAGGGAGCGGTTGTTCAACACGGCGCATTGCGGCACCTGCAATACTTCCTGCTCCATCACTGTTGTAAGACCACCCGATGGCCCAACCACTGCCATGATTCCTTCCTTCCTTCCCACCGTGAGGACTCACCTTTTTTGATGCAAGGTATTCCATGCCTCTGGCAACTTGGTATGCGCAGGACACCAAGTCTTTGAAGGAGAGCTGTTCCTCGGGGAGGTGGGTGGGGTTATAGCAGTATTCCATGCCTGGGGGGCGCCGAGCCTGCAGGTATTCTCTCAGGTTTCCTTTGGATGCATACTCCACTATCACATAGAGCGGGCCTAAGGCACAGGAAGAAGGCAGGACTCTGGTCAAACAGCAAGAGACGATGGTCTGGCTGAATGCGCTTCATGAATTCAAATGGATGCAGCCATTTTGACTGGCAGCCAATGGCCAGAAGAGCGAGTGAGAGAGACAGAAAGTTTGTGGTACAGAGAGACAAGAACCATTTCCCCAGGCAACTTCCCCAAGCGCAACATGCTGGCCACCCAGATTTCATTTTTTGAATGAAAGGGATTGATGGGAGATTTAGGACAGACAAAAAGAGATAATTCTTCATACAATGCAAAATTAGACTGTGGAATTCACTGCCACAAGATGTGGCGATGGCCACCAGCTTGGCTTGTTGGGGGTTACTGGACAACTCCATGGCAGAGGACAAGCCTATTGGTGGCTGCCGGTCACAATGGCTATGCGCTGCCTCCAGGTTCAGCAGCAGCACAGCTCTGAGTACAGACAGCAAACTTGTCTCTGCTGCTTGAGGGCTTCCCAGAGGCAGCTGATGGGCCACTGTGGGGAACAGGAGGCGGTACTAGCTGGGCCTTTGCCTCTGTCCAATCGGGCACCGGAAGCAGTGCCTGCCAGCGGCTCTAGTCTTTGCCTCGCTCTCTGGGGTCTGCCAACGGCGGCCCAGGTCACATCTGGCCCCCTGCAGGACTTCGCCTGGCCCACGGCCTGGTGGGGGGGAGGCCTGACTCTTCCCCCC
>JAJKFI010000167.1:1066027-1150268 GCA_029204185.1 Lerista edwardsae | reverse complement strand
AAAGCGGTATATAAATACTAGTGATTGATTGATTGACTGCCACCACTGCTTCCCTGTTTCCCAAATGTAAAAATATTACCTTTCAGCAGTGTGACCTGCAGTAGGGTCACCAGGTCCTCTGAGGCTCAGGCCCTCATTCAGGGGTGGATACTTGACATGAAGAGTTGTTGTCTTTGGGGATGAGGTCTAGTGGGGGTACAGGAGGGCACTTAGTGGGTCAGGAAGCAGAACCTGATGATTCGGGGGTGAAAGGACATAGGGGTGAAAAGAGTTCTGAAATCAAGCATAAAATAGCCTGCACCCCGATTTATGCCTCTCACCTGTATATTTATTCCTTCCCCTGGGGGTGCTGGAAAGGAAGCAAAATCCTTGAAATGTCAAGTCAGACCACGAGATCAGGCACCCCTAAACTGCAGTAATATCCTCTCTATGGCACAGGATACTGTTCCTGCCTGTCTAAGGATTCGGTCTGCTCTGCTTAGTGTCCTTCTCAACCCGCTCAGTGTCTCATTAGGAGCCCACACTTATCTCTGCTGCCTGGGATGGAGCTGCTTTGGCACATATGCCCAAGATGGATTGATCGGGAAGTCCTGCGCTATTCCTGCTTGACACATACGCTTAATCTTATCCTTGTCTAATGTTTTGTGTGTGTTGGTAATGAAAGTCCTAATGACTCTGGCAAGATTTGCTGCTTCCCATCACAGCCAGTCACAATGTATGGAGTCTGATTAAAATCCCTTGGAGGCTCCTTGTCCACCTTTGGTGATTTATATGTAAATGAAACCACTTTTTATAAAGTGTTGCAACAGAGGCATTGTGTGCATAAAGCCTGCCCCAGGTTGTTCAGTATCTAAACATGGGACATCATTGGCCAGTCAGCTCCACAACAGGGGCGGAGGTAACCAAGTACTGCTAACTGGGCAAAGAGAGACCTTTTAAAGTGCTGTCTTCTATTTAGCAGAGGGAGAGCAACTGCCCAATTCACCCCAGTGTGACATCTTTTCCAGTGGCTGTTGCTGGTGTCTTTTCTGCACCTCTTTTTAGACCTCTGGGGACAGAAAACCATGTATTGGTTTATTTTGCTATGTAAACCACATTATGAGCTACTTTTTGCTGAAAGGCAGTATAGAATGATTCTTGAGAAATAATAAATAAATGCAGAATGGGCATGGTTCAGCTGCTACAGTAATAATATATGTAACATATTAGGATCCTCAAATAAAAGATCAGGTACCTTTGAGAATTTGATTATTTCTTTAGAAGATTTTTATTCTGTAGTGTGCAAATTATGGGAGGAAAGTAGAGAGCCTGAACCCATATGGGAAAACTGCAAACTTCACTTTCTTTCTGCAAAGTTCTGCCCCTTATTGTTACTCCTGAAACACATAACAGCCAGCATGGAAGGTAGAAGGAGGCTGGGCCTCTGGCCTCCTGAAATTTGGGCTGCCTTTCAGAAAAAATGATCTGCAGGGTGGCCTGCAAGAGATTAAACATTGCCCCAAAAGGGGACAAATTAAATGTTTACCAGATTAAACCGTGAGCCCCTGAGCAATGTGGTCCAAAAACAAACCATGGTTATACCGAATGTAGTAAATGTTCACCAAATTCAGCGAATGTTCACCAACATGACAATGCGACAATACTATTATTTAGCTAGCAGAATTATACGCTCCAAACGCAGGGTTAGGGTTAGGGCTCGGGTTCTATTATGAAAATTTACTATTTGGGGGAGACAAAAACATTTTTTAACGGTCAAATACTTTACGAAAATGACGAGATCTCAATATGTGGTTATCACTTTAGGATTATTAAGTGGTCTAAAATTTGGTGAACATTTACTATTTTTGGGAAACGAAAGTATTTTTTTTTTGAGGAATGTTTTCATTAAATTTGGTGATCACTTAAACATGAGCCATTACAAAAGCCACCCCTGCAGTCCTGGTGCCTCTGCCCAGTGGCACAGGCCAGAGGAAATTTCACTAATTCTCCAATATTCAAACCACTACTAGTTACTTGGAGCAAAGTGAATGGTGGGGGGGGGGAAGCTCTTTCCAAAATCTGATTGAAGCCAAGCCAGCCTCTTTCTTAGTTAAAACGGTCTTCCTAGGAACCATTAGTCTGCTGGCCAATGCAAGTGCCAGAGTGATTTAGAGTGCAATCCTAAACTGGAGTTAGGCCGGCATAAGCTAAACCAGCAAAGTTTGGCCGGCACAAGGGCCACCCTAAAGCATGTTTGGAGCACTCTCGGAGTCAGGGAGAATGGCACACATCTGTGTGCTGGCCTCTGATTCAGAGAGTGGTCCAAACATACTTTACAGTGTCCCTTGTGCTGGCCAAACTTTGCTGGTTTTGCTTATGCAAGCCTACCTCCAGTTTAGGATTGTGCCCTTAATGTATATAAAAGTTACATTCCTGACTTGGAATCAAAGAGGTGACATGGCACCCAAGGAAAGGGGCTATAAAGCAGGAGGGGAGTGATACAGGGAAGGTCTAAAACGTTGCATGCTTTTTGAAGATTATGATGGATGGAGTTGTCAGGAAGGCAGCACAAGAAAAAACAGACAAGAGATTAAAATCACTGGCAGATAAATGAAGAGGAGGCAACAGAGAAAAGGAAAAAAAAAGAGAAGAAGTGAGAGAATGGCAAATAGGAGAAGCTTGAACGGCACACAAAGAACCTCTATACTGGGATCAAAAACCCTAGAAGAATAGCAGAGAAATGAGAGAAGGCAAACTCTCTCAGCTTTCTCTGAAATGATCATCTATAGCAGTGGTTCCCAAACGTTTTAGCACTGGAACCCACTTTTTAGAATGACGATCTGTCCAGGACCCACCAGAAGTGACATCATGGCCAGAAATGCCGTCATTGTGACACCAAACCCTTCTGCTTTCCTGAGAATGCAGCAATAAATTGGGTTATTTCTCAGTCATCATTGTCATAGCCTTTATTGTCATACAATTATTTCTCAGTCATTTTCCAATAGCAAGAAAAAAAAGCCTATTTACAACCTTGTCACAAGCAAAACAACCACACAGCCCTCCCCCATTTCCAGCACCCCATCTTTCCTGCCTTAGGTGCTTCTCAACCTGCCTGAAATCGGCTCCCAAACTATTGGTGGGTCCCAACCCACAGTTTGGGAACCATTGATCTATAGGACTGTGGAGGGCCTCTTCTTTTAAGCTGAGCCATGTCAACATCATGTCCTAACTTAATGCATTGTCAATTTCACCCGCAGCAGCTGTCTTGGACCTTTTCCTGCATAAAGAGCTCTGGAATGAAATTCACAACATCTCAACATTTGAAGTGGCAATGGCATAGCTCTCTTTTCATTTTTATTGTCATTGGATTTTTTTAGATCTGATACCCTACCACCATGGCACACAAACTAACCAGGATGCACAGACCCTGCCCTGACAAAATGTTGGAAAGTTGGTTAGGATTGCCCCCACAGTCTACATAGAATTCCGTGCAAGATTTAGCAAAGCATAGTTTTTCTCTGCAGCGGGAGGGTGAACCCATAACTTCTCAAGGAGTCTTCCAACCCTACGCTTCTGCTATATTACAAATCCCTCCTGACCTCATGTCTTTGGTAATAATGATAAATCCTTGGCCACCCCTGGCTCATGTTATCTGGTTCCTTTGATTGTAGCTGCTCCAGAGGAAGGACAGATTAATCCAACAATCCTCATGAAAAGCCATATCTTATCTTCTATAGCTTCCAGATTCGGAGATCTGATAATGAAGATTGATCAACCAGAGATAAAAATGTATGCTTTGACTTTGAGGAGGGGATCGAGGGGGAGAGGCTGCGTGTTGGGAAGGTGGAGGTTGAATTGGAAGTGTTGATTAAATATGTAGGCTTCTGCGATCTGTTTGACTGGGCAGGCATGAAGCCTGGGAGACAATTACAAAGAGGACAAAGAGGACATCCAAAGCGGTGAAGAGGGAGAGAGACCAAGCAGGGGATTCACTGAGGAGTAATCAGTGCTACTTTTCTCATCCTAAAAGGAGATGCATACCCAGTTACAGAAACTTGTATCAACCAGCCCTTAGTGGTCTGGATTCAGGGAAGTCTGTGCCAGCATGTGGACCTTTTGTTCACTATCAGAGGCCCTGCCCCAGATGCCCCTATATTCTGAAGTTAGACAAGAGGAGAGTAGACACAGGGAGCTCCTCAAGCTCAGACTTGTGACTGCTAAACAGCATGTGCAGATCCAAGCAGCCCCATAGAGGTGGCTGGCACCTAACCTGGGGTAAGGGGACAAATATCCCCTTGCCCCTGGATGCTCCAGCAGCCTTCTAACCTGTACAGGTTTCCTGCCTGTTCCAGCGTAGGTTAGGATTGCACACTGTCTATGAACAGAAAGAAGATATTTAGTGCCATGGTAGCAGAGATAACTGGATGACTGATGTTTGCCCTTCCCAAGACAGTCTTCCTATAGCAATACAACACAAGCCTAGGGGACAGTTCAGTTCCTCCTCCTCCTCTTTGTTTATACATATCTTATTTTCAGTCAGGACAGGTTCCCAAAGTGTCTCACAATTGCAATAACAATAAAAAGGTACACTGTCATGGTTTTTATAGGAATCTAACCGTTGTGCATTGTCTGTAGCCTTAATTTCTCAGAGGATGCAGGGTTGTCAAGTGGTGGAATAGACTCACCGGGGCAGATACTGTAATAATAACAGCTAATAACATAGAAGATGTTAAAGAAATGGCAAGTTAAGTATTCAGCAAAGCCCTTTGGCAGACAATTTAGAACCAACCTTACCAATCTTCTCAAATGGTTACAGCATAGTCTCATTCCTCAACTGACATTAGATGTCAACTGTCACGTAAGTATCTGCTCAGTTGAAGGTATTCTCCTCAGGACAAAGAAGCAAGTCCCACAGCCAACTGTTAGCCCTTTTTCTCATGTCCAATTGCCAAGCAAAAGCTCCTCATGCAGGGCAGGCCCTCCTTTTATAGACAGCCTTGGAAGGTTCTAGATGTTCATGGCAAACTGTCTTAACTGTAGAGCTGCACCTTGGAATAAAAGTTCTCTTTCTGGTCCTAACTGCTTCTTAACTCTTTCATATAAATGAAACTTCCTTGTTCGTATTAGAGTTCTGAGGTAAAATAACACCATTTAACTGTTTTCAGCCTGGACCGACTCCCAAATTGACTCACAATTTTAATAATATAGATTGATTAACCATTATCGGGATCTGCTTGGAAGGTATTTTGGATTTTTCTGGATTTTCGAATAATTGCATAGAATCAAGATAAGCTTCCTCTTGCTCTTTTCACTGTTACCCATTTGGTGTCTGCTGGCCTCTGTCATTTTTCAACAATGGCACACACCACAGAGCAGAGAATAGACCTTACACAGCCTTTATGTGGAATAAGCACAGGACCGTCTTTGTATAGAAAGTTTAAAAGGTCAGACCATCCTCCCTGATTCCGAGAGTGGTCCAAACATGCTTTATGGTGGCCCTTGTGCTGGCCAAACTTTGCTGGCCTAACTGTGCCAGCCTAACTCCAGGTTAGGATTGTACCAGAGGCGTTTCTACAGGGAGGGCAAAGCTCTAAGTGTTGCAAGAAGCCTTACCCTGTCATGTAAATCCCTCCTCTCCCTTGCTGCTGTAGCCAGTAAACAACGCCAAGATGTTGCTGTTCCCTGTGAGGATTGGCTAAAACGGTGCAGGAGAGGAGTGATTTCCACTGCAATTTCCACTTCTTGCAAAACTTAGAGCTTTGCCCTCCCTTAGATCTGCCTCTGGATTGTACCCTCAGAGATGCAAGCAGCCTACCTTTAAATTAGGCCCTAACCTAATTAATCCCTGACAAATATGTCATAGACTTCTGTGCAACTGGGTGTTCCTTTGTGACTGGCACTGCCACCATCCACATTGCCAGAGAGGCAAGCCGCTTTTACCTGATTCCATTTCAAAATCTGAATAGAAAAGTAACCTGCCTCTTGGGCACATGATAGAATTTTCTGCATTCTTCTCTCATTTCACCCTGATCTGAGGGAACACAGCTAAATAACCCACAGGTTGAATTGTACACATTAAAACTGGCATCAGCTGATGAGACTATACAAACGTGGTAGGCAACTGTAGAGGTCTGTGACCTGAGAGTGACTCACAAGTTGGCCAGGTTAGCAGGCAGTTTTGTGAGGATTCAGATTCCCTGTTTTGTGGGTGTTCCTTTGACTAGCAAGTAATGGAACATGCTGCTACTATGCTTTGGGTGCTGATTGGATCTCTATTCTATTAGAATACTCCCCCCCACACACACAGAGTCCCCCCCCTCTCTCTCATTAGTTTCTGTCTCTCAACTGCTAAAAATAGCTTTTAATTGCTAGCTTTGGTGCCCTCTCGTTCTCCATCTCCTGCCTTTCTCTTCTGTATTGGAAGGATACAGTCAGCAAATTGGGAATCAAGATGGAATTACTCAAAGACCTGGAATTTTATACAAGCAGTAGAGCAAAGTGCACTGGAGGCAGGTGGTTGGGTGGAGGATTGCCACTTGGACCCTGGTTTGCAGTCAAGCCCTTTGTTGGGATGAAATGACCTGGGAAGAAAGAGGTTGTATCAGGATACTCCTACAGCTCAGTGATGTCTTTCACCCGGTTCCCACAGGTTCCCGAGAACCGGTTTCTGGCTGAGCTGGCCCCGCCCACTGGAAGCTGGCCCGCCCACTTGAAGCCGGCAGGCAAGCAGTGTGTGTGAGACTGCGAGAGAGACAGAGACCCAGCGGGACTAAAAGACAGCAAGACAGAGTGAAGGTAGGCTGCCTGGGGGGCTATCCTTTTTGGATCACCAGTCCCTCTGCTCCTTGCCGGCGCCGGCCAGTTCCTTCCCGACCCGACCCGGCGCTGGAACTGGCGACCACTTGGGCACCCGTTCCAGCGCCGGGCCCGCCGGCCAGCTCCTTCCCAGCTCTTATGTTAACTCTTGTTAACACGGCTCTTATATTAACTCCGTTCAAACTGCCTAGGATTTGCGGAAAGAGAAAAAGTTTTGCCACAAAATCCTAGGCTTTTTAGAGCGCTCCACCGAAGTCTATTTAGTACCACTTTTTACTGGAGTCTTTGAACGAGTCCACGTCACTTTCCCGTCCAATCACAAACCCGAAAGCCTTTCCTTCCGGGTTTTTTCCGTAAGCCAATAGCAGGCGCTGGTCGTAGTTTCCCTCCCTCCTCTCTCATGCAAAATCTAAAGAGGGTCGCTCAGGCGCATGGAGTTATTATACAGGCGCCAGGTCAGAAAGGAAGATCCGCGCGCGGAAATGGGGGGGGCGTTGCTCTTTCATAAAAGAATTTGGCAAGGAGTCGGGGGTGGGGGTGTTGTGACGTCTTCGGTGGCCGGTGACTGTGCCGCTGCGTTTGAAGCGCCCGCCTCGCGCGCCCGTTCTGCCTGCCTCGGTGTGTAGTGAGAGCAGACCTTCCTCAACGGGAGAGCAGCTGCTTGAATGAATCTTTTTGGACCACTGTGCCAGGGTCGGTTTCCTATTCATGCCCTGCCGCCACAAGCCCGCTCTGTTCCCTTCTCTTCGTTCACCCTTTGCGAGTTGGGTTAATATTAGCTTTGACTGACGAAGGATTGGGGTGGCGAGAGCGGTTGGGGGAAAGGGGCGCACCTGACTCACACCTTATTCCGAATAATTCCAGAGTTTCGTTCGGAGCACGTTAATTCGGAACGGTATGCCCGAGCATGTGCACGGGTCCCGCTCCTTCATTCGACCCCAGCCCGCTTCTGCAGCCATTCAAATGTTGGTTGGTAAATTAGAGAACTTCTGTTGCTTCTCTAGTGCAGGATAGGAGAACGTTGTGGTAAAACAATGCTGTCGTTTAAACTCCTGTGTGTTTAACTGTTTAATGGAGTGTCGATCATAAAAGAAGAAATGCAAAGCAAGATAAAATATCAGTTAGCCCTTATCTAAGATTGTATATACAGTTGCATGGCACAACACTTGTTGCAATTCAGAGTTAATTCAGTACACAAGAAACTGAGATACTGATTCTTGGTGGTTCAATATTTTCCTCTGAAGTGACTTAAGATTTTGGTTGAAAAGACCACCTAATACAATGCTGGATACATCCTTTTTTCCTCCTTGTTGGCCTCATTCAGGTGCTGAGCCCTTAATAATGACAAGGAATCCATGCCAATCAGCTTTAAAAGCTAAATATAGTTCACACTATACATGTAGTGGGCTTTGTCTATGTGGTCTATGTAATAGGCCCTGTTCCTAAAAAGAATCTTGTATCTTTAAAAGAGTCTGACACCTGACCAATGTGTACATTCATTTATTTGCTTTAGACTCATTGTGGACAAAACATGGCTTGTTTCACTCTGTAGTGCCTGTGTGCCATCTTTTTAGTTGTTTGGTGTGTGTGTGTGTGTGTGTGTGTGTGTACCTGCGCTTAAAAGTTAATAATCCTGTTCAGAATGGCTTGCATTTGGCTTGAGCCAGATGCTTCAGTCAGTAGTATTTATATCGGTGGTATTTATATACTGCTTTTCAAAGTTCACAAAGCGGTTTACAGGCTAAAAATAATAAGAAAGTTAAATGGCTCCCTGTCCCAAAAAGGGCTCACAATCTAAAAAAATGACTTCACTTCCTGTCATGACCTGACTTCCTGTCATGACCTCACTTCCTGCCACGACATCACTTCCGGCTTATGATGTCACTTCCAGTGGGCGGACCCCGACAAGTGCCAATCAAAAGTGAGAACCTGTTTCTAAATCATTTGAATGACACCACTGCTACAGCTGCCTTATGCCAGGAGTCTTTGTAGCACACACTGCCATGCAGCATACACAGTGCTGTGGGTCCTGCACCCTCCTCACAGGTGGGTTTCAGTAGCCTTGGCTGATGTGCATCCAGAGAGGTGATACAATGAATAGGATTCAATATGATGTCAGGAACAGGTTGATTCACTCTGTGATTCACTCAGTGCAGTGTTTTCCACTGTCCCTCTGGTTGCATCCCTGTGGAGGCCCATAGCAAGTGATACCCACAGAGCCAGATTCTCTCCCACAGTGACCCCCCTATAATCACAGCTGCATATTTTTCAGCCATCCATGAACATGAGGATCATTGGCTGCAGCTGTATATGCATGTCTTTGTGAGCTTCAAACCTCTCCACATGAAACCTTCCTAGGAGACTGCAGTCTGAGAGAGCATTGTATACAGTGGGGTGTCTTCTCTTTTATCAGAGTGCACAACTTTGGATTATACTTTGAATCATATTCACTTGCAGAATGCCATGGGGTGTTATGATGAGCCAGATTTTGACATGACTAACTACCCCTTTAAAAAGCATAACATTCAATTTGTGGAGACAACAAAGCTTGCCAAACCAATCATTCACTGATAACTGTGTTGAGCTCATGTTCCATGTCTTGGTCTGGTTAGTCATGCCTTTTCCCTGGCCAGATCTCCTAGGGCATCATATGCAATCAATCTGAGTATCTGTCTGCCCTCCTTCCTGGGACTTTCAATTAAAATGTTAACAGCCTTTGTTGCCTGGAAGAGGTGTGGTTCAACAGTGCATGTGCCTGATGTCAGTCTTGATTCACAAGATGCTGATTGGACCTAGTTGGGGCAGCACACAGGTTACCAAGAGTAATTTTATTGTTAAAAAAAAGACAGAACTAGTTATCTCCCAAACAAACAGAGCCTCAGGCTGACGAGTTGATAGCCCTCTAGGAACATGGATTTTCCGGAGCTGCTTTACAGTCTGGAGATTTTGAAAGTTACTCTGGACCCTGTAAGTTCCAAGAAACGGGGGGGGGGACTTGTATAACTTGTGACTAAAAGCAAGTACAGTGCCTTGATCTTTTAGGTCACTGGACAGAGAAGGCACTAGACACAAATAGAAATGTAGTACTTTACTCTTTTAACCAAATATTTTGTTCTTGCTTTGATGTCCTAATGCATTTGATTAATTATTATATAGCCCGAATAGCCTCCAGATTTGAACTACTCTCACTTACCCATGCCATCTGAAATTCCTCTGGTCTTTTGAAGCTACTGGGTTATTGTTCTATTTTTACAAGAAAACTACTTGAGAGTAAATTGCCTGGAAGGCAGTTGCATGGAAGACAGGCACTTGCCTAGAAGGGCAAGCCAATTTGTCTATTGGAGTTGTGGCAGTCTTCATTTTTGATAAAAACCATTTTTGGTTTTATCGCTACTGCTGCACCAAATTTCAGCCTTCAGGAAAAGATCCAGCCACACACGCATATACAGTACATGCACATGTGTACACTTGAAATATTCCACCAACCTTTCATTGCTTCCCTTCCCGCTTCCCCCAGTCTGTTCATTGTTTCCCCTATCTGCTGTTCCATTGCACTGTTTGTTCCTTGGTTAAGACTAATTTCTTTTCATACAGTGGCCCAGCCAATCAGGGATCATGTTCTGAATGTGATGGTGTTACAGTCCTACATGGGCAACCTCATCTGACTATGTACTTATAGCACTGAGAACGTATAGTGTTATTTTACAGCAAGGTCAACACTTTCTGGACTGGATTGACTATATGAGTGATCCATGAGACACTGACTGAAAAAGTGACCTCCAATCAGTTTTTAACCTACAATAAGATAGTTATTACTGTACATCTTTATTCTACAAGGCATTCAGCCTCATTAAACACACAATATTATTTTTCGTTAAAATATAACTACAGAGATTTAGGGCACAATCCTAACCTGGAGTTCGGCCAGCCCAGCACAGTTAGGACAGCAAAGTGGCTGGCACAAGGGACACCATAAAGTATGTTTGGACCACTCTCAGAGTCAGAGAGGCTAGCCCACAGACATGCATACTCTCCCTGACTCCAAGAATGGTCCAAACGTGCTTTACGGTGGCTCTAGTGCCAGTCTAACTGTGCTGGCCTAACTCCAGGTTAGGATTGGCCCCTTATATACTGCTTACCAGAAAGTGAGTGCCACTGGATACAGTGGGACTTACTGCTGAGTAAACATGCAGAGAATTGTGTTGCATGTTTCCATTGCAGCAAAAAACTACACATCTGATCTATCTTATAGGTTGCCCTAGACTTCCCCATTCAGGTAAGGAGGGGGTTGAAATGGCATGTACACAGCCCTTCAGTCTCCTGCCTCCTGGTCCTTGCATCTTTGAGAGTTCTTAGCAGAAACTGCTTCTTATTGAGATTCAATCTCAATATTGCCTTTTGCCTCTCAAATTTTGCCCTCCCCCAACTAGGAAATTCTGTTCACAAATCAGTTTGTTCTTGGGATGGAGAACACAGGTCACAGTTGGGTGATGAGATGAAAGTGGACAGAAAATCATTCTTTGGTGAGATTGTCACTAAACTGTCGAGACTGTCAGCCCCACACCAATGGATTTTGCATCACTCCTTGTGTTGCATCCACAACTGGTCCTGTTACTAATTGCTTGCTTCTGCAGTGAGCTGTTTCATCCCCTTAGCCTGCCCTACCAGGCTTGAATAGATGCTGCAAAACCTCACATGACCTATAAGGTAAAGCCAAACCCTCTCACTGGATCCAAGGATGAATTAGAGTTGCTCTCATCCCAGCGGCACATTGGCCTTGCCTTCATTATTCATGCAAGAAGCTATGCTACTGCAGTTTCTGTCTGCCAGGAGTCCCACCAGGAGATAGTACTGTACCACCACAAGCTACGTGAATCTAAAGCAGACTCCCTCTTGAGCTATATATCAACATTAGTTGCTACATTTCAAGGAGAATTACCACTTCAGGATGCACATGGTCCCCACCCACATGCTTACTGATGGAGGGGAAGGATAGCATAGTGGGTGGGTGGGTGGTCTATACAGTATTTTACCACATTTTTATATTGCTCCCACCTCCAGGGAGCTCAGGGTGGTATAAATAGTGGCTTCCTCTCCTTACAACACAGGGTCCTCACAACAACCCAATGAGGTAGGTGAGGCTCAGAGATAGTGACTGGCCCATGTCATCCAGGATCTCCCAAACCAGTACACCATCCTAGCTCTCATCTGCTGTTCAAGTCATCTACTTTCAGGGCTGCAGATGGATCACCCAGCAATGTCCAGCACACGCATAGGCACTGACATCATGTTGGGAGCATCTGGTAGGCTCACCAGGTCTTAGGTCTGATGGAAGTTTCAGCATTTTAGCCTCCTTCTCAAGGATTTTGAGAGAGGAAGTAAAAACAAAAAGGGGCAGGGTATTTTCTACTTGGCTTGATAAGAATGTTTCCTATTAGCCCCATTCCATCTCCATCTGGTCTCACCCAAAGCCACCAGCCACCCCCTGCTTTCACCAGCTCTCACTATGCTCCATCCCCTGCCTACCAGGCACCAGTGTTGTAAAAAAAAAAGTGACTTGTGACTTTAACTCAAGTTTTGATGTTTTGGCCTGACTCTTGCCTGAATCGAGTCATGCGTGTCATTAACTCAGTCTGACTTGCTAATTTGGCCACTGACTCTCAATGAGTCAGCAACTTGAATCAGTGCGTACGCTTCATTATTTTGTTGTGACTTAATCAGAAAGAACTCTTTCAGAGGTCCAGGAAGCGCCACCAAGTTGCCATGACGAACAGTCATTTTGTTCCTTCCAGCCAGAAAAACAGAGTCGGGGGGATGGAGGGGAGGTGAGAAGCTAAGATATTTGAAAATGTATCTGCGAGCACGAGCAGTGGGGAGGAGGAAGGAATATTAGACCTGGGCGGAGGAAGGTACGGCTAGTTAGCAGAAGGGGGAGGGAGGTGGGAGCAGAGTTGTCTTGTCCATCTCTGAAGGTTCAAACCTTCAACTGGATAAAAGAGTGGTCTGAGTTTTGGCTCTGGGCAAGGGAGAAGAGACTTGGCCATAGAAGAGCATTGCTTAGCCACAGAAGGGGAGGAGTTTTATCACAGCTGGTTTCGTATGGAGCCAAAGGTTCCCTGCAGCCGCATGTGCTCACTCACTCACTTGCTCACTCGTGTAACAGCCATAGGTCAGCCCAGCTTTGGTGGAAAACAGGTCTCACTGAATGAATGATGGGCCATGGCCAGGACTATTTTTCTCCCTTCCGTTCTTCTGAATTCAGTTGTGATGTGAATGGTGTGGGGGGAGGTTTCCTTGTGGCGGCCAATTAGGTGTGAAGCACTGTCAGCAGTGCATTGCTGGCCTGCTAGAATGTTAACATTGTGAAATGACAGCTTTGACTGCACCCCCACACCTCCCATTTTGACCATTTATACTTGCAGGTGTGCGTGTCCACTTGACCCACCCCGCAGCTTGCCATGAAAAGATGTGACTCGTGAAAATGACTCATGAAAATCCAGGGTGATGTTGCCACAGGCGTGCGCTAGAACTCATGCATCAGTCAATTCATGAGGGGACGGATTTATTGGAAAAGGTAGGAGATACCCCAAGGAGCTAGAGAATGGTATAAGCAATGGCCCCTTGTCCAGGTAAACCAGGGATTATGAGATTAATCCCAGAACTGCCTATTACTTTGGTGGTGGGGTTTGTTGGTGCTAGATTTAGAGTAGTTTGGAGCTAAACCAGTGATGAGGGCAGTCTGGAGGAGGCTGGCCAGCTGGTGATCCCAAACAAAGCTGCTGGAAGAGAGGAGGCCCAGTGGGTGAATGAACCACCTCCCTCTTGCCTATCTCTGAGGCTGCTCTGTGGGGAAACTAGTTAGCCTAGTGTGGGCATTAGGGCCCTTGGAGTGGCCCGGCAGGGAATTTGGCAGAACAGCGGACACTTGTGAATTTTGAAACTCATGCACGACACTGCCAGACACCATCCCACCTCTTATCTTGGAGGCTCCTCCCCCTCTGCTCAGGGTCTGGTGTCCTAGTAAACTGACACATGCACCCACATGGTGCTGACCCAGCTGCCTCTGCTACTTCCAGGTGCAAGGAAGTGGCAATAGGGTGAAAGCATCTTGTCATCTTGTGTGCTTCCTGAGGCATCTGGTAGGTCACGGTGAGATACAGGAAGCTAGACTAGATGCGCCCTTGGCCTGATCTAGCAGAGCTCTTCTTCGGTTCTTATGCCATACTATAACTGCTAATAAAGCCCGGAGATCCCGCTCCTCCTTGGTTGTTGTTCCAGGATGGCAACTACTTTGTAACTAGTCCATCTCATCAGCAAGGAGCCACCTAAACCAGAACCTTCATCCCTGATGTGGCAACTGATGGGATGTTTTGTTTTTTACAAGAGTTCACATTGGGAAGGAATTTCAAGAAGTCATATATCCCTATTGAAGCCTAAACTGGTACCACCACTTCAAAATTGCACCTCCTCATTCTACTGCAGGCATGGGCCTGATTCTTTCAAAAAGAAAAGACTTTAAATATCTTATTATGCATGTAACCACAGCAGCCAGATTGGTGTTTGCACAGGAATGGAAAAATGAGAATACCCCAAGCACGGAACAAATAATAAGTAAGATATATGAGGTAGCTGAAATGGATATTTTGACTGAAAAGCTACGAGAAAAGAAGACAAATAATGTGGAACAAATTTGGCATTTGTTTTATCAATGGATGGATACAAAATGTTAGATTTCAAAATAAGCAGATAAGCGATAAAAGATAGGCACTGGCTATATGCTTAGAGTTACTAGAATGTTAATCAAATTATCGAGACACATTGCAATGATACCTTATGTGTGTACCGATGTTTCCCTTTTCCCTTTGTTTTCTGTATCCCTTACATTTATCTTTGTTATAAAAAATAAAATCATTTAAAAAAGAAAAAGAAAAAGAAAAGACTTTCCTTTAAGGGCTATAGGGGATTGAATGTTCCTTCCGACTACTGGCAGGCCTAAGTGGCTGCCAGATTATTTGCGTTCTCTGGCTTCCCAAAGGACTGTAATCGGCTGAGCAAGGAAGTCATGTGGAAGGCATGAGCGTGATCAGTGCTCCAGGTCCTACCCTGGAGACGGTGCCTCAGGAGATGCCTTGTGCAGAAGACAGCCTTGAAACACATGTTCACAGGGGAGATCACTAAGCATTGTTTGCGATCGCAGTTAGGAAACGGCTCTGTCCCCTTGAGAGTATGTGCATGTCATGAGGATGCAGATATGACATCTCTGTCTTGCCTCAGGGCATGGAGGCAAGGATTGAACGATTGGTCAGAAAGGTTTTCATGTATGCTTCATTGCATAACAGACACTAGTGCTGGCCCTGATGACACCCAGGCAGTGGCTTAGTTCATACTCAGTGTTTTAAATATGTATACAGTGCTCTTAATAAGGCCTCATTTGCACTGAAAGGTGGGAAATCTCTCTCTGGCCTCTACTGCCACAGCCTGCTAATCAGGAAGAAGGTGCAAGCATTCTTAGAGGGGAGGCAAAGCGCTAGGTTTTGCAGGAGTGCAAGCTCCTGAGTATAAAGTGGTGACCACAGTGGAGGCCAGGGTCACCTCAGTGCCATGCAAACTTGTAATTGTAGATTGGCTAACTGCAGCAGCAGGGGCTGCTAGCCAATCAGCAATTACACACGGTGCTGACTGAGGTCGACTTCACTATTGCCCGGTGGTTACTGATACGGATGGAGATTTCCTTGCCACTGTTCCCTCTAGCCCACCACAGCAGAGTTTCCCAAACTGCCCATACAAATTATGAACTGGTAGCAACCCTAAACATAAATATTAATGCTTAAAACAGTTTATTTGGCCTCTGTCGTTATCCATCTGATAGGGACACGGCCTTGCAGTGCTAGGAAAAGCTGGAGCAAGATACTGCAGGAACTAAGTTCAAGAAGAACCAAAAGGCTGTGGTGCTCATGTCCGAGGGGTGTCAACAGTTTTAACCAGAGGTTAATCCTGAGCCGACCCAATCCTGAGCTGCCTGGCTGCCCTGGGCGTAGCTACAGCCAAATAGCTACTGCTGCATCCAGTGGCAGCTAGGAAGTTACATGACACTCCTCAAGGGAAGGGGATGCTCGTTACCTTCCCCCTCGCAGGTACGCCCTCCTGCCCCGCCTGGAATCAGTGCAACACTGGCAATCCTCCCCATCTCCACCCTGTTTTGCCCTCTCCCTGGCCCCATTGCTGCCTCACTGCTGCCTAAGGCAATAGCACATGCGAAATGGCCACCAACAGAGCACTCTGCATGCTGTCAGTGGCCATTTTATGACAACGGAAGTACCTTCCGCTGACAAAACCTGCTCCAGTCAATAGCCCAATCCTTGATAAACTTGGGATGCATATTAATCAGAGAAAAAGACTGAGGAGAAAAGTAACCCTGCTGAATTAGATCAAAGGTCAGTCTGGTCTGGCATTCTGTTTCTACTAGTGGCCCATCAGATGCTTCGAGGAAGCCCAGAAAGGGAATACAAAGGCCACAGCTCCTCTGTGGCTCCCCACTTAGGGAACAATCCTAACCAGGAGTTAAGCCGGCAAAGTTAGGCCAGCAAAGTTTGGCTGGTACAAGGGCCACCGTAAAGCATGCTTGGACCACTCTCTGAGTCAAGGAGGATGGCGCACGTCTGTGTGCTGACCTCTCTGACACCACGAGTGGTCCAAATATACTTTACTGTGGCTCTTGTGCCAGCCAAACTTTGCTGGCCTAACTGTGCCAGCCTAACTTCAGGTTAGGATTGCACTCTTAAGAACATAAGAAAAGCCCCACTGGATCAGGCCAGAGGTCCATTTAGTCCAACTTCCTATATCTCACAGTGGCCCACCCGATGCTGCAGGGATCACACCACAAGATACCTACATCCTGTTGCCATTCCCTTGTACCTGGCATTCAAAGATAGCCCACTTCTAAAACTAGGAGGTTGCATATAATCATCAAGGCTTGTGACCTGTGATGGACATTCCTCCATAAATCTGTCCAATTACTCTTTAAAGACATCTAGTCCAGGTGCCATCACTACATTCTGTGACAAGGTGTTCCATGGATTCTGAGTAAAGAAATATTTTCTTTTGTGTGTTCTAACTCTCTTAATACTCAATTTTAGTGAACGTCCCCCTGGCTCTGGTATTGTGTGAGTGGGGAAAGAACATCCCTTGATCTGCTCTATCCACCCGGCATAATGTCTCAAATTTTATATGTCTCAAATCTGCATTGAGAGGTTGCCTCTAGAACTGAAGGTTGCATTAAGATGTCATGGCTAATAGCCATTGACAGACCGGTGTTCCAGACTAATCTTTTAAAGTGTCACCACATCTTGCGGCAACGACGTTCTTGTTAATGATATGATGAATGAGGAAATACGTGACTTGAGACAAATAGTCATGGCACACACGAAGCAACTTTCTGCTGATTCAGACCTTCAGCTCATCTGGTGCAGTCAAGAATACCCTCACTGGTAGCCACTGTCCAGAGTTTCAGAGAGAGGTCTTTCCCGGTCCTGCTGCTCGAGCGCCGACGTGGGGGTGCCGATCGGTGCTCCCGCGTCGGCACTCACCCATCGCGTCGACACTATGACAGGCAGCGTAGGATTGCACTGTGAGAAAAGGAGCAGACGCTGCCCCTGTTAGGACTCCTAGGCTTATCCAGACAAGCTAGGGTGCCTTGGCCTGTGAGCACACTGATCAGGTCCCCAACAATAATATAAGCAAAGAGCCACAGACAACCAGGAGGTTAGGATCTAGCAAACTGTATTGTTAGGAACAGGCAATTAAACGGAGTCAGAAACAGCCCAGGTCATGAATAAGGCAATCAAGCATACAGTAGAATAGTCAGTCCAGTCCAAGGTCTATTTACCAGTTCATAATCCCTCAGCACATCCTTCTCTTCTCGTATCTCCCTCACACATACCCTGGGATGTGCATCTCTTTATATAGCCCTTCACCTAATTGTGCATATCCCTTTAACCCACTGATTGTGGCACCTGCATTATGGCACCTTTCACCTAGTTGCACTTCTTCCATGCTGACTCATAGGGTCCTTTTATTATACCACTTCTGATTCACATTTGCTCTCAACTAAATCTAATTCTACAGATGCCTTGCTATCCTGTCAGCCCCCTCTTCGGATTTCTGGAAGAAAATCTTGGCCTTCCAGAAATGTCTGTTAGAGTCAAAAACTTCTAAGATCCCAAAGGGTGGAGATCAGCAGCTTGGAGGGGGACAGGTTAGGGTAAGGATCCTACCCTCTGAGACATTCTGAGGGTGAGTCTAAATTGATGTGCCTGTCAGGCACATTGGGCCATGACACTCTGGGAATATGCAAACCGTACATGTTTTTGAGGGCGCAATCCTAACCACCTCTCCATCACTGACATAGCTGTGCCAGTGGGGCAAGTGTTGCATCCTGCAGTTGGGGGACAGAAACTGAGGCCTCCTCAAGGTAAGGTAAGGTTTATTCCCTTACCTTGGAGCTCCATTGCCCTTATCCCAGTGCTGGAAAGTCGGTTAGGATTGCACCCTCAATCCTGTACAACCAGAGAGCTGTGACAATTGAGATTCGGATTTCGAGATGGGGTTTTTTTTTGGCCTATAGGAGCCCATTTTTCCTCCCAACACATTTCTTGTGCGTGTGCGTGCGCATGTGCACATGCGCCACGTGATAGTACATTCTTGATTTTGTGTCATCATTTAGACTTTTAGAGGTAGCCTATATCTGAATACCAAATGCAAGGAAATGACAAGAGGATGCCGGTACCGTGTTGCCTTACGTGCTCCCAGAAACATCTGGTGGGTCATTGTGAGCATAATCCAAACTGAAACAGGCAGGCCGACACGCCTGCCCCATATCCAGCCCAGGGTTGGGACTGGCTGCCAAGCAACACGGGGGAAAGGGGAAAAAAATTCCCTTTCCCCTGGGTAACATGCAGCAGCCTGGATGGGGCTACTTGGAGCTGTGCCAGTGAAATCAGTGGTGAAACTCCAAGCAGCCTGGATCAGGGCTGACCGGGCCAGAGACAGGGTCCAGCTCAAGTGCTGGATTCTGTCTCCACCCCCCTCCCGAGCTTGGTCCGCCAAAGGGCCCACCCATCCTCCTCCCCGTCCCGTTCTGCCCTCACCCACCCCATTCCTCTGCCCTCCTCGAGCCCCTGTTCCAGCATCCAGACGCTGGCCCTACCTACTTGTCTGTGGGGTCAGGTGCAGGGAGGCCAGCTCATGTCTGTGCACTAGCCTTTCTTCCTTTATGCCAGTGCAAATACACTTCATGGCTGTTTGCAACATGACTGGGCTGGCATAAGAGACTTGTGCCGGCCCTAGTGCGCCCTCTGGATTGCACTCTGTGAAATACAGGAAGCCAGACTAGATGGGCCCTTGGTCTGATCCAGCAGGGCTGTTATATTCTTATGGGAATCCTGCATCCCAGATTCCCATAAAGATCTTAAGAGCATAAGAAGAACTCTGCTGGATCAGGCCAAGGGCTCATCTAGTCCAGCTTCCTGCATCTCACAGAAGCCTACCAGATGCCTCAGGGAGTACACAAGACAACAAGAAGCCTGCATCCTCTTGCAACCCCCTTGCAACTGACCAGGCCCGAACGGAGGCGCGAGCATGCCCATGGCTGGCGCTGAAACTGCACCCCCAGGATGTCACCCCACCCCCGTGCGTCGCTCTGACACACCTCCCTGCACCCAGAAACACTCCATTTCAGAGCGTAATGGAGACCAGGGAGGGCAGGCGGGCCGAAGAGCATGCTGTTTCATGCACAGGGCACGCAATGGTGCCCCGCCGCTGCCTGGCGCCCATGGCTCGCGCCATCCCGGGCTACAGGTCAGATACACTTCTGCACCTGACATTCTGAGGTAGCCTGCTTCTAAAACAAGGAAGTTGCACCACCCATCATGGCCTGTAGCCTGCAATTGCCTTTTCTTCCAGAAATCTATCCAATTCCTTTTCAAAGGCACCTAGGCCAGATGCTATCACCACTTCCTTTGGCAAGGAGTTCCACAGATTAATTACCCACAGCGTAAAAAATGGTATTTTCTTGTATCTGTTCTAACTCTTCCAACACTCAATTTTAGTGGATGTACCCTGGTCTTGGGGTTCTGAGAGAAGGAAAAGAATTCATTTTATCCATTCCGTGCATAATTTTATACCTCTCAGAGTGAAATCCTAACCTGGAGTTAGGTCAGCGCAAGGCAAAGTTTGGCCAGCACAAGAGCCACTATAAAGCACATTTGGACCACTCTCAGGGAAGATGGCACACGTCTGTGTGCTGACCTCTCTCTCTGAATCAGAGAGGTCAGCACACAGATGTGTGCCATCTTCCCTGCGAGTGGTCCAAATGTGCTTTATAGCGGCTCTTGTGCCAGACAAACGTTTCTGGCCTAACTGTGCAGGCCTAACTCCAGGTTAGGATTATGCCCTCAATCGTGTCCCCCCTCAGGTGTCTTTTTTCTGAAGAGCCCCAAACAGTGGGGCTATCCTCATAATGGAAGTGCCCTAGCCCAGTAATTTTGGTCCCTCTCTTCTGCACCTTTTCTGTTCCATTTCTGTGTAGAATGATGACAAAGAAGGATGCTGGCTGTCGAATACATTGTGATATTTCCCCAGGTTAGGATTGCTGGGAACCAATAAGACCCCTGGATTTGAAATAGAGGGGAGGGCAGATTCTGACAGATACAAGTGTATTTTGGCCATCCTGCGGCATATCCGTCTGCCATCTGGCTTCATGCCCCAGTAAGTTATAATTCCGTTCATATCACCTTATGAGCCACAGTAAATTATCCAAATGCATCAATGGTCCTCATCAGCTTTGCAGTGGCGCTGTTAGAGAACTCAAGGCAGAGTGCCAACCCCGAGAGGAAAGTGCTTTGGTATTGGGAAAGGGGGAGGGAGAAGTGACTGATGGATTTGCAGGGGAAAATCTCAGCACTTCGTTTTTAAAAGAAACTACATTACTCTCCAAATGTCATTTTCAATATTTGAAATGTCAAAATTTTGTACTCGGGTAGCCAGGAGCTGAGGACATCAAGAAGGCGGTGGAGGGGAGGGGAGGGGAAACTGAATTTCACATGTTGATTTGAAATAACCAGTCACACTCAGAAGTAACTCTTACTGAGTTCATTGGAACTCAACTCACTCCCTAGCAAATATACTTAGGATTGCAGATTTAATTAAAAACATATATTTTACACATAAAATGAACCATAATTTAACATAAACAGTAAAATAAATAGCAGGTTTCACCAAGGATGTTCCACTTGCATAAAAATCATTTAATTTCTGAAATTATGAATTCTTAGTACTAGTAATTAGATAAAGCCATGCCTGTACATAGTAGTGTTCATGCATAAGAGAGGAGGTCCCTGCCCCAAGAGGCCTACAAATCTAGAAATTGACACAAGGAGGGCACAACAGAGAAAGAGGAGGTAAATGGAGGCAGGTAAACTGGAGAAGAATATGTGATTATTTCAGTTACACATACTTAGGTTTAGTTACAGCAATGTTAGGTTTCATTGCTTTAAAAAAAGGAAAAAAAATTCTAGTCCTCCTGGTTTTAGAGATTTACCTGAAAACAAGCAAGGAATATCATTAAAAAAAAACAACTCCAGTGATGACTGTTTCATTGGCTTTTTGTTTCCAACCCTACCACCTACAAAAATGAGAGTTTGCATATACCTTGGGGTGGGCGGTCTACATTTTTTCAGTGTCTGATAGCCCCTGAGATGGCAATGCAAATATTTAGTGTGCACCTGGTTCTTCCATATGTGCTCACAAATCTGTATGCTGCTATGACAAAGTGTACTTTTACGGTTATTTGTTGCTATTACGCTCCCTCTCCATCACCTAAACACTCCAAACATTACTGTTTTTTTTTTCCAATTCACATCATTATGCTTTTCTAGAACAAACAGCCATTTCAGACATAATGAAATGTGTCTCTGAGCGGTGAGGGGGGAAGCCAAGCTCAGAAACGAGACATAAATCCCAGCAGCCACAAATGAGGCTGGCTTGCCTCCTTGTCCGGGGTCCTCTGTGTGATCAGTTTCAAATAGAATGGAGAAGCTGTAGGGCAAGTTTTCCTTCTCTGACCACCAGCTCCACCACCACTTTTTGTAACAGTGGCTTGGCAGGGACAATGCTGAGAGTCGCATTTCTCTGCTCCCGGCATCCTCTTCATCAGTCTGTTTACAAGAAGCAGCAGCGAAGCTGGAGGAGAGAGGAGAAACGTCCTCCCTATTTCCTCTTACATGCTCAGAGAATGTTGACTTAGAGGCAGGACAGAGGTCAGGTCAAGGGTTGGCCACTGGCTAAGGGATCAGAGATTCCCATCTGTATGGTGCTCAATGCCCCATAGAAGGCAGGCAGGGGCAGGGGCATAGCTACCTATGGGGTGGGGGGGCTACAGTGCCCCAGGTGCCATCCTTTGGGGGGAGGTGTCACGACTGAGCCCCACATTTTGAACATTTCACCCAGAATTCAGTGGAAAAACCCAGAGTGTAATATATCTATTCTAGCAAAAGTTATGGCCAAAAAACAAAAACCCCAAAATACAAGTGTCTTATGCAAGGGTGTCAAGCATACAGCCTGTGGGCCTGCATGGTGAGTCCACAAATTTTGTCGGGGGTATGTGTCAGAAATTTATGGGCCCCGGGTGCAAAATGACCTAACTACTCCACCGGGCAGGGATGTGCCATGGGATTGCCCAGAGCCCATGACATCCTGCTAATGGCACCGCTCAGAACTCAGTCCTATTGAATTCAATGGAACTTATTCCCTAGTAGTAAATGATCATAGGATTGTGCCCTACAGCGCTTAATTTTAGTAAAACTTAATAAGGGCTTAATACAGTGCAATGAAACCTTAATTACTTTTATTAAATAAAACTGAACTTAATCAAAGCATTTCACTTCAATGCTATCTATTTTCTGATGCCCTTTCAGCAAACCCTAAAATGGAGCTGGCTGCAATGCAAAGATGCATTTTCAATTTTGTTGTGCCCACCTGAGGGTACCCAACATGCAAGCATTAGGAATCCTCGTTTTTTCTTTGCTGCCTGATTTGGTCATTGTTGGATCCGCCTGGCCAGCAAAACAACACAAAAACAGCCTAAGAGAAGGAATAATGGCTGTTAATCATCTTGATAGCGTTGCTGATGCTAATGCTAATAACTGGGTTTTTTAATTTAAAAGAAAAAAGATCTGGGACAAGATGGAGAACCAAAAGGTAACACACTGGGGAAAAAAAATACACAAAACTAAACACAGAAGAATGAATCCCAGTAGCACAATCGTGGCAGGGAGCCGTTTAGCAGAATTTCCTCATCACTTCATCCTAGTTGGGGAGATTATGGCTGGTGCAGTATATGCTTATCAAAAAAAGGAGCACACAGACACAGACACAGACACAGACACAGACACAGACACAGACACACACACACACACACACACACACACACACACACACATGAGTCAATCGAAGTGGCCCAGTATTGGCAGGGAGCGACCTGAGATTTTGCCACTACTATCAACACCCAGGCAGGTGGAGCCTTTGTAGTGACCTGTATGCCAATGTTGTATCTTTCTATTTGAAGATGTCATCCCTATATATGCCGTTTGTGTTGTTAAGTATTACCTTCTTTGATTACGGTATACTTTAAATACATGGCACATTTCTTAATGTATCTTTTTCATTAGGCAAATTATAAATTAAATCCAATTTAAGTAGGTCATGATAGATTTCAATGGTCATTGTCCATCAGAATGATCCTCTTGCTGCTGTTTATTGCTGGGTTGTGAACAGGCCTTCCTCTCCCCTCTTGCTGATTTCCCAGTACAACTCACTGCCTTCACTCTCTTTGTGTCTGGTAAGATCTTTGGACAGTGGGACTGAAGTCCATCATTGCTTCAAGGAAAACTAGATTAGGGATAAAAGAAACAGGCACAGATCTAGCGAGTGCAGGGTTGTGGATTTAGAGCTTTGTTCATGACACTCATGAACAATGTCTTAGTGGACAAGTCTATCCAACTTTCCGGTGGCTGATGCAGCCACAATGTATCCTCGAGATAAGGGAACAAACATTCCTTGAGGAGACTGCCTGACTGTTCCCCAACCGCAGGATGCAGCACATGCCCAGTCGGGCATGGCTTCAGCAGCACTGAAATGTTGGATAGGATGGGGAGTGCAGTCCTAACCTGGAGTTAGGCAAGCACGGTTAGGCCAGCAAAGTTTGGCTGGCACAAGGCTCACTGTAAAGTGTGTTTGGACTGTTGGAATCAGGGAAGATGGCTCATGTCTGTGTGCTTTCCGACTCCAAGAGTGGAGTCCGACTCCAAACATACTTTATGGGGTCCCTTATGATGGCCAAATTTTGCTGGCGTAACTGTGTGGGCCTAACTCCAGGTTCAGATTGTGCCCTGGGCCTATAGCAATAAGGAATTATAGCTCTCAGGTGCCCAGTCTCCAAGGCCATTTTGTTTGTTTGTTAGATTTCATTCTTTTCAACACAGCCTCAAAAAGGTTTAGCAATTAAAAACAAAATATAACAAACCCCCCAAAATTATTATTGAATAAAATAGCAACAAGAAACAGGAAAGCATCACAAGAAGCCCTTCAACCTAGCCTCAAGGTACTGCAAAAGAGTTGCATCTTCAAGATACATCTAAAGACATAAGAACATAAGAAGAGCCCTGCTGGATCAGGCCAAAGGCCCATCTAGTCCAGCTTCCTGTATCTCACAGCGGCCCACCAGGTGCCCCAGGGAGGCACGAGACAACAAGATGCTTGTATCCTATTGCCACTCCCTTGTATCCAGTACTCTGAGGTAGCCTACTACTAATGTAAGGAGGTTGTACAATCCATCATTGCCTATAGCCCACAATGGACTTTTCTTCCAGAAAGACCAGGAGGGATGAGACAAGAAGACCTTCCTCCCCCCCCCCACACACACACACACTTCCCAGGGAGGAAGTTTCAAAATGTATGCACCAACATGGACCAAGATGTATTAGAATGAACAGAGACCACAAAGAACAGAACCTTGACATGCATAGCACAGTCCTATGCCTGTCTGCTCAGAAGCACATCCCATTATAGTCAATGGTACTTACTCCAAGGTAAGTGTGGATAGGATTGTAGCCACAATCTCTCTTCCCTGAACTCATTAAAAAAAAAAACCTTCACTTTCCATTACAAAGTTGGGACAAAGAAATAAAGTGTCCTTCATGTGCATATACTCCCAACTGTGAGGTTTTGACATGTTCAGGGAGAACAACCAGGAGACGGCAAACTCCTGCAAATCCTAATGTATGCGAAATGCAGCAACATCCAATGAGGCACGAAGGATGAACCTTCGTTCTGACCATATTGGAAATGCCTTCATCTTTTTTCATCAGACAGGCTTCTGTTTCCGCAGTGATTGATGCCATCACTCAGCCTCTGAGCCCTGCCGGGAGGATTTTGCCCTCCCACACCCCAATTTTCATATTTCTCCAGCTTTCTTTTTCAGCCTCTCTTACTCGCTTCCCTTGCTCCTGCTCCCTCCCATTCTGGGACACTGAGCGAATCGCCAATTCTCCTCCGCCTGAATCTCAGATTCTGTGCACGCATTCTAATGAACCAGAAATGAGCCCCGTTATGCCAAGTGAGCAGTCTGAAGAACAGGCGAGGGACGGGGAGTATTTGCCAGCTGAGTTTCTACACATGTACAATTGCTCAGTTGCCTTGTTCCTTTTTGTCGAGAAAGCCCAATCTAATAAATATTAGGAGGAAGGGAGGAAAGGAGGAAGATTTGTACCCCGGCTCACGTGTGAAGCCTGTGGGAATCAGGTGCTGCACTGCACCATTCAGCCTGCCTATGTGAACTGCCTTGAATTAAAGTCAGAGGAACAATCCAATGACCAAGAAAGGCAGTATATAAATACTATGTACTATGATGGTGATGATGATCCATTCAGACCACTACGTCTCTCAGGCACATGAACTGCTCTGATTTACTGCCAGTCATGTTGCCACTTACATGTTGACATTCTGAAGGGGACTCCTGTGTGCAGTCCATCCTTGTTTGGAGGAGGCACACATTTCTGGAGAGGCACATGGGATTGCAGCTCAAGCATCTTCTCAAGGGATGTAACATGTCCTGCTCTCAAACATAAGAACATAAGAAAAGCCCTGCTGGGTCAGGCCAAAGGCCAGCACGCTGCTTGCAACAATGGCCCACAAGCTGCCTCTGAGAAGCCCAGAAACAGAACAGGAAGGCCAAGAGATGACTCCAGATGTTGCTCTCCAGCAACTCATATTCCGAAGCAAAACTCTGTATCTCAGTCATGAGATGTCATTGCTACACTTGATGCATCTATCCAATCTCCTTTGAGAGCCATGGAGCCTGGTGGCCATCACCACCTCCTTTGGTGGCAAAGACAGGGAGTGGGAAGCTGACTCCTGCTGCCACATCCCTGACCACACACTGCCTGTGTACAGTAGCTTGTAACGGCTGCTTTTGATCTTGGGGCCATAAAGTCTGCTTGTTAATGATGAAGCACAACCCCCACTGAGGCTTCCAGCTTACACTCTTGGTTAATGGATTGGTTGCCCTCGGCAGGCAGCTGCCACCAATCCAAAAAGAAAACAATCACCACAAACTAGGTGGTCTTGAGCTCTAGCCTGCATGTCACTGAACAGCAAAGACAGAAGCAGCTGAGGGGAACCTCTAGGAGCTCTGTTTCTCCCACAGCAGAGCTCCTAGAGGTCCCCTCAGTTGCCAGGTAAGTCTTCCATCCTCTTTCCTTTGCAACTGAAATGACAGGTGTGCAGATCATCCGATAAAATACTGGGTCATTATCACTTTTGCCCACTTTCTCCATTCTTCAAGCCAACTGTTTGTGCTTTAATTTTCTCAGCAGTGCAGGAACATTCATGAGCGTATCTATCATTGATTGCCTTCCGTATTTTTTTTTAAAGGATCTTTTTCTTAAATGAAAAATTGCTCTGGCAATTGGAAAGGGAGGTTTCTTAGTGCCTGCCACAAAGTTTGGCCGGCACAAGGGACACCGTAAAGTATGTTTAGACCACTCTCGGAGTCAGAGAGGCTAGCACACAGATGTGCACCATCTTCCCTGACTCCGAGAGAGGCCCAAACATGCTTTCCAGTGGCCTTTGTGCCAGCCAAATTTTGCCAGTCTAACTCTAGGTTAGGATTGCGCTCTCAAACTGTTAACACTCCCAAAAGGAATCTAGCAAGAGTAAGACCTGCAGCTTCCAGGATGATGCTTTCCAGGACCCACCTGGTATCAGGTTGTGACCAACCAAGTGGGTCTTAACCCACAGCTTGAGAACCATTGCCCTAAACTATGCATAGGATTGGCCAGGTTGAACATTGGCTGGCCGTGTCCATTAGAGGACCCGACTCTGCACTGTAGAGCCCCTTGGAACCTGATGCTGGCACTGGAGCTACAGCACTTTCTAGAGACACTCTGCCTATGAGGCAAGGTAAAACAGCAGTGGGTTGGGTGCAGCTGCAGACTGGTAGGGGGCCATGACTCTGCGCTTGCCCATTGCCTCCCTTAACTACCTTCCCAACGTCTGACTGAGCTGCCCTCGCCCTTGCCAATCGCTCTTCAGACTGGAGAGTGATGGGGAAGAGAGATAGTACAGTAGCAGTGGGGATCCCAGCCAGCAGGAACCTGAGTCCTGCCATCCTTGGTGGGAGGCCAATCAGGAAGGGGATTGTGGCAGTGCTTGCATGGATGCATGCATGCAGGGGGAGGAAGCAGGCCCAGACATCAGACACATTTGGGGAGTCCCTGTTCCCTCTCCTTTCAATGGTTCTCCAAGATGTCAAAGTTATCTGCATGCTCTTTCTTTTTTTTCCTCTTGTACACATTTGAAATTAGCTTTTTGTAAAAAAAATAAATTGTAAAATTTACTGCAGTTTCACTCACAGCACAATCCTATGGACCGTGCAGCATCAGTGCAACGGGGTTGGCGCTAAGGCAACAGGACCGGCACTGCAGGCAGCGCTGATCCCATTGCACCCTCGCAGCACCTCCCTTGCGTCGGCTGAAGCCAGCCGGTGCGAGGGAGGTGCCATGTCAGGGCGCCTTGGGGATTGGCAGGAGGAGTGCGGGAGGTGGGCGGGACGTGGGCGGGTCCAGGATTTGGCCATACTGCCGAACCCTAGACCCGTTTGGGAGGCCGCGCGGCCTTGATTCGGGTCACACAATCTCCTGAGATCTGCGCCTGCTGTTTAGCAGGCGCAGATCCGAGGAGCCCATAGGGGAGGCTGGAGCTTCCCCTACGGTAAGGGAGCAAACACTCCCTTGCTGCGGGAAGGCTCCAGCCTCTCTTAAGCAGTGCTGGTTATGGCGCTGGCCCATCGGCCTCACCATTCTAGCGCTGCTTAGGATTACGCCCACTTCTTAGGATTGCGCCCTAGCATGCTAGGTTTTTCAGGCTCCTGAAATCCTGTACAAAGCTGCCAGCCCCCCTCCACGTTCAAGCTGCAAAAGTAACACTAAGGAGATGCCTCTGTGTTGCTTTTGCAGCTGAAAATGTCTCTGAAGGCGATCCTTCAGAGGATGTCTCTGAAAATGTATCTGAAAATGTCTCTGAAGGAATCCACTTACCTGTGAGTAAACCCCATTGACTATAATTGGACTTACTTCTGAGAAGACATGCATAGGATTGGGTTCTCCTATTATATCCTATTGCCCCTCCTCGGAATGCCACAGATTTCACTTCCTTTCCATAGCGGCCAACTCCAGGCACTCTATTCAATTCTGCAAGAATGTAAAGCACATGATGACCACTCACCTGGAGGCACATGCACACATGTTTAATGCGCAAGGATCTCTAAAAAATGAAGGAAATCCTTTTTTAAAAAAAATTGTTTCTAGTTCTTAAGGGTGCGTGTTCATTTGTTTTGAAATGTGACTGTCCCTTTGAAGGCTGGACTCTCAGCACACAAAGACCTTAGAATATGCATATGTGTACTGCAAACATTTGCAACACCTTGGACTACTCACAGGAGAAAGTCAGCCGCTTCTGAATCTCAATCCATCTCCAATCAATAAACCACCGCATCATTGAAAACGTCTGTGGAGCATCCCACACCTCCCCTGGGGAGCTACACAAATCCCGTTTATGGTAGAAACTTATTAGGCTGCTTGTAGCCAGCCACAGTTCCCTACATAACCCACTAGGGAACTTTGCCTTCCCAGAAAACAGAGCCTGTACGATAATTGGGGTTATTTATGGAAGACAAGTGGTTAAAAGTATCATGGAACAGTCTGCTTTAAAAATAACTCAAATGAAGAGAAACACCTGATGAACTCCATCATTCTGGCTGACTTAAGGGTACAAGCCTATCCTCCCACCCCCACTTCCGCGGATGCAGCCATGTCAAAACAGTTTGTGGTGCATCCTGCAAAGGGGGGGGGAGGTAGTCACAGAAGTCTCCTCTGGGTAAGCCTCCAAGGCCTGGCCAGGCCTACTTGGATCTGCACCATTGACATTTCTTGGATTCTTCAGACACTACTGTTGCCTATCCTGCCTTCTTCCTGGACCTGATCCATCCCAGCCCCCATTGGTGACCTGTTGCCTATTGTCCACCAGTTGCCTGCTGTATGGTATGGATAACTAGTGGCTGACTTGGCTCAGTGGCAGCCTTTGTGCTGAGCCAGTCTGTACAGTCAGGCAGGGAAGCTTTGCCCAGGTTGCTGACAGGGCATTTGGCACAGCATTTGGTGGGGCGGCACAAAGGGCAGGGGGTCCGGCTGCTGCTGGAGGCAAGCAGTGCTGGCCCCCACCCCTTCTCAACGGTGCCACCAGAGGCAGATCGAGTGGCACATTCAAAGCTTCTGTACATAAAAAGTGTGCTGAGGGTTGGCCACCCCTGGCTTAAAAGGTAATCACCAACACACACCAACAACTCCACAATGCAATTTGACTAGGCCTCCTTTCAGAGTGCCTCGGGGTGCAACTTTTTACCTCAGTCTGCCTGTTCTGGATTTCCACTGGCAACTGCTATGCAGTGATCGTGCCCCTTTAGGAGATGCTGCACCCACTGCATAACTGGCTCTTGTGTCATTTGGGGTGGATTTCACTGCTCTGTCTCCTGGTGCAATCTCCACCTTTTTTTGCCAGCACCCCCACACTCCATCTATCCTGCAACCCCCTCCTGCGACAACTGTGAATAGCAAAAGAAAATTAAATCACCGCTGCTTTCTTCCTAAGCTTTGTTGCTTGTCTTTCGACCCCACTCGGCGGTGATTGCTTTCTGAGTAGTTTGGGGACCCCGTCTGCTCAGCATTCATTCCCTGTCGTGGTCTGTCAGCCGTAGGAGAGTGTTTGGGCAGAAGTTATAAATTGAATGCATTTCAATCTGCCGGCAACGGAAAGCAATAGCTAAGGCCTCGGGTGAATGGAGGAATTATGGCCAGTAAGCATATGTCGCAATATATGACCAAAAACAGGCCCAAGTAGCTCTGTTACAGAAGCAGCCTGTTCACTTTTCCTTGTCCTATCCTACAACGAGGGGCAGCATCTTCTTCTTCATTACAATTAGTCCTAATAACCTGGAATGGAATTCAGACTTCAGAGGCTAGGGTAGGGACCTCTAACAGCCCAATCCTGAAAGCCTCAGCACCCAGAGGAACAGTGGCACCAAAATGACGACGGCTGTATCCTATGGCTGCTGAAGCGACTGCTGGAGTTTCTTCAGAGTAAGGGAGTATTTGCTCGCTTACCCTGGGTAATGCAACTGCAACACCAATTGGTGTCCTCAGCTCTGTGCCCTCATTTGAGAGGGTGCAGAGCTGAGGAGACCCATTTCAGGCTGCTCTGCTCCAGGAGGGGGGGTTAGGATTCAGTGGCAGAAGCTGCTGCCGTCCCCACCCCCCTCCCGGGCTTTCTCCTCCCTTTGGCCCACCCTCCCACTGCCCCATTCTGCCCACTCCCTGCCTTCCCCACCCGAAGAATACTCACAGCCGGCCAGTGTTGCAGGAGTTCAGGCCAGCCATCTTCACAGCACTGAGAGCGCAAAACTAAACTGGAGTTAGGCTGGCATAAGCTAAGCCAGCAAAGTTTGTCCAGCACAAGGGCCACCCTAAAGTGTTTTTGGACTACTCTTGGAGTCAGGGAGGATGGCTCACATCTGCGTGCTGGCCTCTCTGACTCTGAGAGTGGTCCAAACATACTTGACGGTGGCCCTTGTGCTGGACAAACTTTGCTGGCTTAGCTTATGCCAGTTTAACTCATTTTAGGATTGTGCCCTGAGACTCAGCACCGGTGCTCCTTGCTCTCTGTGTGTTGCAAACATGCTTTATGACATGTTTGTGATACCCAGAACCAGTGGTACATTCACAGCACCAGTGATAAGAAACACAGGATTGGGCTCTAAGTCTCCCTATCACATCATTAGAACCTTATTGGCAGCTATACTAGTCCAAGCACTAAGCCCTGTTCTCTCTAACTTTCCCTATGAAATTCTTCTCATAATTGCATCTGGAATTGGTCAGTATCATAAGTTGGTGTGGTCCGGTGAGGAGTGGGCTTCCCTCCATTAAGCTGGGACGCAGGGCTGTAATAGCTGCAGCACTTAGACTTAATTGGGCAGCAAACAAAGAAAAACAAGCAAAAAAAGATGTTGCCAATCTCACTAGATTAAGATGCATAACACTGTTTTCTTCTGGGGAGAGCTATATATGCATGGCATAAAATATCACAGATGCACAAAGTTCTGGAAGTGTACAAGCTCAGCACACCTATCTCCTCCCCTATCTGGACAGCAAAAGACCCCCTCCTGTGGGGTTGAGAACCTATTAGGAAAACAGTAGCAGAGACCTTCTGCTTCTTCTGGGCCAGTTGCCAGGATGTTGGGTATAAATCAGACACTGTTCTTGGTTGTCAGAATGTTTCTTGAGGGAAGTCAGAGGGTTAGGATATATTTTAAAAAAAGTCGGCAGAAGCATTTTCACTTAGGACACATGCTCAAACTGTGCAGCCAACACGCATGCACTGGAGCATCCGGTCTCTGGATTCATATGCATATGAGGCTGCCTCCTGCAGAATCAGGTCACTGGCCCCTCTAGCTCAGTACTGGTTATTGCCTCAGGGTGGCAGCTCTCCAAGGTCCTGGACAGAGGTTCTTTCCTGTCTCTTGCTACCTGAGTTAAAATTAGCAGGAGTTGCCAGGGCTCAACTTGAGAAACTTCCTGCATGCAAACTATGCACCCTGTTCCTTAGCAATCTATTCTGCAAGTTCAATCCCGATGTGCCATTTCACTGTTGTATGTGAGATTGTAAGGTGATTATGTGAGCTTCCTCAACCAAATCTGCCCTCTCCAAAAGTTATGCCCAATGTCTGGGGCTTGCTCTCACCCTGCTTCCCTGTGTAGTCCTGACCCCTGCTCAATTGCCGGTGCACCCCACATCCCTGACCCCAGGTACCAGGATTTTTGAGATCAACAGATGGCAGTCATACTTTCCTGCCAAGTCCCAAGAGAGAATAGAATAGTCCCTCCTCATTCCACCCACCCCCTACTACCTTTCCTTGCAAGAACAGCAGAGAAGGAAAAGGCTTGTCTTACTAGGCTTTCAGCAGGAAAGTTCAGCAGCTTTTCCCCCTTCTTTTTATTTTGGACAGAAGGAATCATGATGCCAAAGTTCCCAGTGGAAACCTGCCCTCTTCTTTCACTCATTCAACCCAAAAAAGCAGAGCAGAGAGCTATACAACCTGCAGAATCACTTGGTGCTGCCTTAAATGGATTATAACACTTCAGACTTAGGTGAGGAGATGGCTGGCTTGACTTATTTCCCATATTTGAAGAAACCCAGTTTCTATCTTTTCTGTAGATAGCACAGGAGCCCATCAAGTGTAGGGATATGTCAGAAAGCCTTATACCTGCTATGCTTGTTTTCTGCACACAGTTACAGGAAGACAGAACAGACAGCAATACGCTCCTCCTCCTCCCACCTGATGTAGTACAGTCTAGCAAAATGGTTCTCATACTGGTGGGTTGCATCCTACCAAGGAAACCAGAAAAGGGCATTCCCCTTTAAGGGGAATGGCCCAGAAATCAGCAGCAGCACAATCTCCATGACTGTGCTGCTGCCAATCAGGGAGGGCTTCTTAAAGCTTATGTGGGGGTCACTATGGCTCTCTGGAGAGTCCAGGGAGCCTGTGATCCCCTCTGCAGCCCTCCAGACAGCTCCAAACTGCTGGAAAAGCGGGGGGGGGAAATTGGGTTTCGCAACGAAAGCACGAAGTGACTTTTTATTCCCTTCATCATGGAGATCGTGCAGCTGCCCTCCCCCCACCCCACCACCATTCAAAGACTTACAGTGTTCGCAACTCCCTTGTAGGGGGTTGGGAAGCACTGGTCTAGCAAGAGCTGCACAGCATGATTGTTGATTGTATGGTCACACTTTTCCTAGAACACACAGATGATGCAAGGAATTCTGAGGGAGCCACAGGGAAGCTTGCTTATGACCCAATCCTATCCAACTTTCCAGTGCTGATGCAGCCTCAATGCAGCCCTCAGATAAGGGAACAAACATCCCCTTACCTTGAGGAGGCCTCTGTGACTGCTCCCCCTTGCAGGATGCAGCACATGCCCCATTGGCACAGCCGCATCAGTGCTCAAAAGATGGACAGGATTGGGCCCTTAATTTTCTTATGAATATGGCTGTTTATTAACTTTGTACTACACTCAGAGCCCAATCCTAGGCATGTCTACGCAGAAGTAAGTCCCACTATAGTCAATGGAGCTTACTCCCAGGCAAGTGTGAATAGGATTGCAGCCTAACACATCACTGGTTGGTACTAGTTTTCTGCTGGGACTGCTGCCTTCTGTTGCTGTAGGGTTCAAACCTGACTAGAACTAGCATTGTGTGGAATCAGGCTTGCAAATCATCACTCATCTTGTATCTTTTGATGTGTGAGAATCACTCCCACAAGATATGCTTTAGGGGTTGGCTCTCTATTTTGTTTATTTTCCTTTTAGGCCATAAATGGGCAAGCCAAGAATTGGCTTGGCAGAGAAGTAAAACACTGTGGGCTAGTAACTTGTGATGCTTAAAGTCAATGCTGAGGTCAACACAAAAGTTCAGTTCAAGGCAAAGTAGTTCCTCTGCTTTCCCAATCTCTAAAGAGGAGGGCATAATATGAAGAAAGAAGGCCTGCCTCATGGATGATGTTACCTTCTTGAGCCAGACAGAGAAAGAGGCGATGGGATGATTGTTGGGTACAGGCAGAGCAGGACTGACAAGGAAGGATGCTGAATACCAGGTTTGATGCTTCTAATCTGGGCGCCGTGTTTGTGATCCAGAGTGCTGCCAGGGAGATTAGCACATGAGGCCCTCTATCGATCCAGGTCAGGCAAACACGCTGTCCAGGCGGCAGATGAGCAGGGACGTGTTTTATTTATAACAATGCGAAAGACGTGGGAGAATCCAGCAGCAGACAAAATGGGCACTTCGCACATTTGCAGCACACCTTTGAGACTTCTGCAAGGTCCCGGTGATGCAGAAGGCTGGATGCAACCTAGCAACCTGTAGATTAGAGAAAGTGGTATTTGGAGCAGCAGATGCCACTATCCCTTTCCAAGGGAGTTTTGTTCCAACACGCTGCTCCACCTCCTATGTGCCTGCATTCTGTCCCCTCCATAGCCACTGCATCGGCGTGGCCTTGGTGGAAAACCCCCTTTCACCTCTACCGTTTCTGGGCATGCTTTTAACACAGCAATTTTCAAGCTTTTTCATCTCATGTCGCACTGAAAAGATGCTAAAATTGTCAAGACACACCATCAGTCTTTTGATAACTGACCAAGGCACACAATGCTGCTGATGTGGAGCTTGCATCCCACAATGGTCCTATTAATAAATGATGTTTTAAAAAATAAATACATCTGCCAAACTCTCATGGCTCACCGGCAGACCATGTGCGACACACCAATGTGCAGCGGCACACTGGTGGAAAATAGCTGTTTTGGCATGTGTGCAATCTGTGCACACAGGAGGGGATCGACTGCATATTCAGGGATCAAATGCAGTGGCCAATGGCACAACTCAGTGGAATGACATGCAAAGAGGAGGCAAGGTTAAAAGTGCAATAACAGATCACCTTTCCTTGTGGGGATAATGTTACCATCACTATCCAGGGAGGAAAGTGAGGCAAGGGAGCCAACTATTCTCCCAGGGGTTGGGGTTCTTGAAAGGGGGGCTCAGCATGCTCTGGAATGGCAGCTTGAAAAAGGGAAGACGATGCAGACTCAACAGTTTGTGGTAGAAGTCAGCGGAAAGGTGCAAGGAAGGGGAGGAAAAGACTCGCAGGAGAAAGGAGTGGCCTGATACCTGTCCTGGGTGCCAGCCGGCACAGCAGTTCTTGAATAGTGGAGAGGGTGAGGTGCTTGACACAGCACTGGTAGATCCATGAGTTGCAGCAACAGCAGTGAAGTTGGGATTAGGGGGGCTGTGACCCTGCTTTTTAGGCCTTAAGTTCCCATTGGGAAGCATAGGGACTATGGTGGGATGAACTCATCTTTTCTTTTGTGCCTTTTGTGCCCTGATTCAAGATGGGCCCCTCTGCTATGTTGCACCCGGACAAGAGTGCAGCAACAAGCTCATCATAGAAGAGCTGTACCTGCCCAAATTCCCTCTTCGATACAACAGTTAAAGGTACAGGCACTCTGTCCCAGTTTGTATCTGGTAACCCTAGCTCTGGAGGCTAGGGCCCAGTGCCATTCCTAGAGTGGGGCAAAACATAAAGTTTTGCAGGACTCCCCCTTGCCTTCAGAGCCATTCACTGCTTGGAGAACACAGGGGCTGCTTTACACAGGAGCTCAGGCTCCTGCAAAACTTAGTATTCCCCCCCCCAGGAATGCCACTGCTGGGGCTTCCATGTGCATGAAACTTTTGATACCATTTTGCTATGGAGTTGGTGAGGGAAGTTAACATTGGAGTCACTGACAACTTTGTTTTTCCAAGGCCCAGAAGCTCTCAGGAGGTGGTGTATTTGCAGGTTTGAAATGTGTTGCCTGAGCAAGGTGTGGCCACAACATAAAAAGGTGAGGTTTCCCTTCAATCAGGGGAACAGAAGGAGGGGAACAGTTGCCCTGGAAAAGCGACACTTGGCTCCTTTAAGGCTTGTGGGACTGAGGCCTCCTGCCATCATCCCAGTTCAAAATGCCGTGAGACTTAGCCTGGGTCAGGCTCTCTGGGCATGCACCCGGTAGCACATACATGTGCAAACAAATGTGTCAGAGAATGTGTCAGACAACACTCCTGCCCTGAAGTGCATCTAGGTTGTGGGAATGCATGTAGCATTGAAAAAGACACTGCTGTTCCCAAATCAGTCACACGGAGGTTCCAGACCTGAATCTCCTGCCGATAATTCAGACTCATACTTGACCTACACCATTTCCCGCAACAGCCTTCCTGGCACCTCTCTCTTTCCCACTCCACCCCATTCTCATAGGCCTTCCTGTACCACCCCTGATGTCGTCTCAGGGTATCACCGTTTGCAGCATGCAGATTATTTTGAATGGTGGCAAGCCAGGAAGGCAAGCCAGTGACAGGGTAAGACTAAAGTGGTCTGGCGAAAAGGGGTGACAGCAGGGAACAGTGAGCTCTTACTATTATTTACCAATTTTATGGTCAATTTATTAACATGTCCTTTTGTAAGAAACATGTGCTGAACAAGCTGTTACAGAGTAAATTAATGTAATATACAGGTGGAGAAAAATCTTTAGCAATATATGAAGTGGGGCAAATCAGGCAGCAATCTGAGTTCTAGGGTGATCTAAAGGTAAAGGTTTCCCCACGACCGAATGGTCTAGTCGTGACCGACTGTAGGGGGCAGTGCTCATCTCCGTTTCAAAGCCTGGCGAGCCGGCGTTTGGTCCGAGGCTAAGCTTCCGTGGTCACGTGGCCGGCCTGACTCTATGCCGTAGCACACGGAACACCGTTACCTTCCCACCGAAGTGGTCTCTATTTATCTACTTTGCATTTAGGTGCTTTCGAACTGCTAGGTTGGCAGGAGCTGGGACAAGCAACGGGAGCTCACTCCGTCATGCAGTCTTGAACTCCCAACCTTCCGGTCGGAAAGCCCAGCAGCAGCGGGTTAACCCGCTGCGCCACCACGTCCCACAGGGTGATCTAAGGCTGAGAAAAAATGACCCTCCATATTTTTCTTCCAACAGTTGCATCTGTCTCTCTCAGGGTAAGTGCCTTGGCCATCTGCCCTGGCAGAGTCAGGCAGCGTAAAAATCTTTTAAATCAACCAAAGATTGATCAATCTTCATGAACAGTGAAATTTAGAGGGCTGATTCTGCCATTTTTAGGGGGCAAACAGCAACCTGGCCAGTGGAGACTGTGCTTCTCTCCTGGTCAATGGTCACCACTTTTTTCCTCCCACAATCCTTCTTGGCTCCACCCACCCATGAGCAAGACCCAGCAAAGGGACACCTGATTCATGTGCTGCCTCTCAGTAGGAATGGTGGTCCTACCATTCTGAAGAGGGGGGAAATGCCCCGTGCGCCATGCTGGTGGGGCAGGAGGAGGACAGCAACGAGGCGGCTCGCCTGTAGCAGAGGTGAGCAGTGTTCTGCCCGCTCACCCTCCCTTGCCTTTGAATGGCTCCAAAATGGAGCCTGGTGTGGAAGTGTGGCGGGGGCAGCACTCTTCCTTCTTTGCCCTGGGGTGGCCCATTGGCTGGGTTCACAACTACCTCTGGGCTATCTTACTTCAGCATTTTGCTGTCCTTTGGTCTTCAAGCTCAGAGCTCTGAACGTCAGAGCTCAGGTGATACTGCACCCCTCCCACCCACCCTAGGGGAAGTCTGAGAGTAGTTCACCAACAAGGGGGCTGGGGAGGATTTTTTTTTTTTTTTGCTTTTCACTTGATTGGCCCTTCGGGGGTGGGGAGTTTGCCTACCCCAAACTGTTTCCTTACGTGTGATGTTAGTTTAACCAGTTGGTAACTTCTGGCCTGCTTAGTGTAGGAAGGATCTGGTGTGCATCCTAAGGTATGCAAGGGCCAAAGGAGAAGTCAGTGCTGAGTTCAAGTGGCCGTCTGACTCAAAGATACTTGCTGGTGACTCCTGAATTGCAGATCCATCCTGAAGGCTTTCCAGCTTGGGATGAGCAACTTGGCTGCCTAGATCTTCTGCCTAGAAAACCAGAGGTTGGCGTGATCATGAGGTCTGGGTGGAGCCGGCCTGCTAAAATCCCATAGGTGAAGTAAACAGGTGTATCTGTCTCTCTAAGGGCAAAGGCCTGAACTAAAAGGGAGAGGAGTTTCCTAATCAGGATCCACTGCAGGAAGTCAAATGAATTATATATGCAATCAAGTTGCCCAAATTATACCAACAGCAATCTTGTCTTTGATTTGTGGGCATTAGAAAGTTAGGAATCATGACTAGGCATTATTGAAATTAATAGAACAAGCTCATTGTGACTTAGTCATGACTCATATTCTTGGCTACAACCCAATGTCAACAAATAATTAAATTTTGAAATATAAAGGCCTAACAAAAACCCCAGGAGTTTAAATCCCAATTCACTGAAGCCTAAGCACTCTCTGAAATCCAGCTATTTTCACAGGATGCCTGAATCACATGAAAAGCAATGTTCCTTCCACTGCTCCACAGAAGGCCCCATCTCTCATCACCACTCTATGCACTTCTGATGAAGGGGGAACACAGAATAGAAAGAGCATCAGGAAACAACATAGGTGTTTGAGCAGGCCATATCTTCTGGACATAAGGAGATCCAGAAGATATCCATGGCTTTTAAGTCCATGGACACTGTGGGCTCAGAGTCCCATTCTGGCCATAGTTATAGCCCAAGAAAAGAGCCTAGATTCAAAGAGTGTCCCTCCAACCCCCTCCCCATCTTCCCAGTGGCAACACAGAAGGTTCCTTTGAAACTAGGAGTAGATTGGAAGTGACACTCGGCTCAATGCCCAGACAGCGGCAGCTCCTGATCAAAGGGGGTTGATTAACATAGATCAGCGGCTGCAACGCAGGGAGGAGAAAATGAGAATACGAGAGAAGAAAAGAGAGCTGGGGCCGTGGGCACAGGGTGGGGGGAGAATCGTTTGTTTGCTCACAGCATCTCCATCTGTCCACAACTCCCATTTGTAATTTTCTCCTTGCGTCTTTCTCCAAAGAAGTCTCTGGAGGAAACTGAACTGAAGGTTAAAGCCTAGACGGAATTGGTTGCTGTTGAAGAGCAACATCCTTTAGATCATAACAAATTCTAACCATATCTGTGTCACGTCTCAATTCAGTTCAGTACAGTGAGAATTTACGGCTACTTAAGGCCCTTGTGTCGCAGGGCTGCAAAACTGGCATGGATGAGGAACATGGATGTTTCACGTTTTGGACACAACTCCATTTACACTGCATTTGCTAAATATAGGGACAGTTTCCTATTCAGAATAAAGACTTGGACGATGATCCTGGATACCCAATTCTTCAAGGTGTGTTTGTTGACCAATAAAGCTTTTCACTGAGGAATAGGAGTGTAGTGGGGGGGGGGAGGTGGCAGAGAAGAAGCATCAGGCTTGGCAGGAGGAAAACTGAGAAATTTGCCAATGGGCATATGCTAATCATCTTTTTCAAGGGCTGCCTGAGAGACTGTATGCAACTCATGTTACATTAAGGGTACAGTCCTATACAAATGTACTTGGGAGCAAGTCTACTAAACATAGGGGAATTTTTTTTGAATAGACATGCATCAGCAAACACTTGGTTTGGAACATTTGGAATATTTTTCAATTCCATTTCTCAATTTTTACATTTGTGTTGAGGAGTTATAACCTAGTCTGGGATGAAGTTAGCTCGGCAGCTCAATGCTATCTGGGATTGTCTGTTATGTGCAGCCATTTCTGACAGCAGAACTGAGTTCCACGGTCATAAAATGGCTGCCACGGGAACATGAAGTGCTCCATCAACGATCATTTTGGGAGCACTGTCGCAAGAGGCAGCAGAGCCCCTGGTCTGTTGCTGGACCTGCCTCGACCCACTAGAGCTGGTAAAGCAGCAACAGGGGTGGGGAGGGGGAGAATAGAGAAGGGGGAGGAATGAGGAGCAGGTGGTGATGGCATGCATCAGATCCTGTCCTCCCTTTTCCCAGCTTCTCCACCCCCTTTCTCTCCCTGGACCTGAACCAGCAAAAGAGCTGGCACAGGTCCAAGGAAACCCATTGCAAAGCGGGAGGCTTACAGGGCAATCAAATTGAATCAATTTCTCCAGAGCAAATTATACATAGCGATAAGGGGATTAAAATCCCTCACCCCCTCCAGAGTTTCCCAATCCACCACTACCACTGCATACAGTACACACCTTTTCAGAGCAGCTGCACCAGTGTGCGTGTGGGTGGGGGGGGAGAGGATAGGATTGGGTTCCTAGAGTAATAAGCTTCCAACTAGGGATGAACAGCAGGAGATGAACATATTTTAATGAACGCATTTAAAGTTGGCTTGTGGTGTTGTTGCTGTCTAGTTTCATTGGGTCATAACTACGGGGTCTTGGCTATGTGGGACACATATGAGCCCCTGCTTTTCAAAATTTACCATTCCATCACTATGGTTCAGCCCAGCAAACCTAAAATACCTTTTTCTAAAAGCCCTGTAATAATCATCACTCTGACAGGTTTTCTGAGACTTCTGAGAGCAGAGGCATTTTTTTTTCCTGCATCAAAATGAGACGTACACCTTACTCTTGCACATCAAACGATTCACTTTGGGAGTGTGTAAAGAAGGATCAAATGAGACGTGATGAGGAAGATGGGCTTTGGCTGGAAAGCAGCCATGGGGGAGCCATTTGAATCAAAACCACAGTGCTAGTGGAGGGGGAACATTAATGCTTCCCCCCCCCGTGATGTTTCCTTGATTTAAATCCCTCCCCCCAAAATTCCTTTTAATGGGAAAAAGGGGATACCTATGTACCAGTGGGGGGGACTGGTGTCAGAGCGCAATCCTAAACCAGAGTTATACTGGCATAAACTAAGCCAGCAAAGTTTGGCCAGCACAGGGGCCACCATAAAGTGTGTTTAGACTACTCTTGGAGTCAGGGTGGATGGCTCACGTCTGTGGTCAAATATACTTTACAGTGGCCCTTGTGCGGTCCAAACTTTTCTGGCTTAGTTTATGCCGGCCTAACTCAGTTTAGGATTGTGCCCTCAGTCATGGAACGTATAGGGGGAAAGGGCTTATATTGCAAAGATTCTTCCATTTCCATGTCCCCAATGTAAATGTCCTCATGGCTCTTTGCAAGTGAGAGAATCCCCACTCAGCCATGAAACTCACTGCTTGATCATGGGCCAATCACCATTGCTGGTCTAACCGTTCTCAGAGGGTTGTTATGAAGCTAATGTGGGATATAGGAGGCCTGTGTACCGCACCCTGAACTTCATGGAGGAAGGATGGATGTGGTAAAAATAATTATATGTAAGACCTATGCAATAAATAAATTGAGTTAAAAATATGAGAACTGATCATTGATCTCTCACCTCACTTCTAGGTTCACCCTAAGGAGAACCCACTCAGAGGAGCCCACTCATTTTTATCTTTATTTTTTTGTGAATCACTGTTCACCATAAATGCCTATTCACAGGCAGACAAATAAAATTGCCTACCCCACAGCAGAGGCTGATTGGCAGGGAAGCGAATCATTCAGATAGCTTACCGCACTTGTGGATATTTGCACCTTTAGGAACCCTACTTACTTCTGCCATTTATTCAATATATGGCATATTAGCACTTCTCTCGCAGCACATGAGTGTGCCCCAGTGCATAGTTCAGGAATTGCTGCTCTAAGGTCCAGTTCACACAAAGAGAAGGTGAAGTGATTGAAAACGCTGATGGGATGTACTACTTCCTACTACAGGTTGGCAATCACATGGCTGGCTAGTCCACCTTGGGACAAATTCCCAACACATAGAAAACCAGACTTCAAAGAAAAGGGCTCTAGCCTTACCCTCTCCTGGAAATGCTAGTTTGGCAACATGCAGGGGATTTCTTTTCCATCAATAGTCTTGTGATTCCATTGCCTCCTACAGACCGTAAAAACACTACACATAGCCTCTAGAAATTAAGATTACTTTTCCAGTTAGAAATAATATTGTGACTGCATCTACTGACCCTATTATCACCAATCTCACCTATCTAGTAAATGGTTAAAGCACTTAAAATTACTAAAAATTAGAACTTGGAATGAGAACTTGTGAGAAAAATGCAGCACCACTGTCTGCCTTTTTCATTGTTTTTTAAATCACGAAATCTGTGAAAAAATAAAATCATTTTCAAACATCTCTACGTATAAGTAAATGGATTCTTGCAAATACTACTGCATAAGTCTCCAGTGCGTTTTCCTCAAATGAAAAATGATCTGTTAAAGACTGCTGCTTAGGTAGGGACACCACAAAGCATGCATTAGTCTTACTTTCAGGCTCATAAGAAGAGCAACTGCAGTGGTTCAGACCATTTTCTTTCCTCTAGCCTGCACGCTTTCTAAATCTTGAACATGACAAGCTCAGACTGAAAGAACAACGGGCTCAGAAATCTCTGGAAAATGCCTATATTGCTATACAAAGGTATAGATTTACCAGCAATTTCCCCTTGAGGATGTTTAAAACCTCCACATGGAAAACAATAGCCTTGGAGTCACGCAAAGGCATTGGGAATCTTAATTTCCCCAGGGAATCAATAGCAGCGTTGTAAATAACATAAAAATAAAGCTAAAATAAAATAAAACAAATGTAGGAGCGGAAAGGGGAGGGGAGGAAGACAAAAGTCTGGCAGCTACAATTTATAGTGCCATCTCCATCAAGCCGGGCCAGTGACTCATTTGTATGCGATGCCAATTTCCCCCTCTGGGTCCACGCCGAGCAAATTTCAGCTGAAACCCATAAATAAGCCCTTTCCCTACACCAGTTAAAGTTTTATTCATTGCTCATTTTGTGATATGCTGGAATTAAAAAAAAACAGTCCCATCAGATTTATTTATTTTTATCCAAAATGTTAAAGATTAAAGCTTCAAATCACCTGCCCACCCCCAAAATAAACAAACGGGGGGAAGGAAGGAGCTTATCTCAGACAAGACTTCCTGGGGATCCAGGCTTAGTAGCAGAAAGTGGGAAGTTGATCCTGAATCTTCTTGGTATTTGCAGTTCAACAATGATCCTCCTAGTTTTCATTGGCTTCCTGTTCTCAGCTCCTTGCCATAGCACTACAAAATCCCAGAAGGGCAGCATCTTACTGTGAATGCAATCCTAATCTGGAGTTAGGCCGGCACAGTAAAGCCAGCAAAATTTGACCAGTACAAGGGCCACCGTAAAGTGCATTAGGACCACTCTCAGAGTCAGGGAGGATAGCACGTGTCTGTGTGCTGGCCTCTCCAAGAGTGGTCCAAACATACTTTATAGTGTCCCCTGTGCCAGCCAAACTTCGCTGGCCTAACTGTGCCGGCCTAACTCCAGGTTAGGACTGTGCTCTTTGTCAGTTTCCTTGAGAAGAGAGCATACTGACATGAGGAGATAGCAGGGTGGTGGTGGTTGTAATATGTATCTGTTTATTCTTATAACAATATAAGATGAGCAGATGGGAGCAGGTAAGCACCTCAGACAGAAAATGTTGGGCCCCCAACTAACTTTCCATTTTTTTTTTCAAATGTCACCTTTATGGGGTACCACCACAAACGCCTGAGAGGGATGCTATGCACAGGAGTGGTACCACAACAGTTCCTGCAGAAGGGAGAGGCTTCCTCCATTGCTGTTACCTCCTAGCCTCTTCTTTTGCTATGCATCCTTCTCTACCCAATTCACGTTTCTTCTCTGCCACATTTTTTTCTCTCCCCAGCCTACACTGCTTCTGAAGAACCAGGCACTTTCACCACCACATCTTGCCAACCGATGTACCACCACCCCAGCTTTCTCCTCTCCCAGAAATATGTTCCGCAGGACAGTGCCACATAGTCACCAAGCAGTGGAGCCAAATCCCATCTGCCATTTGGTGACATGCCACTAATGGTACTAGTACCACTGATGGAAAGCTTTACTTCAAAGCAACATCAGTTCCCCTAGAAGTGAAGCAGCATGCTCATGGAATTTCTTTGTCAATTACTCACTCACTCACTCACTCACTCACTCACAGGAAGACTTTGTTTTCCTGGCCAGCTGCAAAAACATCACAATACTACTGTATCTCCCTTTGCTACCCATGTTTCTGAGTTCCCAGTTTTTCCCTTCAGGGTGCAATCCTAACCTGGAGATATGCTGGCACAGTTAGGCCAGCAACGTTTGGCCGGCACAAGGGACAATATAAAGTATGTTGGGACCAGAGTCAGAGAGGCCAGCACTGAGACGTGCGCCACCCTCCCTGACTCCAAGAGTGGTCCAAACATGCTTTATGGTGGCCCTTGTGTCAGCCAAACATTGCTGGCCTAACCATGCCAGCCTAACTCCAGGTGAGGAGTACACCCAAGGGCCCCACCCAGGCCAACAGAATGTTTCCATTGGCATGTCCACATGATCATCTAAGTTTCTACACTACCAGGGCAACCTGGGAAGAGAGAATGTGGAAGAAACAACAGCACAGTTTAAGCTATAACATAAAAAGCAGATTATCATTCCTGACAATGAACATGAAACACTAATGTATGTTGAGCTCAATCATTTCTCCTTGCTGCATATCTAATTAGCATCCTATCACACATTGCTCCATTGAGATTAACCATCTTCCTGATTCCCAAGCTATTTTCTACTACATATTGGCCAACACTGGATATTTGTCACTGGGAGGGTACTCAAATCCCATGAGAACAGCTGACTTTCCAACATTTGGCATGGGAACCAGATGTGTTGTTTCATACATCTCACAATGAGCGTTGCAACTAAAACAGTACTTCCAAGACTGTGAGCTGTGGCTCCCTGGGAAGCTGCAGAGACCAGGCAGGGGAGCCTTAGCATCCTCGTGAAATCCCACCACCCTATAACCAATAAAGGATTTTAGCTCTAATGGGAAGCTGCAGCCAGTGGGCCAGCAGGTCCATGGAGTGACCAGTCAAAAAAGTTTGGGAACCACTGTTCTAGGGAGTTTTCCCTAACATCGAGTCACATCAGTGGTGGATGTTGATGAGGAACTCACCAGACAGGGAGTTGCACTACATTGTAAAAATTATTCAATTATTCCTTGACGGCTGCATTATTATTGTCCAGTGCATTATTCCTTGACATCTGATGGATGCAAAACAATAAATGGCAGAGCTCAAAATGACTTATAATGAATGAATGAATGAATGAATGAATGAATGAAATTTGGCAGATAGTGAAACTGTCTAAGATACGTGGAATTATGCGTTAGAGGGCCCAATCTTCACAGACCACTGCACTATCAGACCTTATGGTCTGGCACCACAGCAGGCTTTCTGGTGTTAGAAAACATGACACTATTGTGCACAACTGGGTTGCCAGTGGAAACGATGAACGGTAGTAACCACACAACAGTGGTGATCCTCAGATGCTGGAGGGGGGGTAGTTGGAAAGAGGCGGGGAGGGGGAAGAACATGGCAGGGACTGGGGGCATGAAAGGGAGTGTGTTGAGAACAGGAATGGAACAGTGCTGCTTGGCATCTGACCTGTGCTGTGAGCTGGCATCTACCCTAGAAATGTATCTCATATGCATTCAGTTTTAATGGTGGCAGCTTTCCTCAAAGAATGTGGTATTCAAACTTTTTAGACCACGACCCACTTTTTAGAACGGCACATGTGTTGTGTCGGGATGCACCAGAAGTGGTCATTAACCTGGATGTGATGTTGTGGCAGGAAGTGACATCATCAAGCAGGAAGTGCTCTCATTGTAACATAATAAAATGACACTCCTGAAATGCAAATTGGCATTCTTGGACTACAGCAATTGTACCATCATGAAAATCCCTGACAGAAAGCAGGATTAGGACAAAATACAATGTAAAAGCATTGAATTAAAAACATAATGTTGTGGGACAGGTCAAGTGTCTATTTTTGGAACCTGTCTTGTTTGATAGACTGTATGAAAAGCTGAAAGCTTCAAGCAAGAACACCACCCTTGTAGTGTAGCACAGTAACCAGCAAACAGTAGAGGTTCTGGCAACAGTAAAAGCAGCCAGCAGCAACTCTCCGTGGGAAAATACTTCTAGGCTAAAGTCCAACTAAACTCACCTGGAAAGTATTTTTGGACTAAGCCAAAAGGTTTCCCCACCAAAGTTTAAAGCAGCAACAGAAAAGGCTGGAGCATTAAAGTAATGTTGTAGAAGAAACAAAATGTGTTTAGGAAAAGCATGGAGCAGTTTTAAAAGGAACAAACTGGATAGATGTCTGTTAAGGAAAATAGTGCTTTCTCAGCAGACGAAGGAAAAGGAGGGGTGTTGAAATGTTGCAGTGAAGGTCTAAAGACTGTACCCGCCTTTGTCTTTGGCATCTGTTGTCAATCTTATCTCATCAAGATGATTGAATTAGAAGGAAGGTGGGGAAGATGCCAACTCTTAAGGTTTGCATCTTCCTGTGTAAGTACTTACCACATTGATAGCTGTTGTATCAAGCAATCAAATGTGTCAAGCACTTGTGGCTAAATCTGTCTGTTTTAAATGTCTCCTTTCTGCTTTTGTGTACATATCTCCTTTCTGTTTAAATGTGCCAACCCTATTGTAATCTTATCTTAATATTGGTGCCATTGTTGCTGCTAAATGTATTTGACCACTCTTTGTAATCACTTCCCCTTCCCCTTCCCTGACCCTTGGTTGGGGTTACACTGCAGGGGAGGGGGAGCAGCAGCAGAGAAGGACCACCAATCAGATGTCTCACATCACCAAAATTGCCGATAACAGATTGCCAATGTTTTTATTTGTTGTTGCCAATTCCATATTTGCATGCTCAACTGTATAACTGATCAAGCCCAGATGTACAAATTACACAAGTTCTGTGGTCTCCTTGGAGGCGTATTGCATTTGTGTCTGTTTTACTGATGTCCTACACATAAGTAAAATGTATTTCTCTTTCTGCAACATCATAGTCCAGCTGGCATTCTTTTTATTGATGTTAAACTTGGTAAGCTATAGCAGGGGTCCCGTGGGGGGATCGGTGGGCTTGGAGGTTTTGCAGACTTCAGCAGGAACGGGGAACACACACCAGGAAAAACGAACGTCTCAATCTTTGGAAGCCCAGTCTCACTGCTTAAAGAGACAGGGGCTTGGAGAAATCAACCCCTTGGCTTAATTTCCTCCCATTTCAATAATAAAATAAACGCTCACTTGAAAATTCAAACTGTTTACACTCACAAAAGGAACAGAATAAGAGTAAGGTCTGCAGTTTCCAAGATGGCTGTTCTCAGCTTTCCACAACCCACCTGACATCAGGTCATGACCAGTAATGGGATCTGGGGATTGACTACAGGAACCCTGGGCGGGACTTACGCATGATTGGCAGCCCGCCCGTTTCGTTCCTTCGGCTGCCCACTGGCCGCGCTGGCTTCTCCTGGGGAGCGCGCCCCACCGCTGCTCGTCCAATCACCTGGCGCGACCCCCACCCATCCCCCCCCGGCGAGCCGGCACCCCTCCGAGGCCAGGGCGGGCGGCGGACCAAACGGACGGGCAGCCAATGACGCGTAAGTCCCATCCAAGTCCCGCCCAGCGTTCCTGTAGTCAATCCCCAGATCCCATTACTGGTCATGACCCACCAAGTGGGTAGTGACTCACAGTTTGAATAACACTGGTGTAAACTTTAGTTTAGTGAGGTGTTCAGAATTCTGAGTCCAAGTCCCCATCATAGAACTACAATTCCCAGAATTCCCTGGTAAGGAAGAGTGACCATTTAACTCTAGTGCGTGGGTGGATAGCACCTCAAGCATATTTTAGTCTTCATGACAACTGCTGATTGTAGATTCTTCACTGCTAATATCATGTAGCTGATGCATGCTTTTAACTACTGAAAACCTGGCAATGGTACATAATTGGAGAAAGGAGGAAGCCTACATGGTGACAGGGATTAATATGTCACACAATTAGGAGTTTTCTTTGATGCTGCCTCTTCCTGACCCTTCTCTCCCGTTCATTAAGGGAGAACCAGTTTTCCTTCATCTTTAATTAATTAGCCCCGTTAATGAAATCGTTAGCACAATGCTATGCAGACCTGAGAATCCTTCATAAGACCTGGTATCATGGCAATATTTGGAAATTAAACCAATAAATAATAGATGCACGTTCTTAATGAACTAATTTAAAATAGGGAAAGAGATTGAAAATTGAAAAAAGGAAAAAGGAAAAGTTTTTCCCTCTCTCCAAGAAAGCAATTAGTGCTAATGCCGATCGAGAATTAAGACAGCAAATACATAATCAATTTGTTTTATTAGCAAACTTGAGAGGGATGCCTGATATTTATTGACTTATTGTTCAAAGTACCCCTTTCCTCCCCACCTCTCCCACAGCCTCCCCTATGAAACTGACTCTGTTTCAAGAACAAAATTTATTAAGGGCATAAATTTGTAATGGGCCAAGTCGCTACACAGATGGAATATATATTGCTAATGTAATTTTCCAAACCAGTGACGAGCATGTCTCCTCGAGATTTTTATGGCTAAGTAATACAGTCTAATATATCGCTGAACAGCAAAATATATTAAATATGTATATGAAACACATCAGAAAAAAAGGATGACAGATTGTCCTTTCGCTAAGTTATATATGGCGACACGGGGGCAGGAAGGGAGCCGTTCAATCCGTCAAAGGGAAAGTTGCTTCGTTCAGATGTCTGGATGTGGAACGATCATCTCTGTCATCTGATGATCGGCGTAGGCGCACACTCTCCCAGCATTTCATCCCGATGCCTGCTAAAGGACACTCTTCATACCTCAAGGCTTCAGAGACAGTTTCCCCTTCACAGCGGGTTCTTTATCGGCACTCATTTCGAGCCCTGCCAGACGTGTGAGGAATTCTTGTATCCGCACGTGAACCAAAGACCTGCATTGGAAGGATGAAGCCTGCATTGGGATGACCACCTGCGTGAGTGAGACAGCGAGGGAGCCAAGCTGTCTGGGCTGGAGACATCCAACACAGCCAAGATGTGCTTTGTGGTTTGGTGTGGTGTGGCAGGAATTGGACACCAGGACTTCTGAACAATGGGGACATGCTCTGCCGTGTCTGCTGATCCATTTTCAAAATGATGTGCTGGCCTAGTTGCTGGACAATCTTGATGTACACTCAAAGACACAGTAATGGTCTGCAGGGGGATAAAAGGGAGCTGTTATGACAGCCAAAGGAAAATGGCTCCCAACAGGAAGCAGGAGTGAACCAGTGAAGAGGAGAAGGATCCCCTCCCTCTGATCAGATGCCTTGGTCAAGTAAGAGGTCAGCAGAACCTATAAGCTCATGCAGAAACATTTATTTATGCCTTTCATTTATATTTACATGCACATTTTACTATTCTTCTACAGCAGAACTCTCAAGGCACAATCCTAACCTGGAGTTAGGTCAGCACAGCTAGGCACAAGGTCAACCTTAAAGCACATCTGGACCACTCTCGGAGTCGGGGAGGATGGCGCACATCTGTGTGCTGGCCTCTCTGATTCCAAGAGTGGTCCAAACATTAGAGTGTGACCTTGGGGCTGCTGCCTCTGCATGGTTACAAAAAGAAAAGAGAAAAGAAAAAGCAGCCTCTTGCCAGACTCTCACATGGTTTCTTCAACTGCAAAAGTGCAGGACTTCTGGTTTATTAAGGGGACTGTTCGGATGAAGGAGCTTCTTTGTTTGCGTGGTGCCTGTAAGTAAATCAAACTGGAAGCTCTTCCCTTCTGTGTTTGAAGAAACTGCCTGGAGCAAAGTAAAATGGAAAGTGATTAACTTTCTGCTCACTTTCAGAAGGTGCAAAGTGGATCAGTGCTTGTTGTTGTAGGCTGGTGGCAGACTAAGGGCACTCCAAATCCACTGCCCTCTTGCCCCCCTGCAGATTGCCACTGATGCAACCCACATGTCCTTGCCTAATGGATGAGCCCCTCCCTGCCGCTACAGTACACTACCTTGGAGGAAACAGTCATACAATCATGTCTAAACCATGAAACTAAGCCATAAGGTCAGAACTGTGTGGTTTCAGGGTTCATGGGTAGACTTTTCATCTTGGCCCTTTTTACATAATGAAGCCAACTGAAGATCAGCATGAGGGGGAGAAAGGCTTCTTAACCCTTTCCCCCCTTAGGTTGTTTTGCTGCCTCCGGACTTTGACCAGCCCCTCAGGAGAAAAGGAGAGAAGGATCTGGGTGTCATCAACATACTGATGGCACCCTACCCCAAACCTCTGGATGACCTCTCCAAGCAGCTTCATGTAGATGAGGATCAGCATGGGGGATAGGATGGAACCCTGCAGCACCCCAAACCTAAGAGGCAAGGATGCTGAACAAGCACCCCCCAGGACCACCTTCTGGGATCTGTCAGCCAGGAAGGAGCGGAACCACCCCAAAAGGTGCCTCCAATCCCCAACTCAGCCAACTAACCCAGGACACCTTGGTTGATTGTGTCGAAGGCCACCAAGAGGTCCAGCAAGACTAACAGGGACGAACTCCCCCTGTCCATTCCCTGGCGCAGGTCATCCACCAAAGCAACCAAGGCAGTCTCCACCCCAAACCCCGGCCTGAAGCCAGCCTGGAATAGATCCAGATAATCCGCTTCCTCCAGGACCCTCTGAAGCTGGGACGCCACCACCCGCTCGATCACCTTGCCCAAGAATGGGATATTTGAGACTGGCCGAAAGTTGTTTAAGTTAGTGGGATCTAGGCAAGGTTTCTTCAGGAGGAGGTGGACCATCGCCTGCTTCAAGGATAGCAGCAGCACCCTCTCCCTCGGAGATGATTTCACTCCCCCTCCTTATCCATTCAGTCAGCCCTCCCCAGGCAGATCTGATTGGCCATGCCAGACAAGGGTCGAGCAGACAAGCAGCTGGCCTCACATCCCAGAGAATCCTGTCCACACCCTCAGGTTCTACAAGCCGAAAAGATTTCCAAATAGTAGGATAGAGACGTGCCAAGGGACATCACTAGGTATCGTACCCCTAATGTGGTGTCCAAGTCATTTTCAGATGAAAAAATGGTGCAAGAGGAAAGGGTTAAGAAGCCCGTATTGTTTTTCTGCTTCAAATTGCAACTTCAGCAACTACATTTTTCCTAAGTCCAAAAAAAGAATCACAGAACAACATGTGATGTGTCGTTGCTCCCTGAGATGATATGCTTAATAAAGCTTCCTTGTCTAAACATACTTCGCTCCTATAAATTCTTGGAGCTGAGACAGCAAAAAAAAGTGGCTTGGATCACCACAGCTGCCACTGGAGTTCCTGCCGAATTCTACCTTCTCTCTTCCAGACATCAGTCCAAAGTATACGGCATTAATAGGGGAGTCACAGGAGTTGTATAAACCGTCCCTTGCTTCATTTTCTCAAGGGAAAGGTCATTTGTCATTTTTAAAAGGTTGGGTTTTTCAAAATTTCTCATCTAATACTAGCCTATGTGCAATCTGTTTAGCCATAATGAGTATATATAGTGCGTATCTTGAAATAAAGCATTCTAGTACTGGATCTGTTCCTACTGCAAGACCCCAGCATATGTCTGCAGGTGGTAAGGGATGAGGGGCTGAGGCTATCAAGTCTGCAGAGTTGATAGCAGACTAAGTGACTAAGTGGGAGCAGAGCTAAGTGACTTCAGGTAGGCCTATGGGCTGATCCCTGGACAAAATCTACTTATACACTAAAGGTGCAATCCTAACCTGGAGTTAGGCCGGCACAGTTAAGCCAGCAAAATTTGCCTGGCACAAGGACCACTGTAAAGTATGTCTGGACCACTCTTGGAGTCAAAGAGGCCAGCACAAGGACGTGCACCATCCTCCCTGACTCCAAGAGTGGTCCAAATGTACTTTCAGTGGCCCTTGTGCCAGCCAAACTTTGCTGGCCTGTGTCAGCCTAACTCCAGGTTAGGATTGCGCCCTAAGTAGATGGTTAAAAATGGTTGATGGGAGCTGGGAGGACAATGCATTTGCTTTTTGGTTTTCTGATCATCCTGAAAGAAAGAAAAAGCTCTTGGTCTTGCACTTAGGGCCAGATTATATGTCATGGCTGCAATCTTAGCCTGATCTACCTGGGAGTAAGCCCCACTGACTATAATCGGACACCTCTGAGTACACATGCACAGGCTTGGGCTTTCCATTAAAATATGTAGTCTGGCCCTTGGATGCTTTGATTTGCTTTGTTAAAAATCAGCCATAAGGTTTATTTGGACAGCGACCAAATAGGGGGAGCAGATGCTTCAATGCTTTCCTTCCTTGCCACTGGCACCAATGGAGCTTTCCTCTCAGGGAAAATAGCCACAGGGTAGGTTCAATCTGAATCAGGACCAAGATGGACAGAAATAATTTAGTGCCTAATCCTATCCAACATTCTGGTGTAGATGCAGCTGCAATGCAGCCCCAAAGTAACTGAACAAATGTTCTATCTTGAGGAGGCCTCTATGACTGTCCCACCACCACAGAATTCAGCACACACCCCATTGGGACAGCCACACGAGGGTGAAAAATTGTTTAGGAGTTGACTCTAAAGCATCTCTTCACCTCTCTATGACCCCAGTCTGGATCTTCCTCCCGTCCCACAACCTGTGACTATGTCTTTTTTTTTTAACAAGGTCACACAGGCTAAATTACAGGTGTAATGTAATCGTGTATAGCAGTGGTTCCCAAACTGTGGATCGGAACCTACCAGTGAGTCATGAGCCAATTTCAAGTGGGTCGCAAAGCACCTAGAGCAGCCATATTGAAAATATGGGAAGATGAGATGCTGGAAACAGGGAGGGCTATGTGGTTGTTTTGCTTGCATCGTGGTTGCATTCAGTTGGAAAATGGTTGAGAAATAATCCAACTGATTGCTGCATTTTCAGGAAAACAGCAGACTTTGGCATCACAATGATGGCACTTCCAGCCACTTGATGATGGCACAATGACCCACTTCCGGTGGGTCCCAGACAGATTGTCATTCTAAAAAGTGGGTCCCGGAGCTAAAAAGTTTGAGAACCACTGATGTATAGCATAGCATGGTCCTTACTTGCACAGATTTGTTCTGAAAGAATACTATTTACCTGTAGCAGTACACACATTAAGATGATGCTGTCTTGATAGGTGAGAGTTTGTGGCATTTCCATATGTCAAAGCACTATCACCAGGGCCAGCTTTAAGCCAATGTGACCAATGTCCTCACATTGGGCCCTGCACTTCAGGGCCCCCCGCACTAGCAGGGTGAGCATATTGCCTGTGGCTGCAGCTGGGATCTCTATGGGCTGCCTGTAAGTCAGTGGGGTGAGCACAGCAGCTTTACCTTGGTCTCTCCCACCTGCCTCTGCCTCTGAACAGCCCAAGATGGGCCACCTGGAAGCAGTTAGCAGTGATGTTATGATATCACCACCAACTACTTCCACATGCCATGCTTTGCACATGGCACAAACAGCGCTCTTCTTGTTGAGTGGGGGCCCCGCAAGGGGGGGCCCACAGGAATGCCCCACATTGGGCCCCGCTGCTGCTAGAGCCAGCCCTGACTATCACACTACCAAAAATGTCCCACTGTTCATCTCAAGCATTTCTCTGTTTAGTTATAGGCTGGAAGTTTTGGACACGCACAGGCTGCTTTAGTAATACAGGGAGTGGAAGAATATACTGCAAAAAAGAAGAAAAATCAAATCAATATGTGAGATGCACCGTTAAATGTCTTTTGTTCATAGGGAGGTGGGGTGAGATTGATTAGTCATGAGGGTGATTATCCCTTGAGCTGGTGCCCAAGGAAAATGCAGGCTCCCCCATCACTAACAGGTTCCAAATTGAGAGCACATGGCATTCGTATAGCAATCTCTCAGCCAGATACATTTTAATGGGCTTGATCTACTAGTAGCTGGAAGGAATTCTTTGCCCTGTACTTTCTGAGGGGTCAGACTGACAAAATTATAGTGGGGGTGAGTCACGGTCTATGTATTCTGGGAGAGTTTAGAAGTGGAAGACAAAGAAAGAGGCAGCCAAGCACTCTCAGAGAGGAAGAGAGAAATAAAATGATAGGGGAGGCAAGCCAAATGAGGGCAGAGGAGCTCTTCCCAGACCGATACCACTGATACCCTAGATTTACCATATGTATTCTGTCAAAAGATCTGGTCTCTTATCATGGTTGTTGGCTGCAGTGTTTTCTAGCAACAAGTTGTACACATGGAGAAAACATTTCCTGTTGAATTTCTGCCTCACTAAAAAAAAAAAGACAGGGGTCCACCCAAGGAAAAGTGGCTATCCTAGCCAGCTCCCTTTCAGAGTTCTGTCCTATACCTGCGTTGCGCCGGCACTATGCTCTGGCGCCAGTCCGGGGCTGTCGCAAATGTGACGTCAAGTGCATCTGCACTGGCAAGTCGGGCGCTAGACCAGTGCAATCAGCAGCACCGACACTTGGGCGCCAACGCAACCATCGGCTGCACTGGTCGTGCACCAGTCGAGTGCTGGCCGTCTTGTTCAGCGCAGGGCATCGCCGGGGGCATGCCAGAGGCATGCCGGGGGGCGTAACTGGGCGGTGTAGTGGGCGGTTACGGGGGCGGTGACGCATGATGGGCATTGTGCCACATCCTAAACCCTGTCCCTGGCCAGGGCAGCTCCGATTCGGGCCAAACAGCAGGCGCAGATGCAAGTAGCCCCATAGGGCTGGCTGGGGCTTACCTGGGTGCAAGGGGAAAACCTCCCCTTTTGCTGTGCTGAACTGCTGCTGCCTCCTGCTGGGCTTAGGATATGGCCCTGCTATTTCGGCTTTACTATGTTGGCCTTACTTAGGATTGCAGTATCAATGGGATCCTATCTGCATTTCATTCTGCAGTGACAGCATGCAAGCAGAAGCAAGCATGCTTACATGTTGAGTCTCTTTCTGGCATGGAGGGACTGTATTTTATTGAATTTCAAGGCCCTTCGGCAAAGAGAAACAGTGTGAAGTAAGCATACTGTAAATACAGGCTTTATTAGCGAAGCCTCACAATGGTAAACTACCAAGATTGTGCTGTGCGACAAGTAGAGAGCCGGAAAGAGGAGGCCAATGAATCAATCAGATATGGTATATAGGAAAGCAAGTGAGTCTTGAAAGCAAATCTATTAGAGGCACATGCAAGAGAAGTGGTCCTTTTGCTTCTAGAAGAGAATTCTGAAGTGGGGTTTCCCATCCATGGAAGGCTGCTGTAATTTAAGACCTGTGGTATCCCTTATGGCTTTCAACCCATGGAAAAACTGAATGGGCTTCACTTTCAAGAAATAAGACTCAGCTTCAGTGCCAAAGAGGAGCAAGTTGTCTTGCTTGACAAGAACTAAGGCTTCCAAGCAACTTCTGGGGAGTTCTTTACACTGGGAGATGTTGTTAAGTATATAAACATTATCCCAGAGGTGCTGTTAAGAATCATTAACATGGATTAATGGTTGAGGCTAACAATAAACATGGCTCTGGGATTTTTATTTATTTCCCTGGCTACATTTTCTTTCTGTTCTTTCTTCAGAGGCCAGGGTTAGCCTTGTAACAGCCTTGCAAACAAGGTGAGGTGAGGTAAAGAGCCTTGCCCAAGGTTACCCAGCAACATTCATGACTGATGGGGGGGGGGTACAACATGCTTGTAGCTGCCCGATGCCCCAAGGCTGGTGCTTTCTCAAAAGACCTTCTGCGGTACAGGCAGTGATGTCATTCAGGGGAACGGACCAGAACGGGCGTTCCGGATCCTAACGGGCTCCGTGGCTGGTTCTGGGTTCCTGACAAGTGCCAATCAAAAGTGAGTTCCTGTTCCTAAATCATTTGAATGACACCACTGGGTACAGGCCCCATTGATGACTTATGCCTGCCCCATGCACCAAAAGGGTTGTAAAGGAAGCAGAGCCCTCCTACATTGGGAAGGATGTAAGGCTCAATGGCAGAGGGGTGCACATGGCTCCTATTTATTGGCATTGCTTGGCAGGGCTAGGAAAAACCAGAGAGCCAGCACAGGCCATACATACTGAGCTAGGATTGATAGCATAATGAAGTAGGGGACATTTGTGTATGTTCTGCAGGTTTGTAACCGGATCACCTTCCTTTCAAGGTAAATCTGCTATGGCTTTCCATATACGAGTAAAGGCTGCAGGCCACTGAAAGAGTCAGTGCACAGTCAATTTATTTATATCTCATCTTTCTTCCATGATGGAACTCAGGGCAATATATAGAGATTCCTAGGCAATCTCAAGCCTGATCAAGTCTAGGCTTGCTTAACTTCAGCACAGTGGCTATGAAACATGCCTTCAGTTTCTGGGACTGTTTGAAAAGTATTTTGTTCCTGGTATATTAAGCTTCTGTTTGCTAAATGGAGGGAGCAATCCAAGTGTGCCCGAGGGCCGGCGCAAGCTGCTTGCATCAGCCGTGCGGTGTTGCAAAAGTGCCGTAAAGCCCTTTTGTGCCAGTGCTTCTGGCGCAGGGCTGATGCAGGCAGTTGTGTCAGCCCTGCTCTGCTGGAACATCTGCTGCTCTGTTGGCACAGGCAGAGGCGTTTCTACAGGGATGGCAAAGCTCTAAGTTTTGCAAGAAGCCTTACCCTGTCGTGTAAATCCCTCCTCTCCCTTGCCGCTGTAGCCAGTAAGCAATGCCAAGATTGGCTAAAACGGTGCAGGAGAGGAGTGATTTCCACTGCAAGGTAAGGCTTCTTGCAAAACTTAGAGCTTTGCCATCCCTGTAGAAATGCCACTGGGCACAGGGGCTATTCTGGGCAGGGGAAGGCAAGAGGGAGGGCAGAACGGGTGCGGGGAGGGCATTCTGGTGGGCGGAACGGCCCGGGGAGAAGGGTGGAGATCAGAAGTGACCATTAGGTCACATTCTAATGGCATCCAAACCCCTGTCCCCAGCCCGTGCTGCCCCAATTCAGGTCATGTGGTGTGCTCGGAATTGCACCTGCTATATAGCAGGCGCAGATCCAAGCAGTCCCATGCAGGTGGCTGGCGCCTACCCTAGGGTAAGGGGACGAATGTGCTCTTGCCCTGTGAAGGCTCCAGCCTGCTCCAAACCTGTGCTGGATACAGCGCAGGCCGGCCAGCCTGCCTGCTCCAACGCAAGTTAGGATTGTGCCCTAAATCTCCAACATGATTGGAATTTTTATCCTTTCTTCATGATCGTCATTGAATTTTTGCAAGACAACCTTCACTGACTTTATGCTATACAAGCATTCATTTATATTTTGTCATCAGTTCATTGTGGAATTGGCTAATAGCCCTTCAGGGATTTTAAAAAAAACCCAAAAATTAACTTACAGCTTATTTATTTTAATCATTCCCAATATTACTACTCAATAATAATACTGTGCTTCTTTTATAGCAGTTTTATTCACACTGTGGGTCAGGACCCATTTGGTGGTTCACGACCTGATGTCAGGTGGGTCGCGGAAAGGTAGGAGCAGCCATCCTGGAAACTGCAGACTAAGGGGCTTTTTAAATTTTGTTTTTTAGTTCAGTGCTTTACACAATATTTTGTCTTCATCTTGCTGTCTGTCAGGGATGTTTCATGGCTGGACAATTGCTGCAATCCAAGAATGCCAATTTGCATTTCAGGAGCGTCATTTTATTATGTTACAATGAGAACACTTCCTGCGTGATGATGTCACTTCCTGCCACAACATCACTTCCAGGTTAATGACATCACTTCCGGTGGGTCCCACCGCAAGTGCCATTCTAAAAAGTGGGTCCCAGTCTAAAAAGTTTGAATACTACTGTTTTATAGGGCTTTGGCGAGATCAAAATACTACATACAAAAATCATTACCACCACCCTCTAGAGCAGGCATTAACCTCTTCTTGTAAATGTGGGGCCAAGATTGATAGGTAATGGCCATGGACAACCCAATTCTAACTCCAGCTTGGGCCGGTGCAGTGGCTGATGTGCTGGCCCAGTATTGCAAATGAGCCGTAAAGCACACTACTCTAGAGCTGGCAGTGCCAGCACAAAGATGCACATAGGAACCAAATTCAGAGCGCAATCCTAACCTGGAGTTAGGCTGGCACAAGTTAGGCCAGCACAAGGGACACCGTAAATTATGTTTGGACCACTCTCGCAGTCAGAGAGGCCAGCACACAGACATGCACCATCCTCCCTGACTCCGAGAGTGGTCCAAACACGCTTTATGGTGGCCCTTGTGCCAGCCAAACTTTGCTGGCCTAACTCCAGGTTAGGATTGTGCTCTCAGTCTCCATACCATCTGGCATAGGTAAATTTGTGCCAGATCACACAGAGGAAGGTGGAGGGAGGGTGGAAGGGAGGGTGGAAGGGAGGGAGCATTTCTGGGTGGAGGAGGGTAGAACAGGTACAAGGGGATGGCAACAGGATGCAGGCATCTTGTTGTCTCATGTGCTCCGTGAGGCATCTGGTGGACCACTGTTGAGATATAGGAAGCTGGACTAGGTGGGCCTTTGGCCTGATCCAGCAGGGCTCTTCTTATGTATCAGGGGAAGGATCAGGCCTGGGAGGGGAGTGGGATCAGCAGCAGCAGCAGTACATGCCATGTCTTAAATAGCTGGCACCAGTTCAAGTCGCCCCACATGGCAGGCTGGGGTGTTACACAGGGTAACGGGAAAAATACCCCATGACCCTCAACAGCTTCCTAACCTGTGTGGGATACAGCACAGGCCCAGAGCCATATAATGGGTGCTGCAAGGGGAGGCATGTGCAGCATGGCACAGTAGGTGGGGGGGGGGAAAGCAGAGCACTTTTTTGCCCGCCCGCCCGCCCTCATGTCTGGTACACTCCTAAATGGAACTAGGAGTTCCATTTAGAATTCAGTGGAACTAAATGATACCTGCCTTGCTGCAGGTTAGAACTGTGCTGTGGGTGGAAGCGCAATCCTAACCTGGCATTAGGACACACCGTTAGGCCAGCAAAGTTTGGCCACCGTAAAGCACGCCTTGGACCAGTCTTGGAGTCAGGGAGGATGGTGCACGTCTGTGGGATGGCCTCTCTGACCAAGAGTGGTCCAAACACACTTTACGGTATCCCTTGTGCTGTGTCCCTTTAAGGTGCCCCCATCACACACACCCCTCTTGTCTTCCCCCACCCAGATAAGCCCCCACACCACCCGAATTTGGCTGGCACAGGAGCAGCCTACCTTCAGCGTCCTCTGGTGCTGCAGGGCCGACAGGCAGCAAGTGGCTGGCAGTGCTGCAGCGCAGGCAGTTAGATCTTACCACCAGCAATGCACGTACTGTACAATATTTCTACGACACCGGCGCAAGTGGCATGCTCGTACTCCCGGTACTCATATGCTCGTACAAGCGGTACTCCAGGGACTCTTGGGTTACCCTAGCCATTCAGTCTTGTCTGGCCTTGTTTGGAAGCTGGCTGGAGAATCTTTAGCTCAACAATGCTTGGGAAAGGGGGATTTTTTTTTTTAGCATAATAGACTCTAATTTGTTTTCCAAAGGCCACTTGTCTTCCAAACTGTCAGTGCATGAGTTATACCTGCAGCATCTGAATGAGGAGGCTTCTGAGAATGTTTATGGAGCCTACTGTGACACCAGCTCCTCATTAAATCACAAGGCTGAAAGGAGCAGAATTAAAATGTCAAGATAACACTAGTTTACAGTTAGCCTCAGAGAAAGTCACTGACCAGGGTTGCCACCTTCCGAACCTGGTTTTCCAGAAGACCGACCTTTAAAAAAAAATCTTACCAGGGCAAGGGGTGGGGGAAGCAATGACTAGGCAGAGGGCCAGTGGTGATTGCATTGGAAAAGGGATGAATGGAGAAAGGATTAAGCACATCTTCTCCCCCACCGCTACCTAAGCTGCTGTTTCTCTCCTGAAAATTGTTGCCTCTGGAGGTCTCTTTTTCCTACAGGAAGTGAATGCTAATCAGAGGGTCCTCAGCATAATGCAGTAGTTAAATGTAACATGTATTTCAAGCAAGAGATGTCTTAGAGGGGGCATAAAGCTAGACAAGTTCTTAGAGGACAGCACTATCAGTAACTGTTAGCCCTGGATATCTGGATATGATATGCTGGGCTCAGACCACAAGGACAGGCTCTTGCATTCATGCCCTGTTTGTATCTGGCTACTTTTACAAATAGGGTGCTCTGCTAGACAAGATGCCCCTTTGATCCAAGGGACCTTTTTTCAAGTGGCAGCAGCTAGCCCCAGAGAAGAGATTGTTACGGCAGTTTAAAGGTGCAATCCGAACTAACATTCTAGCAATGACATAGCTGTGCCAATGAGGCATGTGCTGCATCCTGCAGTTGGGGGACATTCACGGAGGCCTCCTCAAGGTAAGGGAATGGTGGTTCCCTTACCTTGGAGCTGCATTGCCCTTGCCCTGATGCTGGAAAGTTGGGTAGGATTGTGCCCTAAGCCATTGACAGTACAATCCTTTGCATGTCAACTCAGATGTAAGCCCTGTCGAGTTCAATGAAACTTATTCCCAAGCAGAGGCATAACTAGAGAAGTGCAGGTGGTGCAATTGCACTGGGTGACAAGCTTTGGAGGGCAACAAGGTGAGCTTGACCAAAATGGTTAAAAAGCTTGGTATATATGGATAATACCATCATGTTATAAATCATTGGAAAGGTGATTTAATGTAGAATGCAATAAAACAAACTGGAGTGTATTATCTTCCTTCTATCAAATGTTGTGGCCCTAAAACCCAGAAAAAAAAATATGACGGTGACATCACTTCCTGTTGTGATGTCATTTCGGGTTAGCTACACCAATGCTCCCAAGTAAGTGTACACAGGAATGCAGCCTGAAGCAATGCTCTGAAGCTCTTGGGAAGTAAGTTCCATTGAAATGAGTGGCATTTATTTCTAAGGAAACAGGCTGAGCATTGCACTGTGAGTAAACAAGTGAACGGATGCACAGTCACTTCCAGTGAGTGCTCAAGCAGGAGGATGAAAGCAGCTCAAACAAACAAAAAAGTGCTCAACACTTTGCTCAAACAAAAAAGTGTATGAAGTGAGGAGTCAGGCTGGAGGGGCCCAGATCTGAGCATTGCCCCAGGGCCCAACTCAACCTTTGCTGGCCTTTGCTGGCCCTGCCCATTTGAGTCCACACATAGAACTAGTTTCCAAAGAAGAGGAAAAGGATATCATTGACATGGCAATCCTGCACGCACTGTCGTAAGAGTAGGTCTCATTGAACACAGTAGGACTTCTGAGTGAATACGCATAAGGTTGTGCTGTCATTCAGCTTACGTCTGTCCTATACTGCAGTGGTTCCCAAACATTTTAGAGGCCCTAGAGGCTGCTGCCTGATTTACAAATACCAAGGGCTATGGCTAGAATGGTGATTGGGCAGCAAGGCTCCTCCCCCCTCCCATAAAGCAGCTTGTTTAACCCATGGTGTCAGTTTTGCAACTCACCCAAAATTGGGCATCAACCCACTGATGGGTCCTGGACCCATAGTTTGGGAACCACTACTCTATAGAGTTGATGTATGCACAGGCTCTTGGGAATCTCTGACTCAACCTTTCCTGTGATTTTGGTGGCATTTCTTCCTAAGAAATTCCCCCTTTGCATCATGTTCTGCTCAAATTTCCCAGTGCCAAGGGAAATTTCCTTCTCTGGCATCACAGTGACACAGTGATATCTGTGGAAGGCATATCATTTAATTCATCACGGTGGTGGATACATAATCAGTGATTCATCATCCATGTGATATTTACTGTTGCCCATTGGGAGTTCATGTCTTATAAGAAAATGCGGATGAGCTTCTAAGACATGGAACAGTTATGAACCCTGGAGAATTTAACAATGGAAGTGTGCCCGTCTTACTTCCAGAATGTGCAGGCTGATCCTATGTATATTTATGTGCAGGCTGATCCTATGTATATTTATGCCAATGTCAGTTCTACGGATTTATTCCCAGATGATACATAAGGATTATAGCCTTTGAATTTTACAGCTCCACCTGCACTATCAAATAAAGCTTGTGGTTTACATCCCACCGTGGTGGCGTTTCCTAGCTGCAGGACAATTTAGAAAAAAATTTAGAAAAACTAATTACATAGGAGAAGTGAATATGTAAGTATAACCCTTGACTGGAAGGAGATTGGGAGGTCATTCCAACTCCCCATTATTTTTCTGGAAAAAGAGAGCATTTGAAAGGATGCGGGTGCAGGGGTGAATCTATTTGAAAGGGCGCCCATGGCGCCCAATGAAAATGCGCCCCTAGGGGCATGCAACGTCATGATGTCACATCGTGACGTCATGACATAGCGCCCCGCCCCTTCTAAGAGGCGCGTTCTGTTCGCTGCCGCCGGCCCTTTAAGGCCAGCGGCAGTGAACAGAATGCGGCGCCCCAGCCACGTTCTATTCGCTCGTGCCGGCTCTTTAAGGCCGGCACGAGCGAACAGAAAGAATGCGCAGGGAGCTGGCACGAGCAAATAGAACGCGGCTGGGGCACCGCGTTCTGTTCGCTGCGGAGCGAACAGAACGCGGTGCCCCGGCCACGTTCTTTCTGTTCGCTTGTGCCGGCCTTAAAGGGCCGGCAGGAGCAAACAGAACGCGGCGCCGCCCAGGACCTGCCCCCCTTGAGAAGCGGGAGGGGGTGCCGGGTGGCAGCACGTTCTCCTCGCTCCGGCTGGCTCTTTAAGGCCAGCCGGAGCGAGGAGAATGCGGCGCAGGGAGCGGGCGGGCCGTGGGCGCCATTTTGGGGGGGCGGGCGCCATGCGAACGGCGCCCCCTGCAAGATGGCGCCCATGGCTCGTGCCACCCCCTGCCACACCCTAGTTACGCCCCTGTGCGGGTGGTCATCCCAATTCACCCTGCAACACACTATTTTACAGCAAAGATAGCAAATCTCTATCAGCAGGAGAGACCGCTTGGAACCTGCCTTCCCTCACAGTTTGGTGCCCTCACCGTTCAGACACCGACATCGGCTTTGCAAACACAGAGCCAAATGTTGCTGCTCAGTTGGCCCTTCCCTGGGTGTGGGAGGAGGATGTGAATTAATAATCAATACATAAGTACAAACAAGCCCCTCTGAACATGACCTCCACCTTCACAGGGGCTGCCTCGCCATTCATGGTTTGACAAGGCACATCTCCTCTTTGGAGCCAGCTGTTGCATGGCCTAAAATCAGTGTGCTCTCCCCTCTCCTCTGCTCTCTTTCCGAGCAGCTCCAATTCCTATATTCCCCAATACATTCTTTTTTTGCTGTTATCAAATCTGTTAATGAGCTTGTGTTGTTGCTGTGGCAACTGCACTCATGCTCTCGCCACTCAGCCTTTCACCTTCCACCCAATTTTCCTTGCATTGATTTGGGGACATATGAAATGCTATAAAATATTGAATCTTCAGCCACAGCTGCGGACCCTCTCTCATTTCTTTTGCAGTCTGTCACCAGCTTTGTCTCTGGCACTTAATAGCTCTCCAAAAGCCTCAAAGGATGCCCAGAGATTAATAGCAAAGTGCGAATAATAGATGCCTAGCTGAAGTGCTCGATTGGGAAGAGCTAGACAAGACTAATAGTTGAGCCATTGATTTCAATGGGACTCATTTCATAATCAGCATGCTTAGGGTGGCAACCTTGAAATCTTGATTCTGTTTTTGGTGCAAGTCATGGGAAGGGGAATAGGATCATGCCCAAGTCCCAGGCAGTGATGCTGTGGAACAGAAAGGACCATTGTGCTAATGCAAACGGGAGGAGATAAGATGGTGCATAGGTAGAGAGTGGAAGGCCCAGGACAGCAGAGCATAGGCTGGACTTCCATGTCCCAGCTTTGGTGCAGCATTGGTGCAGCACTGTGTTAGTGAAAAATGAGTGATAACCAAACCCAACTCATGCATTTAGGTGGCAATCCTATGCATACTTACTTGGGAGTAAGTACTCTCTGGAACTTATTTCTGAGCAGGCATGCACAGGATTGCACTGTCAGTGAAGAACCCCTTGTCCTCAACCTCCTCATTGCAAGGGAAGCAGAAGATCCCATCTTGCCTATCCTTGACTTTGCTGCAACAATGAACAAACATCTTGCAGTGATTATATGGCAGGGCTGCATGAAATAAGCCCTATGTATTGAAAAGCCTACAGGAAGTCAAGCCTGATTGCTCCTTGGAAGGTCAAATACTAAAGCTGAAGCTCAAATACTTCGGCCACGTCATGAGAAGAGAGGACTCTTTAGAAAAGACCCTCATGCTGGGAAAGATTGAAGGCAAAAGGAGAAGCGGGTGGAAGAGGATGAGATGGTTAGATAGTGTCACCGAAGCAATGAACATGAAATTGGGCAAACTCCAGAAGCTAGTGGAAGACAGGGAGGCCTGGCGTGCTGTGGTCCATGGGTTGCAAAGAGTCTGACACAACTTAGCAACTGAACAACAACAAATTGAAAAGCACAATTGTATATATGTCTACAATGTGTTCAAGAGACTTACTCCTAAGTATGCATAGGATTGCTGCCTAAGTCTAGGTTGCCTCTGTGTTGGATGGCACTGTTGTCTGAGAAGAGGATAATAACCAGGCTGGTATTTAAGCTTCAGCTTTAGTATTTGACCTTCCAAGGAGCAATCAGGCTTGACTTCCTGTAGGCTTCATTGACTATGCCAAAGCCTTTGATTGTGTGTATCACAACAAACTGTGGCAAGTTCTTGAAGAGATGGGAGTACCAGACCACCTTATCTGTCTTCTGAGAAACCTGTATGCGGGCCAGGAAGCAACAGTCAGAACTGGACATGGAACAACTGATTGGTTTCAAATTGGGAAAGGAGTACGACAAGGCTGTATACTGTCACCCTGCTTATTTAACTTATATGCAGAGTACATCATGAGAAAGGCTGGGCTGGATGATTCACAAGCTGGAATCAAGATTGCTGGGAGAAATATCAACAACCTCAGATATGCAGACGATACCACTCTAATGGCAGAAAGTGAGGAAGACCTAAAGAACCTTCTGATGAGGGTGAAAGTGGAAAGTGCAAAAATGGGCTTGAAGCTCAACATTAAAAAAACGAAGATCATGGCAACCATTCCCATCACTTCCTGGCAAATAGAAGGGGAAGAAATGGAAGCAGTGATAGACTTTATTTTCCTGGGCTCCAAGATCACAGCAGATGGTGATGTCAGCCATGAAATTAAAAGACATTTACTTCTTGGGAGGAAAGCGATGGCGGACCTAGACAACTTGATAAAAAGCCGAGACATCACCCTGCCAACAAAGGTTCACATAGTCAAAGTAATGGTTTTCCCAGTAGCAATGTATGCCTGTGAGAGCTGGACCATAAGAAAGGCAGAGCACCGAAGAATAGATGCTTTCAAATTATGGTGTTGGAGAAGACTCTTGAGAGTCCCCTGGACTGCAAGGAGATCCAATCGGTCAATCCTCCAGGAAGTCAAGCCTGATTGCTCCCTGGAAGGACAAATCCTGAAGCTGAAGCTCAAGTACTTTGGCCACCTCATGAGAAGAGAGGACTCTTTAGAAAAGACCCTCATGCTGGGAAGGATTGAAGGCAAAAGGAGAAGGGGGCGGCAGAGGATGAGATGGTTAGATAGTGTCACCGAAGCGATGAACATGAAATTGGGCGAACTCTGGAAGCTAGTGGAGGACAGGGAGGCCTGGCGTGCTGTGGTTCATGGGGTCGTGAAGAGTTGGACATGACTTAGCAACTGAACAACAACAACAACAACAACAACAACAACATTGGCATATCATAGATGCAAGCAACACTTGTGTTTTTGCAACATCCAGTCCCATGCTGATGGTGCAGTCCTGCAGAAAGCTAGGTTGTCCATTATATACATTGAATGTGTGAGGACAGCAATGTACAATATACAGGATGATCCAAAAAGTCTAATTACCCCCCAGATAGATTGTTGAAATGCTTGCAAACTATTACAGTACCCAGGGCTGGCCTTAAACCAATGTGACCAATGTCATCACAGTGCGCCCTGAACTTTGGGAGGCCCTGCACCAGTGCAGCGAGCATATTGCTTGCTACTGCAGGCAGAACCTCTATGGACTGTAGGTCAGTGGGATGAGCAGAGCAGCTTTCCTTGGGGCCCTCCCACCTGCCCCTGCCTCCAAATGGCTCCAAATGGGCCTCCTGGAAGCACTTGCCGGTGATGTCATCATATCACCACCAACTACTTCCAGGTACCACGTGCAGTACCACAACTGCATTTCTTTGTGTGTGGGGGCCCCACAGGGAGGGTGAAGGCCCCCCACGGGAATGCCCCAAATTGGGCCCCACTGCTCCGAGAGCCGGCCCTGATAGTATCAATCTCATATGAACAGAGAGGGCAACAATCTAATGAAACATGGCTGTTGGCAGCACCTGTTGATATACCTGTAATCAGAAAACACAATAATTAACAATGATTTCTGCTGTCCTTAGTAGGTAATGCAACTTTTGGATCACCCTGTATTTAATTTTGAGCCCTGCTTTTTAAAACCACAGACAGAGGCATTAAGGCTGCCACAGAGGCATTCCTCCTTTCCTCTCATCTCTTCCCAGACGATGCCTGAGGCAACACACAACGCATTGGCTAAAAACAAAAAGAACATTCTTTCTTTACTTCAAAACTCTTTTTTTCCCTTATATGCAAATTAAAACAAATAAATCCATTCCTTAATGGCACAACCGCACAAGCCTAGGCAGGTCTACTCAGAAGTAAGCCCCATGGCATTCAAGGGGACCTTCTCCTGGGTAAGTATGGATAGTACTGCAGCCTAATATTCATTCAGTTAATTGACTGGAATTGACTTTAAGGGGGTGAGTACACACTTTAGGTTCATGCGCTTGTTTTTATTGGCATGCATGTGTCCTACATTTAAGACCCAGCTCTTCTTCCCCCAACTCTGTTCAGATATTTAACTTCTGGAGATCTTGGAAAGAGCTGAACATTAACTGAAGAACTGTTGTATGTATGTGAACAAGCTCACAAGTGTTTCAAAAGGCATCCTAACCCCAAAAGACAAAGTGTGTTTTATCAGAGAAGATAACAGAAAATAAGGGCTCTTTCTGGTATTAAAATACTGTTGTTGTGCATGTATGTAAATAACAGCTGTGGTGGAAATTTCTGTTCCACTGTAAGCTTCATTTCCACTGTGCTCACCTTGGCTTCCACAGGTGTATGTCAATCATTCTGTCTCAAGCAAGCTCCACCCTTGGCCCTGATCAGGTGGGTTGCTCAGCCATGTATTAAATTGAGGGCAGCTGAAAAGGGGGCTTTCCTTTCAGTGTGTGTATCAGAAGCAGGAATCTGCTAGGGAACTGTCTCCAAAATGCAGAAGGACCCATGTACCAGCCGCCCATTCAAGCAAAGGAAGAGTTTAGGTAATAAGCTAACAACCGATCAATGCTGAGAGATGGCCTCAGTGATGTGGGAGGGATGATTCTGTACTATATATTTGAAGCTGAAGCCTTTTGAGTGTGCCTTTTTGGTTTCCTTCTACTAAACAAGTTTTGAGTGGTCATCTTAGTAGTAGTATTAACCTTCTTTCATTTCTTTGGCTTTGTTTTGCCTTCAGTTGAAAGTTCCTGTCCTCTCTACCCTTCCAAATCTGCTCTGTCTTTCAGCTATTTCCCACTATCCTGGATTCTCTTCCCTCCCATGGTTGTTACCAACCCTCTAGCAGGGTTGCTGGGCCTCTGAAAGCTGCATGGCAGAAAGAAATGTAATTGAGGGACATATTTTCCCTACTGGTGCATTCCTGTGTTGGGAAAAGCCTCTTCAGTTGAACAGCGGCCTGTCATGAAGTTGCTAAAAGCACAGACATCCTCTTAAGAAAAAGCTGGCAACCCTCTTTCTCTTGATTGATCCTTCAGGGCCAACCTGTTCCCTTTGCCACTATGAGACCTTCTGTAACAAACCGTGTGTGTTCTCTCACATTCTGTCTCTTGAAAATGTGCTAAAATCTGGGACCCCTCTGCTTATGTAAGTTCCTTGTAACGGGCTGCTGTATGGGAGGTTCTTGACTTGCAAGCAATTGCTTGTTGAGGGCAAGGTGGGTGGAAATGTATGTGTCAGAGTGATGCTTTTTTCCTTAAACTGAGCCTATGGTAAGCTGAAACATAAATGTTTTTTTGGCTGGTAACACTAGCATTTTTATTTTTAGCAGCCCGGATGCGGGAAGCGAATGAAATTCGGGGAAAGTATCCAAACAAGATCCCGGTAAAATTTTTGTCATTTCTTCTGATAGAAAGACTAACTGATATTTCTTTTGTGTGCGTGGCTTCAAAAAGAGATATGTATCTTGCCTCCTGGATAGTATATTGCAAATCAATCAAAGCCACAAATAGGCTCAGATATGAGAATTGGGTGAGGACTGTCTTCCTAAAAGAGCAATATATGAGTGTATCTGTTTTATCCTTCCAACAAGCCTGTCTGGTAGAGTAAGAGGTTATCGCACAGACATCCAGTGAGCCTCATGGCTGAATGAGAGGCTTGATTTGAATCTTCTGAAGACCAATATACTATCAGTTGCAAACCATGGAAGATTTATTTTAGTGATATAGCTTCTCAGTCAGGATGGTCTTGAATGATCTGATGTGCAAAAGGGCAAAATGTCTGCTGTACTATAATTGGCTAGACCAGTGTTTTTCATACTGTGGGTGGGACCAACTAGGTGGGTCATAAGCCAATTTCAAATGGGTTCCCATCCATTTCAATGTGTGTGTTTTTAATACGTTAGAGTTGAGGCTACTCTGGTATGTGACTGCATTTGGGGAAATGTTACAGAGCTATGCTTATAACAGGCTACTATGTATATGCTTTCAACAATGATAGTCAATGGGGCTTTCTCTGGGATAAGTATGGCTAGGATTTCAGCCTTTGGGATACTTGGAGAATTTGTTTTAAACAGATCAGCAACTGCTTGGGAGGGTTCTTTATTTTAAATTAATTTTTAAAACTTGTATTTATTGTAAACTCTTAATTTACTTAATTTGATTTTGTCATATGTTGGATGTTAAACATTTTCCTGCTTGATGAAAATTTTCCCGGTTGATGTCACTTCTGGCTATGGCATCACTTCTGGTGGGTTCCAGCAGGTTTCCTTTCCAAAAAGTGGGTCCTGGTACCAAAAGGTTTGAGAACCACTGGTCTCGACATGAGTGTTTGGCAGCTGTGCCTCATATTGAGTCCCACTGAAATAAGATAAACTGCCCTGGTCAAACTCTCTATGCAACTGTTCAAAGCTATTAATATCTGGCCCTTCCAAGAATCTTGGGGTGATCAATGGGCTGAGATGGTGACTTGCTCACCCAATGATCTTCATGGCTAAGTAAAGATTTTAACCTGAGATGCCTTCATCTTACTTGGACTCTACCACCACCATACTGGCTTTCATTGCAGCGGACCTCTCCCTAAACTACTGCTTGGAAGGCATTTTCCAAGTATTAGGCACTGGAAAAACTGCAGTCCCTCTCTGTAGGTTTATGATTTAAGCCTTTGAGAGGGCAGATTATTCTTCTATACAGCCATACAAAATCATGAGCAATTGCTTGCTCTGGAGTATCTTGTTTTGGATATAATTGGGTGTCTTGGGTGAATTGCCCAGAATCTGAACATGGAAGCAAATTAGGCAATACAGGTTGGGTATTCTATATTTCCTTGTACATTTAAAAAAAACCCTACAGAAACCGCTCCTGTGCATAGAATGGAACTGTTCCATTTGAGACCACAGGTGGGTAGAAGAACTTTTAATGGTCTCCTTTGCATTTTAAAAATGAGAGAAGAAAAGCTCTCAAGGGACTGAATCCTTTCCAATTTTCCAGTGCTGGTGCCACCCCAAAATATTCTTGCACCTGCAGCTCAGATTTGGCCACGCTAAGCTAAGGAAGCTGAGCTCTTGGTGGCAGCATTTAAAGCTTTCCCTATTAATATAGAATGGTTGGAAACAAGTGATCTGGACTTGAGCTTTGCAACATTCAAGGGCTCAGGAGCTGAGCTCTGCCCAAAACCACAAGCCTTTGTAGGAAGAGTTTGTGTTCCGTCTTTGCGCTTTGCACAGATCTTGAGAGTGGAAGTAAGTTGGGGCAGTTGGTGTGTGGCTCTCAGCTACTTACAATTCTAGATCTATGTATTCAGCACTATCTTGGGAGTTCAGACTGGTATTGAACAATGCACTTTACTTATAGGTGGTGGTGGAGCGTTACCGGAAGGAGAAAAGTCTCCCTGATTTGTATCGCACCAAGTTCTTAGTTTCACCGGATCTAACATTGTCTCAGTTTATGTTCACTTTGAGGTGAGAAGGAATTTCATATATCTGATAGCTTGGGGTGGGTGGTGTTGCAGGTCTCTGAACAGCTCCAGCTTGCACAGGCGCATACCTGGGCAAAACCGCGCCCAGGGCACGTGATGTCATGACGTTGGTGGGCTCGGCAGCCCAGGATAGGAGCCGCCAGCGCATGCCCAGCTCGGGGCGCGCAGCGGTGGCTTCCTTCCCCGCGCTGCTGCTGGAGCACTTAAAGTGCCCCAGCGGCGGGGGGGAGGAAGCTGCTGCCTCGCATCCCGGCTCAGGGTGCGCGGCAGCGGCTTTCTTCCCCCCCCCCCGCCAGGGCGCTTAAAGCATCCCAGCAGCAGCTGGGGGGGAGGAAGCTGCCGCCTGTGCGTCCCAGCTCGGGGCGTGGGGCGGCGGCTTTCTCCCCGCTGCTGCTGGGGCGCTTAAAGCACCCCAGCGGCAGGCCGGGACGCCGCCAAGGCGCCTCAGGTGCGGGGGCCCGCAAATTTGCGGGCGGGGGCGGGGCGCCATGCCAACGGCGTGCCCCCCCTTATGGCGCCCCAGGGCTCGTGCCCTGGGGTGCCATACCCTCGCGACGCGCCTGAGCTTGCAGTAGTTAGGGGCTACAGCTTGTAGGAAGTTTTGTAGAATGGTATTTTGGGAGCAGTCATGGGAATTGGGCTTCAGCAGCAATTGAGGAAGATTGACTTGAGTCCCAGGCAATCCCTGCTCCTCTATTAATGGTTACAGTTTTGGAAGAAGCGGGCCCCATAATTTCCACAGCTTTCACCACTCCCAAGGCTTGGCAATTTCCAACCTTCTCAAAATCTGAGGTTCTCATTCTGCAAAAGCAATTGTCTGTCACTGATAGTATTCTGATAAAACTAGGGAGATCCAAGCAATCTTCTAGCTAGTGGTCTCAAAACTAGTAGGAAACACAGAGCCCCTCAAAGCCCCCATTTCTCAGGGTTCTCAAACAGAGGTGACTGAGGCATGGCAATCTTTGGGTTGACTCTCATGGACTAATCATCAAGGGCTACTTACCCACGTGGCACACATGCAGCTGGATGCGCAAACAGGCTCCATCGAAAAGCTTTGCGTGCCAAAGGAGGTAAAATCCTGCTGGTGTTGTGTGGTAGCACCCTTACCCCCAAAGGCTGTGACAGTGAAGGAAAGAAAATGCAGACGCAAGCTTGATAACTGGGTGCTGTGGACAGGAAATACGGTGGCTGTAGTCCAATTGCTCCTTATACCTTGCTAACTAGTCTTGATTGGAAATCTTCATTTTCAATTTCTCCTTTTAATGCAGAACCCGCCTATCCCTCACGGCTACCCAGGCCTTTTACCTCCTGGTCGACAACAAGTCCCTGCCATGCCCAAGTACAACCATTTCGGAAATCTATCGGGACAACAAGGATGAAGATGGCTTCCTCTACATGACCTATGCCTCTCAGGAGATGTTTGGTCAGGGTGGTTTTGGCAAAGGCCCATGAAACACTGTTGAAGGCCTGTGCAGCCCTGTGACCCCCTCTTCTGAGGCACAGGTTATCCAAACAAGAGTTTAAAAACAGCCTTTTTCTGTGAATGGCACTGGGGAATAGTCACAATAGAACAAGATTTGCTTTTGTCCCTGAAGCAGCTTAACTGCCTTGCATTTGTATCTATCTGAAAAGGCTTCTGGCTGATGTGATGCTTTAAGGGTCATGGGCTTCCTTCCCAACTCTGCAGGGTCATTACTTTAATCCACTGGCACTTTAATCCATTTTTAAACTAGTTTTGTTCCTTTATCTCTCTCTTTTTTTACAAGCTTCACTTCATGTTTTGAGTAGAGAACAAGCCTTTTTTAACAAAGCTGGTTGGCCTAATAGGGGATCAGGAGAGTTCCACTAGTAGAAGTTTTAACTGCACAGTTTAGTTCATCTGATACTACAATAAAGAAATAAATGGACTCTATTACACTCATCTGATTGAGTAGGACTCTTCTTTTCATCCCCAACCCAAAGGAGAGAGTGGCCCTAAAGGAACGTAAGCCATGGAGTTTATTGCACATTCAAAAGAAGGTGACTTGATTTTAGACTCTTTCATAATGAAACACACAAGTCCTAGCAGACTTCATTTAATCTGTACCAGGTGCAAAGCAATGAATGGGCTGGAACAGAACAGTTTTGAGATCAGAGCTGTGTGTTGCACAATCATATGGTAAGCTTGATATGCGGACACCTGTCTCCCAGAAATGTGGGGCAGGGGGAGATTGACCCTACCCATGCCTTCCAGGTCTCCCTTCTAAGCATACTTCCAACTACTGTATGTCCTCCTCCATCCCTGATTTGAGAACCAAGTGGAAACAAAAAGCACTCCTAAAACTACAGCACGGGGCATTTGCAGTGGAGAACTGGTAGATGGAGAAATGCTCCACTTCTTAGGGCATTTCTAGCCCAGTGGGCACATAGATTGTAGCTGTGCCCATTCCATTCATTTGCCTGTCATGTTAATCACTATTGCCTCCCTCTCCACCTATGACTTTTAACTGGAGCTTTTTAAAGAAAGGGCTCCCCCTTCTGGTAAAAATCACTCCAATGCGCAATTCAGCCGGTCAAGGATTACGTGAGCATCCTACCCTTTCTCCAAGGATTTCAGCATGGTGTACAGAAGGTTATCCTACTTAGTTAATCTCACAACAATCCTGTGAAGTTGAGATTGGTTTAAGGTCACCCGGGGAGTTTTATGGCTGTGATAAGCCAATAAGGCCTTGGTTCAAATCCAAAGTCCCAACTCAATTCATTACATTGTGCTGAATCTCAGTGAATTAATGAATTCCTGGTGGTGGCAGTGAGAATTTTGACTGGCATGAAAACCATCATGTGCCAATTTTTGTTTTTTTTAAACTTGCTTGATTGAAAGATCCGTCTAGTCCAGAATCCTCATTTTGAACAGCAGCCAATCAGCTACTTTGCAATCAGGGTCTGTTGGTTGTGACCTTCTGCTCTGCCGTCTCCATCATTTGGTACTATTCAATAACCCTGATCATGGAAGTTCAGCCAGCCAGCTACTGGCAGTATGAGTCACTTGGCCACATCTTCCATGAATTTCTTTCATTGGTTTTTAAAATTCTAGACCAGTGGTTCTCAATTTTTTAGATTGGGAGCCATTTTTTAGGATGGCAGTCTTGTCGGAATCCACTGGAAGTGATGTCTTGGCCAAAAGTGATATCATCAAGTAGGCTGCGACGTCAGTCTGACATAAGCAAATGGCACTCCTGGGTTGCAAACTGGCATTCTTGGACTGCAGCGATTGCATAACCATGAAATATCCCTGACAGAAAGCAAGGTTAGGACAAAACAATGTAAAAGCAATGAACCTAAAAACATTTTTTTTAAATGTCATTGAAAAGTCAAATTATTAATACTCACCAAAAAGATATAGCAAGGTTACCCATCTTTCTGTGACCCATCTGACATTTAGTCAAGACCCACCAAGTGGGTAGTTTGAGGAACGCTGTTCTAGACTATTGGAGATTGTTGAGCTTTGCTGGTGAATTCCAAAACCCCACCCATCCCTGCTCTGAGGGAAGAGTCTCTGTTTGTCCTTGGAGCTTGTGGAAAACCGTGCTGGGGCAAGAACATACCCCATGAGCTTGTTGACTGGCTTATCCAGGAATTTCCAGGAAGGAGGGGCTTATCTTGGCAACTCACTGTCAAAGGGATGTTGCTAAACAAGGTGCCACTTTGGTCTACTCTAAGGATACTACCCCCGTTCTTTGAGTCTAACCCCTTTTGGGGGAGATTGATGTGAGAGGGGACGTTTGGGGCCATGTGGCCTTTGAAACTTGTTCCCATCCATTGTAGTGAGAACACATTATGAATGAGTTTTAGACTGTGTCTATTGTTTATCTGTTGTCCTGTGATCTATTCTCCTCAGTGTTGGTTCATTTGGGAACTGGCTTGTGTTTGTTTCTCTGCTTAGTGGTTGCTTTTGATGTTGGATTTTACCTTATCCTCCTCAATTGCTAGGGATGTCTTTTTTGACGACAGGGAAGCTAACTAGGGAAAATAGATTAAATTTTATTACAAAAGTGATGTGAGTAAAAAAGGGGTTGAGAATAAAACAGCCAATATTATCATGCCATTGTACAAATCGATGGTAAGGCCACACCTGGAATATTGTGTCCAGTTCTGGTCGCCGCATCTCAAAAAGGACATAGTGGAGTTGGAAAAGGTGCAGAAGAGAGCAACAAAAATGATTACGGGGCTGGGGTACCTCCCTTATGAAGAAAGACTGCAGCGTTTGGGGCTCTTCAGTCTAGAAAAAAGGCGCCTGAGGGGGAACATGATTGAGACATACAAAATTATGCATGGAAGGGATAAAGTCGATAGAGGGATGTTCTTTTCCCTCTCTCAAAACACCAGAACCAGGGGGCATCCACTAAAGCTGAGGGTTGGGAGAGTTAAAACAGATAAAAGGAAGTACTTTTTTACCCACCGGGTAGTTAATCTGTGGAACTCTTTGCCACAGGAGGTGGTGATGGCATCTGGTCTTGATGCCTTTAAGAGGGGATTGGACAGATTTCTGGAGGAAAGGTCCATCGTGGGCTATAGGCAATGATGGATTGTGCAACCTCCTTACAAAGGTGGTGGGCTACTGGTACTGGGTGCAAGGGAGTGGCAACAGGATGCAAGCATCTTGTTGTTTCATGCCTCCCTGGGGCACCTGGTGGGCCGCTGTGAGATACAGGAAGCTGGACTAGATGGGCCTTTGGCCTGATCCAGCAGGGCTCTTCTTATGTTCTTATGTACAGCCAACGAATAACTAAATGGATTGGCTTTTAGTAATGAAAATGAGTAGAAGACTGAAATAAAAACCAGATGAAGGGTGACTTCTCTCTGGCCACACAACTATTCTATAAACAGCTATCATACCCCCTAGCAGATGAGTCATGGCAGATTTAGAAAACTATGGCTGAAATCCCATATGTGCTTTCAAACACTTTAATGATCACTCTAGAGTCTTTCCTCCCACCCATGCACTTTAATTAATGCACACTGCTACTATTCCCAAGATATGCTTTTCTATTTCAAATGTCGCCATGCACCCTCTGGCTCCAGCATCAGATGTTGGCCCCCTTCTGTTTTTTGTAGTAGACTTAAATGACATAATGTCATTCCCTAGTTGGTGTAACCAACAACGTATGTGTGTGTGTGCATATAAACACACTTGTGCACATAGGGGTTTACCACTACACATGCAAACACACTAGCTCAGGTCTCTGTCTGCCCAGTCCAGAATTAAGACCAAATTGGGGGAATTTGTGCTCTGTAATCAGAGAGGCCAGCATTCAGTGAATGACTACTGTGGGGCCCTTGACTGGATAGCAGAGTGAGCAACCTCCAAAGTGCCTCAGACTAGGCTAATGGTTACCATGAGAGAGTTTTCCAAAGAAATACAGATTTTAATGAAGAATATAGAGTAGTGTTTCTCAAACTGAGTCGGGACCCACTTGGTGGGTTACAACCTGGTGTCAGGAGGATCACAGAAAGCTGGGACAGGCATCTTGGAAGCTGCAGACCTTACTCTTGCTATATTCCTTTCATGTTAACAGTTTGAATTTTCAAAAGTTGGTTGTTTAAAATTTTTGTTTTACGTCAGTGCTTTTACATAGTATTTTGTCCTAATCTTGCTTTCAGTCAGGGATGTTTCATGGTTGTGCAATTGCTTCAGTCTAAGAATGCCAGTTTGCATTCCAGGAGTGTCATTTGATTACATCACAGTGACGGCAGTTCCAGCTTCATGGTGTCACTTCCGGCTATGCCATCGCTTCCTGGTTAATGACATCACTTGCAGTGGGTCCCGACAGGGGTGCCGTTCTAAAAAGTGGGTCCTGATCTAAAACGTTTGAGAACCACTGATATAGAGAAACGAGGAAGGCAATGTTTGTTACATGGCCAGTTGCATGGAGGTGTCATGATTATAGGGAAAGGATTATAGCAAATAGTTATGTTTGGACAGGCAGGGGTTAAAATGGAAAGAAGGGAGGATGTCAGGCTGCCAGCTGGGCTGAGCCCAGAGGACCCAACTAGAGGGAGTGGAAAGAAATGGATATGCTTATGGTGGCCATGTTCATGGAAAAAGAGAAATCAAATAAGGGAGTTGTGATTGTTAACAGTGACCAAGCTGCATCCTGTGCAAGACAGAGCTGCTAAAATGTGGAGGGGAGGAGAGCTAGTGCCAAATGTGTTTAAAATGTGCTTCAGGTAGACTTTAGCTATTCACGGGCAATACAAGTCGCCTCCTGGCATAGCCATTGACGTGTTTGAAAAACCTGATTACACTTTATAATTGCACTGACATTGTCTCTTGTATATGTATTCCATCAATAGGAGAGAAACAGCAAAATGCTGTAAGTGCTACATGTGAACTCCATGAAACATGCACAGGAAGAGACATTTCTCTGCTACCCGCCTCTGCTTGGCTTTGAGAAATCCCAGCAATGTTAACTTCTGTGACCTTAAGTTATGTCTCTTTCATTTGGATTGCCCAGTTGTTTAGCCAATCATGTGACCCTTCCCCCACTGTCAACAGCCATGGCAAAAGGTCTCTGTATAGCTCATTATTAATGTGGTGTTCCTTGAGTGAGGAATACACCTTGAGTGTCACCTTGAGTGAGTGACCTAGAGCTAGTTTAGCCTCCACGAATTGTGGCTTAATTCTTAGGATCCTGTCCGTAGCAGAGTTGTGTGAAACAGCCCCATTTACTGATAATGAAGCGACAAAACCACAACACATTTTGGCGCTCATGCTCTTCCTTTTTTAAAAGGAAAAACAGTTCCAGAATTGTGGAATTCCAGAATTTTGAACAGAGGGGTTTGGCAAGAGAATAGGACATGTATGCTGTTCAAAAATAACTCCTCCAAGCTTCTTTTCTCCCCTCCCACTCCCAGTGATTCTAGAAACAGGCAATCCCTGGTATATGCTGGGGTTCTGTTCAGAATTCCGCCCCCCCCTCAGATACCTGAAACCATGGATACTGGATACATCAGTGGTTTTGCTGCATCAAGGTAAAAAAGAGATCTGTTTAATTTTTCCCTATATTTTAATAGGCATCTCAGTATCCATGGGATCCGCGGGTAGTGGGGCACACCTGAACTTGTTTGAGAAGGTAAACATATCTGGCACATTGAAAGGAAAACTCAGCAGTGAGTTGGAATAAAGGTCCATTGGGGGAAAAGATTAAGCACACCCCCCATCACCCTTCCCACTGTTCCTCTGCTCAAAAGCATTTGACTTTTTAAGCTGCTTTTCATTTTTGAAAAAAAAGACCGTCAGAGGTTCCTTTCATGCACTTCCATGTAATATATAGTTTGTCCCAGACAAATGCCATCTGCAACCACAGGGGATGCTTCTGAAGGGATGCTTGCTTGAATAGGATGTACATCTTCAGTGTGAAGGTAGGGGCACGACTAGTCCCCAAGACCCCATGACCCCATGATGCTTGAGGTGGCATGCCAAATAGTGCCCCTTTACCTAGTGCTTGTGCCATCTTCTGCCCCCCAATTCTTCAATATTCTAGCTCAGCACTCTCTGTTCCATCACATTTCCTCTTCCTCTCTGCCCCCTCTTCTTTTTCAGGCAATGAAAGGAGGAGCAGAAGTGGAGGCAAGTAGGTGGCCAGAGGTAGGCATAGTGATGTCATGCAGGGGGTACGCGGGGGTACGCGAGTACCGGTTTCTAGGATTTCTAGGATTATAGCTGGCCCCACCCATTCACCCGCCCACTCGTCGACTCCGCCCTCTGCAACGTTTGAATTTCCTGCATGTTTGAGTTGCCTGCATGTTCTCAGAGCCAGGTAGGCAGGCAGGCAGCGAGCGGAGCCTTTCCTTTCCTTGCCACTGAAAAATGAGTTGCTCTGGGGTTTTAACATGATGCCAGGCCTCCTTAACATGTTCTGGGGGTGCTGTGGAATACTGTTGCAACTGTTGGGTCAGTTTAAAATCATCTGAGGCCTCAAAAAGGGCTTTTTTCATGTCACTTCCTGCCACGACATCACTTCTGGCTTATGACGTCACTTCCGGTAGGCGGGTCCCGACACATGCCAATCAAAAGTGAGTACCTGTTATTAAATCATTTAGATGACACCACTGGGTAGGCACATTTCCCCCCCCCCAAAAAACAACAACCAACAATCTGCTGCTTGAGCTGGACCTTAGTAAGGAGCATTCAAAACTGTGTTGCAACATGGAACATGTGAAAAAGTTCCTGATTATTTTTTTTTTAATAAAAACAAAAGTTACCCATCAGGGAAAAAGCTGGGATCAGAACTTTGCTCCCTGGTGTGCTGATTTCTTTTGCAGGGAATGTCTTTTTTAATGTGCAGTTCTTTCAGTTATAGGAAGTGAGAGCCTTTTATCCTTTCACTGCAAACCGGGAGTACATATCCCCAGTCTTAGTAGGGGGCCTTCCGTAATGATAGCTTCTCTCTGTGTTTCATTGTGTGTTGCTCCCTACTTCCCTGCACAGGAAGTCTTTCCAGGATCAGCTTTCTTTGTGTTGAGAGTGTACTGGAGGGGTGTGGTGTTTCTGTGCTGTCAATCAGCTTGTAAACATGCAGATGGAAAACAAGCAGCCAAGCTAGGTTAACAGCACCTGATGATCCTAAAAAGTCAGGAATGACTTTCCTTTTCCTTTCAGTCCCTACCCAGGAAAGGACTTCAAGTAACTTCCATAAAAGGTTTTTGGTCAATATTAGCTTGACCAGCTGTTTGTATTGTGGCTATCACCCAATTAAAAAAAAAATTAAACATACTGTAGAGGTGTTAAAGGGTTGGTTGAATTAGCATATGAAGGAGGCAGTTGTGGGGAGGAAAAAGGCTTTTTAGATGCTGGATTTGTGTTTCATATCAAGCATAGTCTTGAGGCTTTTCCTCCTGGGTCAGAAAGGAGGGGGGGAAGCCTCTTCACAGATGATCAACCATCACTCACTGTGTTTTTATAAGTATTTGCATCAAACAGAACCTTTTTTAAAAAAAAAATCTGCTTCCTGATTCATCAAGGGCACACTTTTAATCCATCAGAATGTTTTAGTTAATTAACCTGACCAATTAACTGAACATGGAGGCCCTAGATAGTGGCCTTGAAAAGATGTGAAGGGAGGGAATCAATATCCATGAATATGAAAGATAAAATAATTTGGATGTTTGAGACTAGAGCAAAGTTTTCTTCAGACTGTAGATTCCTTCCATCTCCTCCCCACCCCCAACATGGGGGGGGCATGATTTGTGCAAAACTGGAAAATGTTGATTGGATTTTGCTAAATTGATAGTTTCAAGCTTTGTATCTTCAGGAAACTGTTTCCATATCAACTCCTCCTCCAAGGAACCCCTGTGTATTGAAGTGTCAAGAGACAGGCTGTAGGTTGTCTGGCTTCCTTGTTGTCCCATGTAAACTCACAGTGTATCCTCCTGGAAAAAATGCAACACAGTTCTATGGCTGAGCACTGCAAAGGGAGATTGATAAGTTGCCCACTGTTATGGACCTTGTCATGAAGGGTCTCCTACTGAACTTCCAAGGAGTTCCCCAGGACACTGCCTGAAAAACTAGATGTCAAAAAATGAAATAGGCATAGCTTACCTTCAAGGATCACTGTTAGGAATGGTGGGCCCTTATGACCCACCATCCAATCCATCAAAATTGTTAGGAGTGTTTGATCCCCCTGACCCAACACCCCTGTACCAAATACCACAGAGAGATTGCAGATTGAATTTCTTTACTGCAATAAAGGGAGGGGCAGGACCAAAGTCCAAGACCCCTCCCTGAACAATATACAAATACACATTTTATAGACCCTACTCCATCCACAGTCCCTCCTCTGTTTGCCATTGGCTAAGCTACTTAGAGGGTACAGCCTTTCCGTCCGCCTACTACGTGTTTTCCTCATGTTTCCCCTTGATATGTACCCTCACCGTCGCATGTGCATTTAAATCAGCTTTTGTGCTTCAAGAGGCATGTATTTTAATACGTATAGACCTATTAAGCCTGCACAATTTGCTACACCCTCTGTAAACGTTTCATCTCTAATTAACCTACCTTGTTAGCAGAGGCACCTGTGTTATCTACTTTTTGCTTCTTCACCTATCTACTTCTGCCTGTGTGTAAATGAGCTTCAGCTTTTATCCTGTACTACTCCCTAAATATGGAGCTTCTACTCTCTTGTTAATGAATCATTCTACTGAGCAAAGCTATTCTCTGACTTAGCTATTTGCTCCAAATTACAGGCTTCATCTCCTGGTCTCAGTCTTTCTGAGAGCCCCCCTGTTCTCAGCTCCCTTTTGGTACTTTTAGCTTGTCTGCCCCAAATCACGGATGTTGTGATTTTTGCCCCAAATATTTATTCCTTACATCACAGACCTAATTTTCTGCACACGCACACACAGAGTTCATACTTTTCAGTCAGGGGGCAGCACCATTGGGCTGTTACAGCACAATCCTATACATGTCTACTCACTGGGACTTCCAGGTAAGTGTGTCTAAGATTTCAGTTCTAAGGAGCCCTCGTCTAAGCCAAGAACGTTGCTTCTTTATCACTTAAGGACATCTCAGCTGTAAATGGAAGCTTCCCCCGATCTCCCACAGGACATGAGGCAACACCACCATTGCCTCTACTCCTCCCCACTGCAAATGGGAGTCTTCTGCAGTCTCCCAAGATAAGATCTACCAGGGTGGACTTTGGGGACAGGGGGAATTTGGAGGAGGCCCATGGAAGCTGCTTTGCCAAAGGCTTCCTCCAGTCTGAAGTTGGTGGTGCCATTTTGCCTTGTCACAATGACTGTCTGCGTCCAGACTTCATCTTTGAGCTTTCACAGCCCTCTTGCATTTCAAAAGTAATGCTGCTGCTTCTGTTTGTATGAGCTATTAACTCAGCATAAAAGAGACGAGACAAGCCCTGAATATTATCCAAGAATTCTGTCTCTTTTTTTCTATCTCGTTCTTTCATTTGAACACATAAATTGGAATTGGAATTTGCTCAGATAAGGATTCTTTCTTTTGTCCCTAGATAGGGATCATATGAACAAATGCTGAGAGAGGGCTCTTGATGTTTCTGTAGGATTATGAGAGTCTACCCTGGAAGTTTGCCCCTGGAGAGTTTACAGGATATCTAGGGTACATTTATCTCTTAATAAGTCCTAGTGAGTAGCTATTGTGGGCTATTGTGGTATAGTAGAATTGGGAGGGGGGTCCCAAGTTCAAAGCTCTCCTCAGCCAGTAAGCTTCCTGGACCAATCATTCTTTGGACCAATCATGATCTATCAGCCTGGCGTACCTCACAGGGTGGTGGAGAGGCTGAAATGGATGAGGGGGAACCATGTGTACTGCCCTGTGGTTTTTGGAGGGAGGCTGGGATAAAAAAATGAAAGAAATAATGGCATTTTAAAAACATGATTCTCAGGTCCACATGGAAAGTGGACTAAAATCTAAAGCTAAAATCCTTGCATTGTTTAGGGATGGACTCTTGTGCTAGAGTGGGGGGTGCCGCCATTTTGGCCTCCACATTATTTCATAATTTCCAGCTTTGAGACCAACCACTTACCAAAAAGGGGGGGGTTATGAAACTGAGCCATGCCTCAAATTAAGCTCTTGGTCCTCATGAAAAGTTAAATGGCCCATACTTGCAACCGGCCATGGGATGTGGGTCCACCTTAACTCAAAAACAGGATCTGCAATCTTCTCAAAATGTTAAGCGTGTCATGAACTGGATTAAAACAGTTTCCCCAGCTAATAGTGATATGGCAGAACACCTCCTCAGTCTTCCATTGCACTAAAGTGCCACTGCATGCTGAGTGGGGGGTAAATATTTCGTGCACTCAAACACTGCAAAAATTCATAAATATTACTCTAAAATTAGCCTGAAGTGTGAAAACTGCTACAGGAGGAAAGGAGGCAGTTGCTGCTGGCATGCCTGGGTGAGAGACAAACAGCAGAGTGTGTTAACATTTGCTGAAGAACTGCCTTTCTGGATCTAGCAAAAGTTTGTCTAGTCTTGCGCTTTGTTTCCCCTGCAGCAATTGTTCACTTGCCTTTGGGAGCTCCTAAGCAAGGGCCTGTTCATTCTTGTTTGTTTCCAGCATTGGGGATGCTACTCATCCAAAGAAACTCCCCATTGCTGTCAAGGTTATTAGCTGTTGGTAGGCCCATCCTGTATGGAATTTGATCATTTTTTTAAAAAAGCCAATGTGGCTAGAGCCCTGTCCTGCACATTCCATTGGTTAACCGTGCATTGTAGCTAACAACTAGTAGCATCCTTGGGAGAGGGGAAGGAAACCTTGGTGCCAGTGGTTTTAGCCTTTCCCCTTCTCCTAAACCAGCATTAAAATCAGTAGACACTGCTGCCACCGGGGGGGGGGGAGGGAAGGAGAGCATTCTCTGAAGCCTCTCTCCCAGCTACATATTGTACAGTGCTGCCATCCCTGTGATGCAGACCACTTGCCATAGAATCATAGAGTTGGAAGGGACCTACAAGGTCATGTAGTCCAACCCGTTGCCTATCCTCCTAGACTGTCTCCAGCATGTGCCTGTCAAGCTTCTGCCTGTCAAGATGTCCAGGGAGGGAGAATCCAGCACCTCCCTCCACAATCTGTTCCACCGCTGTATCCCTCTTACTGTTAGGAATTTCTTCCTGATGTCCAGCCAGAATCTCTTCTCTTGCAGTTTGTACCCATGGACCTAATTCTACTCTCAGAGGCAGGGGAGAACCAATCTGTCCCTTCTTCCATATGATATCCCTTCGGGTATTTGAAGAGTATGATCATATCCCCTCTCAACTTTCTCATCTCCAGGCTAAACATACCACGTTCCTCCAACCTTCAGGTTGTCCTCTGATCATCCTCATTGCCCTTCTCTGAACCCGCACCAGCCTGGCTGCATCTTTCTTAAAATGAGGTGCCAGAATTAGACACAATACTCCAGGTGAGGTCTCACCGATGCGGAGTAAAGCAGGACCCCAACTTCTTGCAGCTCACTATTCTTCCCATGAACAGGCCTACCACGCTTCTCTCCTCCAGATTTTGCTTTCCTCTGTTCTGTTCCAGGTCTGGATTGGGTGAGGCAATCCAGGAGTGTCATGTTATTATGAGACAATGACAGCACTTCCTGATGAAGTAACTTCTGGCTATGACATCACTTCCAGGCATCTTCCAGGCATCCAGGCACTTCCAGGCATCAGTTCCAGTGGGTCCCGACACAAGTGCCATTTTAAAAAGTGGGTCCCGGTCTAAAAGGTTTGAGAACCATCGTGCTGGTTTATGTTGTGTTGCTGGTGGGCCATGTTTGACCTCATGCGTTAGGAGCTGCCTTGGCCTGCCATGACGCCTTTAAAAATATCTCTGCAGATGTGGAAGACAATCTTCACAAGACTGAAGTCTGCCACATCTCCATGCAGCGCACGTGCCTGGCTGGGAGACCGTGGGTGGATTGTGTTGAATTATAGATCTTGTCGGATTTACATCTTTAATTTCCCAGGGGGTCATGCAACTGGCCCACCCAGCAACCTCATTTGTTGGCCTCTTTTGGGGTGCAGCACATCGTCTGTGCACCTCTTTCCTCACCGCACTCCCCCCCCACCCCCTCCCCCCTCCATTTGTACGGGCTCAGCTCTGCTGCCTGACGGTTTTGCCATCTATCATTCTGTCGGCGGTGTTTACCTCGGCAATTGGTGCCTTCTCTCCCAGGCGGATGTTCGGAGGCTTCCCAGGCAGATGTCTGCTTGGTCGGGGTTTTGATAAACATATATTTAACCTGTCAGCCTACAGCTCATCCATTTCTATCTCGAGCTTTTCCCCATCGAATTAAAAAGAAAAAAAGCAGAGATAACACACGCCTCCGGATAGCTGGTTCTGCCTCTGAGCCACAGAATTTGAAGGCTGGGAGAAAAATCCTGAGGCTGTTTAGGATCAATTCCAAAGGAATATTATGCACTGGAATGTCTCCTCTCTTATTTTTGTTTACACAAAATATGTGGCTTGTTCGTTCATTTTTTTACTTTATTCAATGTGTATTTTATTCCTTCCATAAACTTTAGAGCAGTTCTTGATTATTTTTTCCCAAAAAAGCAAAGGAACAAAAAAAGGAATTTTTTTTCAAATACTCAGGGGCACCTGCTTGTATCTCTCTTTTTTGAGAGAGAGAGAGAGAGAGAGAGAGAGAGAGAGAGAGAGAGAGAGAGAGAG
>JAJKFI010000167.1:995718-1066017 GCA_029204185.1 Lerista edwardsae | reverse complement strand
GAGAGAGAGAGAGAGAGAGAGAGAGAGAGAGAGAGAGAGAGAGAGAGCTGCAGTGAGTCAGAGAGCATACATTTGATGCAGGAAGAGGAGGTATTCACAACATATTCCTTACACCCCAGAACTGGCTCGGCCTGTTGGCATGCAGAAATAACATATCATGCACACTGATGCAATTCACACTGTTGTGACCCACCACCCTGGGAAGCACTGGCTTCTGCCCCTTTAAGGGGCACGAAAAAGCAGCAATGTGGTAAAGGGGCTTGTTTTAGATTCACCCTCTGCAGTGCTGCAGTCAGGGGGGGTGTAGAGAGCCTGAGGAGCCCCCCACAAGGCTCCCCAAGCTGCAGAATTAACTTAAAACACAATTGCATCCACTTCCATTTTTGCAATCACAACTAGGGACTAGGACCCGACTGTCCAAGGGCCCTGCTTCCCAACTGTAATCTGTCTATGTGCACATTTATTTAAGTATTTTTATTCCATTTCTCAGATTTGCAAGGCAGCTAAATAGCATTTTAGAACAATAGACGTGTTAAAATCACAACTATCAGAACAATAACATACTAAAAGTTTCAATCAGCAGTGAGTAGTACATTCAAGTGCAATTAAAAGCTAGAAAATACTGCTGCCCTATCTCTGCAGCAGTAGCAAGCCCGTATGAACCTATAATTTCCCATGTCATGGTTTGACAAAGGAGCAATAAAAATTATCCAGTCACTGTCCTTTTCATGTTTTGAACAATGCAAAAAATCAATCACATGACCAACTACATGACTTAGGCCCATGATGCTGTCAGGAGGTTCTGAAGTTCTAAGGTGCCCCAGATAAAAAAAACCTCAGCATAAATACCCCAAGACCATCAAGTTTGAGATACTTTACCACCAGGCCCAAGGTGAACTCAAGCGGCCCAGGTAGGTTGACCATTAGACAGAGGGGTGGCCTGTAGGTTAAAATAATCCTTCTTTTTTGTGCACCCAATAATATGCACAGAATTCTGCCAGATGAAGCTTCTTTGGAGAATGATGATGTCATGACAGATCAGGGGTCTCCAAACTGTGGCCCAGGGGCCAGATGTGCTCTGAGAGCCTCTATTCGGCCTGCAGGAAGCCTCTCATTCCTCCTGACCTTGCTGGCATGGGCTGTTGTGTGCAGAGCATATTCTGAGGCCGGGGAGTCTGCGTGCAAGCAGAATGTCTTCAGAATGCTGAAAATCAGCACTTCCCAGTTTTCCCAAAGACCTGGATCGTAGTTTTTAGGCCCTCTAAAGCCCTTAGATGGCTTTCTGAGGGTCAGGGAGGCCACCCCAGCTCTCAGAACATGCTCTGTGTGTTTCCTGTGATCTGCTAGTTCTGAGATCTTTACTCCAGCACATTTAAGTAAGCTGCTTGTGGGGTGGAGGAATGGGAGTCCATTAAAGTGTGTGCTATATTTCTCTGGTGTGTGTTGGTGGTTGGAGGAATCCTGGAACTTTGAGCCTATTTATTCATTCATTCATCTAAGTTCTGTCTCCAATGTGTTTCTTGACATTTTAGATTTAAATGTATTTATTTGTTTGTTGTTGTTTTTCTGGCCCTCAACCCTGTGCCAAATATTTGATCTGGCTGAAAGGTTTGAAAACCCCTGTGATAGACCACAGTGATGGCCCTCCCTGACTACCAGATCAATAGCTGGTAAAAAAAAAAAAAAAAAGCTGGTAAAACAGCTTGGCTAAAGCTGAAACAAAATCCCAGTAGCCATGCATATGTCATCACTGTAGCTCAGGCAACTATTTCCCCTGGGATCTTGATTCTCGGTGGTGGTGGTGGAGGGATCAAGGCTTTGTTATAACATTCTGACTTACTTGATCCAAGGCCTCTAATCTCAGTTTGGGACTGAGCAAATATTTGGAACGAGGATTGATTGATGCATTGATGCACAGACATTTGTTAAGAACAAGGGCCCGATCCTATCCAACTTTTCAGTGCCAATGCAAACACAATGCAAACTTGAAGCTGCACCCGCTCACTGCCCCATTGGCACAGCTGCATCAGCGCTGGAAAGTTGGATAGGATTAGATGGAGTTAGTTCTGTGAAAATGTAGGTGGTGGGGCTGGATGCTCCCCACCCATCCCCTTGCAATTCTGTTGTTCAGTGATCTGCTGGATGAGCAAGAAGATGCAGTAGGTGGTTGCGTGGGTGGAGAGGTGGGGGAGAAGAAAGCTTCAAGATTGCAATCAATCAGTCCCATCCCTTCTCCCAAAGCCATAAAGTTTAGGCGTGTGAGGATAAATGGAACTGGCATTTGCAAGATGAAAGCACATCCTTCATAAGCCATTCATAGGCGAGCACAGTGTGCTTTCCATAAAGAATCTATATGTAAAGTGTGAAAGGAGAGAAAAAGAAGGCAGCATTTTCCACGGCATTGAACGGAGGGGGGACTTTAATTTTGCTCTCATTCTTCCAGCCTGGACTATGATTGAACAGGAGGCTAAAAAAGAACAAGAGAGGTGGAAAGGAATTGGGGAACTCACTTCTCTAAGTTACCAACCAATACAAGGCTGAGTGTAGAGACATTCTGGCACTGGAGGTTTACCTCCAGGTAAGGGAACAAAGAAAACTTCTGGGACTCCCTTCACACACACCTCCAGGATGCAGTGCATGCTCCAGGGGTATGGCTGCTTTGGCAGAGGAGGGAAAGGATACATGTTGTCTACATGAACACCCTGGACCCGACCGAGGTTCTTTAAGGTCACTGCCTTGTTCCAGCGAAGGTGCGCTGACCTGTCAAAGGTTTTGGCAGGACTCTATTCCGCGGTGTGCGTTCCCTCTGCCGAGTGAAGAAGCAACCTCCCCAACTCAAGAGTGCATTTCAATCCCAGATATTTCCTCTACGAGCACTCACCAAAGGAAATCCGGACATGTCGATGGAAGAATGCCAGCTGGACTTCGATGTTGCAGGAAGAGAAATACATTTTACTCATGTGTAGGATATCAGTAAAACGGACACAAATGAGACCACAGAACTTGTGCAATTTGTACATTTTGGCTTCATCAATTATACAGTTGAACATGCAAATATGGAAATGACAACAACAAATAAAAAACATTGGCCAATTGCTATTGGCAATTTTGGTGATGTGAGACATTTGATTGGTGGTCCCTTTGCTGCTGCTCCCCTTCCCCTCCTGTGTGACCCCAACCAAGGGTCAGGGAGGGGTGATGATGAAGCATAGTTAGATGTAAACATAGGTACATTTAGATTAAGACAAGATTACAATTGGGTTGGCACATTCAAACACAAAAGCAGAAAGGAGACATTTAGACCAGGCAGATTTAGCCACAAGTGCTTACAACAGTTATCAATGTGGTAAGTACTTACACAGGTTGATGCAAACTTTAAGAGTCAGAATCTTTCCCCACCCCACCTTGATCCAATCACCTTGATAAAATGCTACTCTGGAGTGCCGGAAGGGAGTTTGCATTTGAATCGTACGGATAGTGGTGATAAGATTGACCATGGATACTCTGATGCTTTAGTCCTTTCTGTTGCTGTTTTAAACTTTGGTGGGGAAACTTTTTGGCTCAGTCCAAAGAAGACTTTTCCGGGTTATTTTAGCTCCTGGGCAGATTAGGCTAGATTTAGGCTGAAATGGTCTTCACAGTGCTCTTTTTTGTCAGATATCAGATTTGCATTACAAGACCCTGAAGGAGGGAGACATTTGAATGTCCCTTGGCACCAATTCTTAATGGTCTGCATTATTTTGTGCTATCTCCCGAGGATCACCTCTGTGACCTCTTTGCAGGGTAGCAGCTTAGAACTTCTAGGATGAAATTTAAAATGGAGTCAGACCTGTACACGTTTAAGGGAAGGAGAGGGTGTTCTCAGCACTGCCCTCCCCTCGATGGGGTTCATACTTGTTCCCATCACATCCTGGTCTTACCCCTTCACCTTTACAGGTCTTGTATTATGTGCATCTGGTTAGACCTCCATCTGACCATTATGAGCATAGCAATCACAGTGTTACCTATAGGCCAAAATAACCACAATGGGGTACAGAGCCATGTTAAGGAGGCTCTTAACAGTTGGACTTTAGCCCAGAAGTGTTTTCCCACCAAGAGTTGCTGCTTCTACTGTTGCCAGAACCTCTATTGTTCACTGGAGAGTTGAAAGTGGTTAGCGGGAGCTCGGGGTGCCTTGGCAGGGCTGGGTGCTCACAGCCAGTTTAGAGAGAAGCTTGGTGGTTATAGCGTGGCTGGGCTGAGAGCCTGCAGCCAGGAGAGAAGCTTGGTGGTTTCTGAGAGAATCACCGGGGGGGGGGGTCCTCCTACATCAGTAGGATTGGGGCTTTACAATGGGAAAATGGTTGACAAGGAATAGATTCAGCATCCCCTTTCCCTGCTGCTCCACCACCCAGCAAGGCTTCTTCCCAGACTGCTTTTTCATGACAAAAGGTAGCTGCTGGGTTACTGCATTACACTTAGGGCACAATCCTAACCTGGAGTTAGGCTGTGAAGCATGTTTGGACCACTCTCAGAATCAGGGACAGTACCGAAACATGGGAGGAGCCTGAGGGACACCTGCTCCAGGCGCTGGGATAATGGGGGTGCAGGATTGGCCCCAGGCTCTGCCCTCATTACGGGGGGGGGGTGACTGCCTTCACACTGCAAGCGGCAGGAAGGCAGCCACTTTCAGGCTGTCCCCAAAAGAGGAGGCCCTGGCAATCGCACATACCCCCTCCTCTGGGGAGATGCCGGGGGAGACTGCTTTTGCGCTTGGAGCGCATAAGCAGTCTCCTCCAGGTGCTCCCTGAGGGAGGAAGTGCTGGTCACCTCCTGCACCCGCCCTTCCTCAGGGAGAACTTATGACATCACTGCCCTGGGGGCGCAGATGGGCAGAGTCGTGACGGCACTGGCCCAGGCGCTGGGGTAGAGCATTACAGCTCTGGACAGGGAGGATGGTGCATGTCTGTGCACTGGTCTCTCTGATTCCAAGAGTGGTCCAAACATACTGTACGATGCCCCTTGTGCTGGCCAAACTTTGCTGGCCTAACTGTGCTGGCCCAACTCCAGGTTAGGATTGTGCCATTAGTTGCACATAGCATTTGGTTTGCCCCTCAGAAAGTAACTGTTCTTGCTAAATATTTTGGCTTACTAAGTTGCACAACTTTGATTTAAGAAACAAGTAGAAGATCCATTTGCACCCTGTACTTTTTCCACCTTACCCACCCACTCCTGTCATATTCCATGGGAATTTCTTCTTGGTTCACAGCTCAGTGAATTGGAGGAAGGAACAGAGGAAGGGATAATAGCAACCTGTCAGACTGCAACACTATTACTAGAGTTTCTTCCATCTCAGATGTGTTTTTCACTCAGTAATATACTCTGTACATGCCCAGAGGCACTCTTTTTCTCACAATTACTTCACCTAGTACTGAAAACAGATTTACAGGGCTACATTCAGTGACAGGCCTGGATTTTTCCTAAGGCAAAATGCTGATGTGAATTTTGAAGATTCTTCTTGAGAAAAATGGCTTAGGAACTTCAAACGCCATAAAAAGAAGTTTTGTTTAAATGAACACAAGATTTCTTCAAGGTTCCATCCATCTAAGCAAGAAAGGGGGCCAACAACAACTGTAAGAATAACTGCAGGAACAATGCAACAAGGCAGCTGCAAAGACTGGTGATTATCCAGTGTGTTTCAAATATGGCTTTAGCACTTGAAAACCACTAGAAAACAACCTTCCTCTCTCCCACCCCTTCCTGGCTGGAAATATCCCATAGTAACATCAGGAAAGCAAACTCCTGAACATCCGTGATGAAAGTAATTACTATACTACCAACATATACAACAATGAAGAGGGTCAGTAACAATGGCATTCTTAGAGTGGGGGCAAAATGCTGCATTTTTGAGGCTCTTGATTACCTCTGTAAAGCAGCACCTCCCCCTCGCCTTCAGAGCCATTTGTGGTGGTGAAAGCAAAGCGGAAGAGATGCCTCTGCTTCGCTTTTACAGCCATGAATGATTCTAAGAGTGCAATCCTAACCTGGAGTTTGGCCAACATAGGTAGGCCAGCAAAATTTGGCCGGCACAAGGGACACCATAAAGTATGTTTAGACCACTCTCAGAGTTAGAGGCCAACACACAAACATGTGCCATCCTCCCTGACCGAGCGTGGTCCAAACATGCTTTACAGTGGCTCTTGTCCTGACCAAACTTTGCTGGCCTAACTGTGCCAGCCTAGCTTCGGGTTACGATTGCGCTCTAAAGGTGACGCAGCAGGGCTGCCTTTGCCCCCCGTCTAGGACTGGTCAGTTACGTAATATAGGTTATCATTTGTTTCTTTGGCTGGAATCAGACTGAAACGTATAGCCGTGTCAATCTGTATCTATATATATAAAAATGGACGTGGGTCTGTCTGTCTGTCTGTATGTATGTATGTTCCGAATAGGCGTCCCCATGCCTTGACCGAGTGCCACGAAACTTGGCAAACACGTACCTTGCAGCCTGGCAAAGAACACTGCGGGGGTCAGACCCCACTACAGCCCCCCGTTTTTTGGGGAGGGGGGCCAGATCATCAGGCACCAAGGGGATTGCATTGGGCTACAGGTCTGCTGCCACCCTGTGGTCACAGACGATTCTGCAGGTTATGTGATTCACAGGGACTAACCCAAAGCGAAACCGAAAGTACTTTGCACTGCCTGCGTGGCAAAGAGTTGCAAATGATCCAGAGAGTTCCAGCACCCAGTCGGATCTGAGAGGGACCTATTTCCAGGGGGCTAATTCAGTGAGTGTGACAATTTCATTACACTCCTTTGCTTGATTCTGTCCCTGTATTCATTCCTTCTCCTAATAGAGGCTGGGGATACTTTGTCCCCCGGGCAACGCCGGGTAACAACAGGCTAGTACTATATATAATATAAGGTTCAAATAGGCAATATTTGTATTACAGATGAAAAGCAGCTGTTTCTCTGTACGCTCTGTAAACCTTCATTTAAATTATGCATGTGAAACATGCAGTACCTGAAGAATATTATGATATTGCCTTAAATACGTCAACAGCTGCTAGGCTGGAAATCACACTAATGGCACACCTGGCAGGGAAGGAACAGCGTTTAAAACTATAGGAAACAATGAAGTTAGTGAAATTAACTTTTAGATCTTATCAACTCCAAATTGTAAACCCATAGAAATTCATAAGACAGGAATGTAAATGTGATGGTAATTTTTTACAATGGACCTTGTCGTTGTAATCATGGCTTTTATGGATATGTTCAGCGGGTTATGTGGACGATCTGTGGGAAACTGGCAATGATGTGCACCTTTATTAAGGAACTTCTAGAGTGGTGACTGTTTGCCACTTCTCCAAAATATCTCATTAGCAGAACTGTAACCACTAGTTAGGGTTAACCACTAAATAGGGGCGTGGTGGCGCTGCCGGTTAAACCACTGAGCTTAGCTTGTTGACTGGAAGGTTGGCAGTTTGAGAGCACACAATGGAGTGAGCTCCGATCGTTTATTCCAGTTCCTGCCAACTTAGCAGTTCAAAAGCATGTAAAAATGCAAGTAGATAAATAGGTATCACTTCGGTGGGAAGGTAATGGTATTCCATGCGCTATGGCGTATACTCATGCTGGCTACATGACCACAGAATGAAGAATGAGGCTGCTGCCTCCCATCCTAAAGAGAGGAAAGAAATCACAGCCCTGCATTGATTTGTCTAGATTGATGGGGGGGGAGCAGGGGAGAGGGAGAGAGAGATGTGGTTCAGCATCTGCAGAGGACAGGGTAGTAAATTCCACTGCCCAATCAGTGGCGATGCTGCTGCTTGGAGTCCCGTCACTGAGTGAAGAGATCAGAAGAGAGAACATGACTTGCCACATTTTCTTTGAAGGATAAGCATTGGTGAGGATGGAAGGCTTCCAGCTGAGCTTCTGCTGCCATGACAGAAGCAGGTCAAAGAAACCAAGCTCAGCATTTTAGTAGTGATCAGTGGCATAGTTACCTATGGGGAGGGGGTGCAGCACCCCAGGTACCATCTTTGGGGGGGGGGTCATCACTGAACCCCAAATTTCAAAAATTGTGAGTTTATGGAATACTGCCATCATGCAGTATACCATTGGATGTGGAATTTCACCAGGAATTCAATGAAAAAGCCCGGAGTGTAATATCTTTATTCTAGCAAAAATTATGGCCAAAAAACCCACCCCAAAATACATGTGTCTTATGCAAGGGTGTTAAACATACAGCCTGTGGGCCTGCATGATAAGTCCACACATTTTGTCAGGGGTATGTGTCAAAAATTTATGGGCCCCAGGTGCAAAATGACCTAGCTACGCCACTGGTGGTGATGGTGAACTACAGAGGAGGAACAACCTGATGCCAGCCCCACCTTTATTGAAAACAGGTGACTAACATGGGGACCTCCTTTTTCTGGTTATAAAGAGTTGCATGTCCATAAAGGAATACATGGTCCTGATTGGTTGGTTGGACTTTTCTATGGAGGCCATTTCCTTCTTTGCCTATAATTGAAAATGAAGACCTGGGTTTGAACTGGTTTGGGCAGATTTCATGAATCTTGGGACAGTGCAATTCCAGTTCACAGTGCTTTTGCCTCCTGCCCCCTTCCCCACTTGGGTTTGGTTGGAAGCAAAGCTATCTTTTTAATATTCTGTTGGAGAAATTAATTAGGCAAAACAAGGCTGGAGATAGAAAATTGGTCTGGTAAGACAGCATTGCAGTGAGAGACTAACACAACTGACCAAGATGTTAGGATTCAAAATCTTATAATATCAAGGAGCAAAGGGATAGCAGCAGAAAAGTATACTTGTCAATCAATTGCCATAAAACAAGCAAGTGGGATATGACTCCAAAATCAAATTTTCTCTGTCAATTCCCTTTGTTAAAAAAAATATGTGGATTAACAGAATCCTGAAAATAATTTCAGGCCATTCTATGTATTTGGATTAGAAGTTGTTCTTAATAGGGAAACCACAGATTACATTATCTGTTCATTTGCTAGGAGCAAAGATTGTGCAGTTTGAAATTAACATGAATGCCAGCTCAGTCCTAGGCACTCCTCCTCAGAAGTAAACTCTCCCATGTTCAATGGGATTTACTACTGTATAAGACTGTGGCCTTAAAGAGATGCCATTAAATATCTTTAAACTCTGGAAATGATGACCTTTGGAAATCCTTTGAGGGATTTGACTCCCTTCTCTAAATGTGAAGTTTGCTTCATGGTTTAATTGTTTAATGAGATTTCTTTTTTTAGGAAATTGATGATAGAAGATTTGGAGCAAACAGGATGTTCCTTGGGGATTTGTGTGTTCTTTACACTTCCTGGTTAAATGAAGCAATATCTGCAGTAGCTTTGCGTGGGTTTTTTGGTTTTAATAAAAGCGTGAAGACAAAGAAGAAGAACCCACAACATTAAAGCAATTAGACTTCTTTGGGCAGCCTGACTCAGCACACCACATGAATGGGCCAGCTTCACTGTTCATGCCCCAAAAGCACTTGTAGCATTGGTCCAATCAGTCTCTATGAAGATTAAGACAGCAAATACCGCTTTAGCAATTCTGGTTAAGGCAAGAGAGAACCAATTTTTCTTTTAATAAACTTGTATTTTTAAATGGCCTTGCCTGTCAGCCAGCCAGACAGGGTCGTTTAAAAATATAGTTTATTAAAATTAAAATCAGCAATGCGCAAAACTTTGGAATAAGAGAACTAGGGTCAGAGGCAAAGCAAACCAGTTCAAAAGCTGTTTCTAATTACCCCTTCCTTACATGTGCACAGGACAAAGGGGTGAATCCTCTTCAGTACTGGGTCATCTTGAGGCTGTTGACTACTCCCCAAAACAACAAGCACGCCACCTTTCTCCATCCCTCCCTTTTAAAGGGGTGTCAGGGTTTTGGCTTTCAGCCTTTTTCATTGACTAGTCCTAAGGCAGGAAAAACTAGATTAACCCATTGGAGTTCCCGTGAGCCAATATCAGGTGCGGGGACTTGGCCAATGGGCAAGGGTGACTAGAACCAGCCAACTGAGACAATCCTTGCACATTGTTTTAAAGGACACCGGTGCCAGTCAGGATGGGGCTTCCCCAATGTCTTCCAGAGCCACCTAGAGATGTTTGCAGGCTTTCTGGTCCTGGCAGAGAGATGGGAGGGGTAAAGAGTTCATAAGGGAGGATTTGAACCAGGCAGGCCATTCTAAAGACAGGCTCAGGCTTTAACATTCACTGTAGGCTTCCCATTCACTGCAATTCACAAAACCTTCCCTAAGATAATAACCTATATAACTTCATCACACTATCAATAGTGCTGATGGAAGAAACTGCAAGATAAACAGGGATCAGGGAAAGGCTCATACAAAAATGGAGATGCATCTTGATAATGTCCTTTGCAAGTAGTGATCTAGGGTGAGTGCTATTGCTGGTACCCAGGAGAAGGAAATATTTTTCATTTGGTGACGTCAGCAGAGTTTTCTGCAAAACATCTCTGAAAAGGTTTTCAGACATTGGGATGTGTTTGCTTCTAAAGAGCCACATTCTAATGTTTCCGTTCGTGGACATCTGTACCTCAAGTTCCAGCCATCAGGGCAGATTTAAAAGGCTCAGAAAAGCACAAACTAGAGACGACTATAAAGTAGGAAATAAAGCAAAACATCCAAGAGGAAGAGGAAGGGAAAACATGCGATAGATGTCTTGAGATCAACAAATGGGGAAAAAAACAGCCTCCCCCCCAAAACTTTAGAGAGCAGTAGAGTGTACAGAATTTTTTTCCCCTCTTTCTCTGAATTTATTCCATTTCTACTAGTCAATGACATTCTTAATGGAGTGCATAATTTGGCCCTGAGCAAAAGGAGACAAAGAAAGGAAAACAGAAAGGAGGCAAGGCCAAAAGCATGCAAGGAGTTGGGGACATGGGGTAGAGAGTGATCTGTACGAGCAGCAGGAAGTCTCCTGAAAGCAGTTTCAAAGTGGGAGGCTTGATATTTTAAAATATAGCCATCAAAACTCAATTTGCAGAAATTTCAAGTCATTTCGACTCGAGTCATTTAAAGAAACAAGTCAAGTCCTGGAGCAAAAAAAAAAACACATCCTTAAGCCTTCCTCCTCCCCTCAGACCCCCAGCCCTGCCTCCTGGAATCACTTACCCTCCTCCCACCATGTCTCCTTCTGCCATTGGTCTGGAGTATGGCTTCAGGATAGCCCACGAGGTCTTGCAGGATGAAAAAAAGCAAGCAAGCAAGCACACACAAACTAATGAGAGTCAGGACTGAAGTCAAATTCAAGACAGGACTCTTTTCTGAGTCAATGGCCCTGAGACTTGAGTTGAGTCTGAGTCAGTGATATCTGTGTCTCAAGTTAATGCAAGTCTGGCATGATTCAAGTCACCATGCCATGAAAAACTGGCATGATTCAAGTCACAATGACTTGAGTGCCCATCCCTGGAAATATCCTATTGGGCTTACTTATTCATAACCTGTTTTGTGTCCTGCATTCCTACAGGGAACAACTGACTATACAGTAAGGAATTTAATCTAAGGCAGCTGCTGCAGGTTGGTGTGAAAAGTGGGTTTCAGTCTCAAAAATTAAAGATTACTGACAGCCTGAGGTTGCAATCCTATACACCTTTCATGGTAGTAGACCCCATTGACTATAATGGGCCTTATGGGCCTTACTTCTAAGTAGGCAAGCATAGGGTTGTGTTATGAATCTCTGCAGATCTACTTGGAAGGAAGTCCAACCTAGTTCAGAGTGACTTGCTCCTGTGTAATGGGCATTCAATTCTGGTCTGAGAAAGAACTGAAAGAGTTTTGTCTGCAGATTTAATCCCTATTCAGTGATCAATTTTGTGGGGGCTTTACTGCTCAACTGACAAATTGTTTATGCATTTGGAGTAAAACTTATGCAATCCCGTCAAAGCAATGGAACCTAAACTAGGTGGATTCAGTGGAGCTTGCTCTCAGGAATGTGTCCTGGGAGACTGTAGTAAAAATTAAAGTGTTCTTAACTTTTAAAAAGCTTTTGGACCATAAGTTCAAGGGCTTACTTCTTTTACAGTGCAATCCTAGTGTGCCCATCGCGTTGATGCTACATCATAGCGTTGACGCGAAACAGTGATCCCGTTGCTCCCGTGCCAAGCCTCTCCTGCATCGGCTGAAGCCGGCTGGCACGAGGGAGGCTCTGTGCCAAGACAGCGTGGGGATTGGCAGGGGGAGGGAGATTGGGGGGGGGGGGGGGGGACATGGGTGGGCTTGGGAGGTAACCATAAGGCTGCTTCCTAAGCCCGATTGGGAGGCTGTGCGGCCCCGATTCGGGCCATGTGGTCTCTTTGGATCTGCGCCTACTATTTAGCGGGTGCAGATCCGAGGAGCACATAGGTGAGGCTAGTGCCTCCCCTACAGTAAGGGAGTGCATGTTCCCTTGCCGCGGGGAGGCTCCAGCCTCTCCTGAGCTGCACAGGATGGGGTGCTAGCCCATCAGCCTCGCCGGTCCGGTGCTGTCCAGGATTGCATTCTTATTCTTTTTAATACTAGCAAATATCCCTCCCTGACACCTCCCCTCCACAATCCTACCCCCAACCACTGCCTTCTCTTCAACACCTAACCCAATGCTGGCATCCAACCTAGCAATGAGGAAAAATTCCCGCCCTCAGTGACTGCTGCCCTCCGTAATCCAAAGGATAAAGGTGAAACTGTGTACTCTCACACACTTACCTGCAAATATGTCCACAGTGCATGGTGAATTTGCACAACTATATGTAGTGTTTGCTGCTGCTGTGTGGGCAAGTAAGCCTGGGCACATTGCTTGAAATTTGGCATGTTCTCTCATTTACATTTTTCTGTGGATAATAGAGCAGATACAGGGGTAGGATGTTTTTTTCAAGCGCATCATTTGTGATGTTCACCCATTTTGAGACTGTTTGCTACCATTCATCCCTCTGTCTCCTGCTCCTTCCATGTCATTTTTTCCTTTTCAATACAGTATTGTCATCCTCCACAATTAGTAAGATGAGTGATCCCAGCCAATCAGGGATCACATGCTCAGCTTTTCCTATGTGATGACAATGCCAAAAACAAATAAAGCCAATACAAAGTGTGAATAATACTTCCTGGATTATTGGTCCCCACCAATATTTAATAACAGCCCAATACTCCCCACAACCATATCCACCACCAGTGGAAAGCATATTCTGCTGATGGAGGGAGGAGGATGCTGGTAGAACATCACTTCTGCCAGCAAGTGCTGTGAGCTTACCAGTACAATTGCTGGCAACTTTGTGCGCTGACCAGCCAAGAAGTTTCCATTTGCTGGCATGAGATAAGTGGCAATGGGGGGGCAGGCAGTGGAAGAAATGAGGGTGGGAGAAGGAGGACAGGGGGAGGAAAGAGGCAAGATTGGTGGCTATGGCCACATCCTATATATCTCCCTTTCTGTAGCCATTACACACCTTGGTTTTCTTACAGAAAAGTAGCTGGTGCAGGATTGAGAAGACCTGTAGGCAGTGGTGTCATCCTGGCGGAACAGCCCGGTACGCTGTTTCGCAAGTTCCACGGATGGGCCTGAGCCGTGCCGCCTCTCCCAAGGATGGGCGAGCTGCTCCTGGGCCCACCTGCCCTCCTGCGCGTCCGAATCGCTCTGAAATGGAGCGATTCCAGGCGCAGGGAGGTGTGGCTGGCCTCCGCCATAGGGGCGGAGGGCTGCCAATCATCCGGGCGTTCCGGTTCCTGGCGCGTCCGGATGACATAACTGCCTGTAGGAATCGGGGATCCAGGGGGCCACATAGTCCTGGGCATCATGGTGGATGGCTGCTGACTCACCTTCCATAGCCACCGCCCTCCTGCCCTCTGGGGCCCTCCCAAGGGCCAGGCAGGCCACACACAATGTCCGCAGGGCTTCTGAAAGCGTTCTGAAGTTTTCAGAAGGCTTTTAAGCAGTATTTCCAGTTTGACAAGAACCGGAAGTACTACTTAAAGGCTTTCTGAAAGCTTCAAAACACTTTCAGAGGCCCTGTGGACATCATGCAAGGCTCCAGAGACTCCAAGTGAGTGGGTTGGCAATCTTGGGTGGGGCAGCAGTCTGAGGACCTGCATGGGCCAGGGACAGGACTGAACAAATGCGTAAAAAATCTTCAAAAGCCAAAGCCCAAATTGTCAAAAATGGTTGGAGGTGATCACCTTTGAAGATGATGAAAAATGCCTGAAAAACAGTGTATTTTTGGCTCATCATTACAATTCTGTACACTCAGTTCCTTGAGCCGTTCCTTTTGCAGTAGCAAAAAATAAAAATTAAAAAGGTTATCTCAGAGGCTTGAGTAGCTGTGGCCAACCCATTTCTGAGTGTAGCATCAGTGTTTGATCATCTTCCCTTCAGCTTTGGCTATAGTGCAGGCATTTCACAGTGAGGAGTGGGGAAGTTTCCTTCATTATTTTTCCTTTGTTCTTTACTCTCCCTTTTGCATGCTTTCCCCCCTTTGGTTCATTTGTGTCATCAATTTTTGCTGGTCTTTTTTATCTGTAGCATTTCCCCTCCCCAACTCCTGTTCTTTTTCATTCTGGTCATGCTTTTGGTGGTGGTGGTGGTGTTGGGGTGTGATTGTGTGTTTTCTTTTATTTCAATGGTTTTTGCTGGACTTTTGATGTCAGCCTTTCTTGTTTTGTTTTGTTTTGTTTTGTTTTTGTACTATTTTGTCTTGAATCCCCTCTTCCTTTTTTTTTTAAAAAAGATTGTTCTTATCTTTTATCTTCTGCCTCTTCTTGCTCTTCTTCCTACAAGTCTTGAAGTTAAACCTTATTGTAGACACAGAGTGAAGACTTCCATTGGACTTGCATGTTAATTCAAATGTAAACTTTAAAATGATGCTTAAAACAGCAAGAATGGGGGACTTGGGGGTGTCAAAAATTTGTTTGCTATGGACATGGGAGCCGTAGCATCCCTACAGGGGGGGCAGAGCTCTAAGTTCTGCAAGGAGCCTAATTTTGCTATGAAAATCCTCTTCTCCCTCTCCCTTGTAGCCAATCCTCATGGGGAAAGCAATGCCTTGGCATTGCTTACTGGCTACAGCAGCAAAGGAGAGGAGCAATTTACACAGCAAGATAGGACTCCTGGTAAAATTTAGCATTCTGCCCCCACGCCGGTAAGGACACTTCTGCATGGAAGCCCTCTCACTGCAATTTGGAGGGGAGCAATTGAGATTAAAATAGGGTTTTTTTCATGAGTAGAAAATCAACAGCAGTGACAGCTAGATCAATGGTTCCCAAACTGTGGGTTGGGACTCACCAGTGGGTCATGATCCGATTTGTGTGCTAATAGCTGACAAGGAAAGTGTATTGAGCCCTCTAGAGGCTAAAACAGAGCAGCACGTGCATGTTTTCTCCCAAGTAGACAACCATGCCTTATTGGTCCACTTTGAAGGGCAGGCCAAAGGAATGCAACACCATCAGAAGGGTCCCAATCCAATGAACATAGGTCCCAACAAACTCTCAGGAGGGCAATCCCACCATCACCAAAGGGTGAAAACAGAGGCTTGAGTGGCTGGTAAAGTGAAACTTTTATGTATTTTTTAGATACATAGAAGTTTGAAGATTCACCTTGTAAAGCTAGGTGAGTCCAAACAGAATGTCATTTTAAAAGTGGGTCCCAGATTGGGAACCACTGCATTAGACAACCTCTCTTGCATCGTAATCAAACATTATGTGCAGCTGCCCAAATAATTAAGAACATCAGAGGCACCCTCTTGAATCAGAACAAGGGTCCATTTACTCCCATTTCTTTTTTCCAACAGGTGATCAACTAGATGGTTAGACAGTCTTCTGCAGGGCATTTATATTAAGCAATGGCCTTCTCCTGCTCCCTTCTCCCCCCCCCCAAAAAAACACAAAACCCTGGTGTTCCAAGGATCCACAAGTTCCATTTAGCTGACATGGCTAAAAGGTATTGATAAAACTGTCCTCTATGAATTTGTACTAATTCTGTTCTAAAGCTATCTAAGCTGATGGCCATCACCTCATTTTGTGGCAGCAAATTCCATAAACCAATTATGTCTTTGTGTGAAGACTTGTTTCTTTTTGTCTGTCCAAAATCTATCACCAATCAATGTCATTGAGTTACCCTGAGTTCCGCCATTAAGATTGAGAGAGGAAACCAGCATGCCCCCAACATAGCTACAAGAATATCCTGTACAAGTGACAGCTGAAATACTAACACATGTTCCTGTTACTTTGATTATCAGATAGGAGTAGAGATGTTTAGTCAAGAGTTGTGGCTTGTCCTGCTAACTGGGCAAAAGGCACTTTTTCAAGGGGTGTTCCTCTCATATTTAGCAGGGGAAGAGTAAGTGTCCCTTTTCACCTCTGCGCAGTCTTTCTTGCCCAGCTGTCTGAATTTTTTTTAAGATTGTGAGCCCTTTTAGGACAGGAAGCCATTTAAGTTTCTTTTTTGCCTGTAAACTGCTTTGTGAACTTTTTGTTGAAAAGCAGTATATAAATATTGATTGATTGATCATTTCATCTGTGAAAAGCCCATCTGCAACCCATAGGAAGTAAGGTTGCCAACTGACCAAAAAGCCAATGGCCTTGGCTTGCTCTCATGCTTTAACAGTATCTTGATGTGAAAAAATCAGGTGAAACACTGCACAAGAAAGAGAAGGCCATTATCACCTCCTCATAAGCCATCATTTTGTGATATTACAGCAACTCAACAAAGGTGGACAGGGCTTAATGCAGGTAATTGCGGTTAACCCTGGCAATTCTTCTACTCTCCCTCTTCATTTAGCATTCATTCAGCAGCTCAACAGTGCCAATGAGTGATATATCAAACCCACATGGTCTTTGCTTTAATCAGACACCTTATTCATATTTTTGGTCACAATCCTGCTCTAAAAGAGTGATCAAGGGGATAGAATACAGGGCATATATGCAGAATTGTTCTGCACAGAATGTTTTTCTTGTATCACTTTGTCTGCGGAGATGAAATTGTACAGAAGGGTGAAATTGTAAGGATAATGCTGGAGGGAAGTTGAGGGAGAAAGCTGGAAAATTAAGTGGGAATGAAAAGCCATCCATATGTTTTATTCATTGCACTACTTAGCATGGGTACTGTGCTTTGTAAGGGAGACAATATTATCCTCCTGTTGGAGATGGTGTGGGCTGTGGCCCAAGACCCCTCTGATGAGTTCATGGCAGAAGTGAGGTGAAACTGGGGAGTTTGGAGCTCTGTCTTCTCCATTCTGATATACTGGCTCATTTTTAATGGATGATTAATGGATGATTTAATGGATACCCCTGCTAACTGGGCAAGAGGCACTTGTTCAAGTGGTGTCCTCTTATATTTAGCAGGGGGAGAGCAATTGTCCCTCTTCGCCCCAGCACAGTGTCTTTCTCATGGCTGTTGCTGGTGGTGTTCTCCATTCTTTTAGATTGTGAACCCTTTTGGGACAGGGAGCCATTTAACTTTAATGTTATTATTTGCCTGTAAACCGCTTTGTGAACTTTGTGTTGAAAAGCGGTATATAAATACTAGTGATTGATTGATTAGCAATGATGGTTTTTAATCCATTATTAATTTGATTTATCATCTCAGCATTGCAGCCCTAGTTGGTGGACATTAAGACAATGTGTCTTGCCTGCCATCAGCTAATAGCCAACGTAAGGCCAGAAAATGAGGGTTTGGGTAGCAGAAGAGAGTTTGATTTGCAGAGCAGCCCAATCCTATCCAGTGCTGGTGTGGCAGGGTCACACAGCCCCTTCTGTATCCAGTGCTGGCATTGAGCAGCCTGGAGGTTTCCATGGGGTAAGATTTTGTTCCCTTGAGTACATTTGTTCCCTTGCCCCATGTCAAGCTCCAGACTGCCCAGGGGGGGCTATTTTGACCTTGTTGCCACAAGGCTGGGGGCTCAAAGAGGCAAACAACCAAATGAGAGAGTACAAGATCAGTCGCGGATCTAGGGAATGCTAGGGATGGCATGAGCCATGGGCGGCGCCATCTTGGGTGGGTGCTGTTAGCATGGTGCACCAGCCATGCCCCCAAGATGGCGCCTGTCCCACCCCTGCAACTGCCCAGGCTCTGTGCCGTGTTCTGCTAGCTCTCGCTGGCCTTAAAGAGCCGGTGGGAGTGAGGAGAACGCGGCGCTGCCCAGCATCCCCTCCTGCTTCTTAGAGCGGGGGGGGCGGGGTGCCACGTCATGACGTCACGATGTCGTGACGTCAAGACATTGCGTGCCCCCTGGGAGCGCATTTTCATTGGGCACCATGGGCACAATTTCGAGTAGGTCCGTCCCTGTACGAGATTGTTCATTGTTACATCTGCTCAAATGGGCCAATTCCCCTGCTCCACTTGGCAAGCAGAGAAAAGAGCAAAGAATTCCATTATCAGGACACTTTTATACACCCCTATCCTTTTACAAGCTTTCAGTCAGTGGAAAGTTCCTAGCACAGAAGCTAGATCCTGCATCAGCTAGTTTTTGGGCAGGCCTTGCAGATGCCCTGGCAGTTCTGATAAGGAAGTTGCTTTTACACCCTCAGCAGTTTGGCAGCGCAATCCTATTGAGCCCCTTGCATCGACATTATGTCATTGCATTGACGCAAGGGGTGGCGCGCTGACGCGGGAATGCTGATCTGCACCCCCGCGACAGCACTTGAGCAACAGGATCGGCAGTGCAGGCAGCACTGGAGAGCTGAGACTCTCTTGCGTCGGCTGAAGCCAGCCAGCGCGAGGGAGGCTCCGCGCAGAGGCAGCAGCAGGATTGGCAGCGGGAGAGAGATTGTGGGCAGGACGAGGACAGGATGTGGGCGGGCTTGGGAGGTGGCCATACAGCCCTATTTGGGCTGTGCAGTCTCCTTGGATTTGTGCCTGCTGTTTAGCAGATCCAAGGCGCAAATCCATGGAGCCGCCCCTACAGTAAGGGAGCGCACGTTCCCTTGCCACGGGGAGGCTCCAGCCTCTCCTAAGCAGCGTCGGATAAGGCTCTGGCCCATCGGCCTCGCCAGTCTGGTGCTGCTTACGATTGCACCCTCAATTAGTTAAACTTCTCTCTATTGGGCAGAACAACCTTCCCTGGGTGGAGGACAGGGGCGGGGGAGCCAGGACAGCAAGAATGGAGGAGGAGAAAGTTACGTACTTTCAGCAAACAAAAGAACCAATATGGCGTTTCTTGGTTCAGCTTCAGTTTCAATATGGTTCAGCTACAACCTTGCACCAGCAAAATCATTGGCTCAAGTCCGAGTGGTCCCATGTAGGACTTTCAGGCCCAAGAAGGGCAAAGGCCTCCTCTGCTAGCCCCGCCCTCCTCCTGGGCCTAATATACCCTTTCACCTTCCCTCACCCCCATTCCGCCCTTCACCCACTCCTGCAACTGCAACTGCAACTCACCAGGGTAGGTACGTGTCTGGATTCAACGCCAGCGGGACAGCGCAGGTCTTTCTGTGGGCGCTGCCTGCTCCTGGGTCAAGAAGGGGAGGAGATGGAAGGCAGTGAATCCAGCGGCAATGGTGCATGCTGGATCTCAATGCCTTCTTTTGAAACCTCCCAGCCCTTTTCCCCTCCATGGACGTCTACCCATCTGGCGGCAATGGGACAGGGTGGGCAGATCAGGCCTGGAAAGGGAGCGGGATTTGTGGCATTGGTGCATGTCATATCCTAACCCCTTTCCTGGGCCCAAAACACCTGCACAGATTAACGCAAACTTGGTCAGTGATATTGCTGACACAGGTATGAATTGACCCATCGGGCTGCTGGGACTTCCCAAAACTACAGCAGCCAAAGTTCCCCCGCAGGATACAGCATAGCCTGCACTGGTGCCACTGCATCCCCACACTGGAATGTAGTTCGGGTTGGGTGGCTTATTTATAAGATTTATATCCCACCTTTTCCCCTAAACTATAGGGCACTCAAGGTAGCTTACAGTAAAATGCAATAAAACATGAAAAATGATTAACAATAAAAGAATAAAAAAAAATAAGGAATGCAAAATAAAACCATTACATGGATGATGGTTCTAATTCACTGTATGAAACCAGGCCAAATTTTCATGTCTTTTCTCTCCAGCAAAAAGCTAGCTTATCTTCCCTGCTTCTCTGCACTGTCACCTTGGGTAAAGTGTGATTGACATATTTGTATTAAAATTAATAAAATAGAAATTAAACATGTGAGAAGTTGTAGCGTTCTGAAATGAAACACCTATTATCTCCTTCAGAGCTGTGAGGTTCTGGGGAAAGGGGTAATCCTTTAAAATAAAGAGCATTCCTTGGAAGACAAAGGGAGACATCTGACAGAAGAAACCATCAAGGGTGGGGATTAAGGTGAGCATAGTGCTCATGACATTAAAATCCCTGCAAGAAGGCAAAATGGACTTAAAGAAAAAATGAATTCAAAAGATATGGAAAACAAATGCAGGTCTTTATTAAAAAATAAATATACCTCATGGAGACTGGAAGAGAGGTGAAAGGAAAACCTCACAGAGCATGACTTCAGCTCTTCTGGAGGTCAACAGAGGATTATGGGAAATAATGTAGAGGTCCTGGAAAGTTATAACACTGTCAAGTGAAAAAATATTTTTGTTCTGGTGCTTCAAAAGTTAGACCTATTCTTGGATATATTTGGGGTGCTGATTCCAAAAATGACATTCATTTGGTTTGTAAGGTCTGCACCATTTCCACAGGCCCTCTGCAGAGTTCCACTACAGCCCCCCTACAGAAGATGAAACAGTCAACATTTTTTTTAACCAAATAGCCTCAAAGAGGCACGGACCCACGTTGCATTCAGAAAGTTTCAAGTTCAGTTCCTGCCACCTGTAGATAAAACTTGTTCAGGTAGTAGAACTGGGAAAGACCACTGCCTTATTGAGGCCTTGTTGAGCCCCAGAACTGGCCTAGATGGACCAGTTATCTCTCTCATGCTAGGCAGTTTCACCTGTTTTTTCAATAGCCTGGCATGCTGTGGTCCATGGGGTCACGAAGAGTCGGACATGACTTAGCGACTCAACCACCACCACCATCAAGTGTAGCGGGGGGGGGGGAGGAAGCAGTTCTCTGTGTTTTCATACAACCGTGGTACTATTCACACTTTGGGACGTTCATTTGGGAAAATCATAGAATTAGCACTGAACAATGTAATGTGTGAAGCAGCGCTCTGGCTAGATTTTGACCCTGGCGGACTGGAGCCAGATGTGTGCACATCCCTAGAGAAAACCCAAAAATGGAATGATTTCCCTCTTGTGAAGGTTGCCAGCTGCTTGTGTGGAGTGGCTGGCAAGCTCCTCTTTCCACCTGTCCGCTTCGTTCCCTGAAATGCCTTCACAGGAGTTTTGTGTGTGCTCATTAGAGGGTAAATGGTGCCCAGGGGCCCTTATCAAACAAAAGCACTGACATATCTTTGTTTTGCAAATTGTTCTTTCATCTCCCAAAGAGGCTGGTGGTGTTTGAACCACTTGCTCAACACATTGGATCCTGATTATCTTCATTGCCTTTTATCTCTGCCTTGAATGGCTACATTCCACACTGTGCCTCTATAATGAATCCATCCAGATTGAGGTGATGATAAGGCTCCTCTTTAATCCTCCTCTCCCCCTTCCTCCCCCTACTGCCTTTTCTTCCCCAGATTGGTGAGTCTGCTGGTGTCTGTCACAAGAAGTGTCCGACTTTTATTCTCCTTCTGCCACCATCTGGAAACTTCATCTTTAGGGCTTGTTAAGTGACGTGATTAAGAAGGTAGCTAAATGGTTTCAATAGCTTGTTTCACAGGAGCCTCATGAAAGGCACTCAAACTGCCAATTTCCCCTTAATTCATTCCCTGCCAAGCTATATATTTGACTGCACCTTCTAATCTCCGCTTTTCTGTAGCTCTTTAGGTTTGCTGGGATGCAAGGAACTGAAATGATCCAATCCTCTGATTCTAGGGGTTGACCCCTTCTCCAGCAAAGAGGAGACAGCTGAAAAGCAGCCATTTTCCATTTGCATGTGCTGAGTTTTAATATTACCACATCTGTAATTGCCTTGTTGACTGGTGCTGAGGGTTCGTTTTTTTTTACAAAGAGAGCAAAAAGAAACATCTGGCCAAGAGGCTATGGGAGGGTCCAGAGCTCCAGTGCAAGAACACATGTTTTGCATGAGAAAGACCTGAAATGTACTTAACAATAGGATATCAAAGGAGTTCTGAATGAAGCAAAAAGGCACAGGGGCAACCGGTGGGCAAAGTTGTACATGTGGAAGTAAGAGATGGCCAGTCAGCAGTAAGGACAGCCTGACTGGCAGGAATTCAGAGGCAGAGGAGACAGATGGACTTCTAGACCAGCAATGTGCACATGCACAGCTACTGACCAACAAGCAGTGCCCTGGGATGACATCTGCTCTGGCCATGGACCAGCAGGGGCTAGCCACCAACTGAAGCCCTAACTGCTGGTGACAAGCCCTCTACACCAGGGGCATCAAACATTAGGCCCATGGACTAGATGCACCTCCTGGAAGCAATTTACCCAACCCTCAGACTGTCCTAACACCACCACCAGCTGCTAAGATGTGCTGAGGTGTCACTGCTGAAAGGGCAGCCCCCATATTGAGATTTCCTATATCTTGAAAAGAGTAGATTTGCATATTTATAATGTATTCCTAAGGGGGGAAAGACGTGTTTATTTCTGGTCATGACTGCTTAGTGACATCACTTCCTTCTTAATGACATCACTTCTGGCCCTCAGCAGGCATCATGAATGCTATTCAGCCCACTGTGTGAAACAAGTTTGACACTGCTGCTTTACACCTTCTGCAGCATTCTCGTGGCCACCTGGGAGACAGCTCATCCAAGTGATGGGCTGAGGAAACAGCAAGAGGCATCTGCCATGGCAGACAGAGGTGGCTGGATACATGGCATAGAAAAGGGACCAGGAGTGGAGGGGCAGTTGCCTTTCCCACTTCAGATTCTTTCTATAACCCACAAGCCTTAACTGACATGGATTTCATAAAGGTAAACAACATCCCAGTCTCAGGTTATTACATTGGAAGACGAGCAGAGACTGAAGCAGCAGGAGTTTCATTTAAAAGTTTTATCAGCACAGCCCACACAATTATGAAACAATCCTCAAGAGGTTCTTTTCTTATTGCTGCCGAGTGTCTCCTTTGAGGTGGTGGCTGCTGCCACTCTGCTGACCTGCTTCATTTACATGGCACGTTTGTGGGGATCTTGCCACATACACAAACAGGGCTCTCCTTCAAAGAGGCATTTTCCTCCTAGCCCATTCCAGGACAAGAAGTGAGCCAGACTGAGGAGGAAAGTGCCTGAAATGGCAAAGACATGGAAGGAGCGAGCTGCCCTCGCTCAAATCAAACAAATCCCATTTCAGACTTGGATGGGGCAGATGCCTGAAGAAACCAATGAGGCCATCCTTGACATGTACTTTGGCAACGTCATTAGGTAGACGTTGATGGGAGGAGTCTAGCTGCAGGTAGCCTGACTGATGGGATGGTCAGGGTATTAGCCCATGGAAACACCACCACCCCCATTATCATGTGGCCCCTAGGAGTTGGTGATGTCATCAGGGTTCCAGAGTTCCTCCTCCAGAGAGGAAGGGGGCAGAAGCAACTATGGATGATACTTCTTACCCAGTGCCTGCCTTCCTTCCTTCCTTTTCTGGCAGTGGCTACACCTTCAACCCACGCTTGCCTGGAGCAAGAAGCCGTACCAAAGGATGAGGTTAGCCAGAGGACTTGGGATGCACAGCACACAGATGGGACTGCGCTCCCCAGGGAACGTGGCTGGGGGAGATTGTCCTCCACTTTCCTTCCTTTCTTATTTAGCAAGAAAGGTGAGACCAAGCTGCATTGCATATGCCAAGTTGAATCTAGGTGGATCATCCATTGGCATAGAGAAGGACCAACAGTAGGCACCAGTTTTTTGTTGCTCCTCCCTAATGCACTAGAGCTAGATAAAATTGTCTGCAGCTCAGTCTTTTCACTGACTATGCTATGCCGCCACCAGAGAGGGCAGAGAAAGAAAAAATTCCAGCTTTGCTGGAGCAAGGAAGAACAGGCTGTTATGCCCAGACCATAGGTGGGAACCATAGGAAAGAGGGTTTATGAAATCACTAACAAGGCAATGTGATATACAGCACCATGGATAGCTCCAAGGGAACCATGTTTTCATTTATTTTTGCTATGTTAGCTGCTTTATTAACTTTTGTTCAAAAGTGGTATACGTACAATATATGTATAATTTGCCCCCCCCCAAAGGGATAGGTGTGTGCTAAATCCTTGAATCCCCCCATGCTCAGACTACCCTCCTAAACTTTGCTTCCCTACCTGACTATCTTAAAAAGAAGCCTTCAGGCCTTGAGTCTTGTACTCTGGCTTTCCATTAAACCCCACATGTGCAGCTCCCTGACTTGGCACCAAGGGGTGCTGTTTCCAGGACCTCCCATTTGACATGGAGTCTAGGACTGGGTCCAGTGCAGAAACCACTTCCACCACCACCCCCTCAAACTACTGCTGAGAGCAGGGGTCATGACACAGAAGTAGTGTGGTAGTGGCACCGTGGAAGGCTGGCTGGCTGGCTCTGTGTGTGGGGGGAGGGGGAGAGGCCTCAGAGAAGAAGGTATACACCCAACATCTCTGCCTAGTGGGGCCCATAGAACTGGTATGCTAGCCCTGAAACAGAAACGAAATAGAAATGAAACGAAGCAAATGAATAATCCAACAGTTGTTGGATCAATACAGCTTATATCCTAACCTGATCATCATGTTCCTTTATTATGCTGTGCTCTCTCTCTCTCTCTCTCTCTCTCTCTCTCTCTCTCTCTCACACACACACACACACACACACACACACACACACACACACACACCTTTGTTTGACAGGGGTTTAAGCCTGCATTCCATCCCCAACATCACCTGGACTACAGGCAGTTTCCTCAGCTAGCCATCAAGACTCAGCATCCCTGTTCCCATTGTGCCTGGAATGTGGCACTGTTTAATCAGTCAATTAATTAACTGCAATTCAGCAACACTGGTGGCCCAATCCTATGCTTGCCTTATGTTGGCGGAGCATGTGCTCCATCGGCACAAACCACTGCAAAACTCGTAAAGTCCAGAGCCTTCTCATGAGCACCAGCAGATGGAAGGGCTCCTGCCAGAGCAGGGGGTGGAGTGGGTGTTGGGGAGGGGTGTAATGGGGCAGGGGAGGGCAGTGACAGGGTGGGTAGGGGAGGAGGGGCAGGATCAGCACTGCCAGAGCGCACCATATCCTATCCCCCTTCCTGGGCCTGATCTGCCAACATGGATCAATGAAGACTTGTGCTGGCTGAGACTTACCCCGGGGCTAGAGGGAAAATATCCCCTTACCCCAAGGAGACCTCCAGCATGCAAAAATCCCCCATAGGATAGCATGGAAGCCACACCGATGCTGCTGCAGTGAGTTCCATTGAACTCAAAGGGGCTTACTTCTAAACAGAACATGCACTGAATTGTGTTGTAAAGTCTTAGCTTATAGATGCTTGAGGCAACTTGTAATATTATGATTTTGTATATATGTTCATCTAGGCTCTGCTGTGTAATAAGAGGGGGGGGGGGAAAAACAGACCCTATCCAAGACAGCATTTCTATCTAATGATAAATGGTACTTTTTTTCTATGAACCTATGTTCTTCCACCCTTCCCTTCCATATCAGCTTATATTGAGGTTTTTAGTAATGTGAAAATATATCTAAATGTAATCAATTAATGAACTAATCATTTAAATACAAATGATTGATCAACTAAACATTCTTTATTGACAGTCCTAAGTAAATGTCACCTGATATATATGCAAAACTATACACATACTCTACCAATCAATAAATATCTACATCCCTGAAAAAGTCCTGTACAAATTGATATCCAATGAAGAATGCATCTTCATGAAATTAATTGAGAACATTTCTCTCCAAAACACTCTTGTTGTTGACTTCCTTCTTTTAAATGGATGTGTTTGGTTAATGTTGACCTTTCTGCCAGATTCTTCATCTTCATCAGCCACTCTTTCAAGATAGGAACAAAGATCATGGCATCTCTTCGCTTTGCTGTTGTCAACAAATTACAGATCAATTTATATGAACGCTGTCTCCCAGACTGCCAAGTAAAAACTAAAAAGTGGGAGGGCACACAAGAATAACGTAGTTTACATTTGAATTCATTTTACATATAAGCTTGCCCCCAAATCCTTTGGACAGCTCCACCAGACATGCACTGGGTAGCATTTTACATACCTCAGCCAGTACGTAAATTTGCGACACCCAATTTGCGTGTACATTTGCGACACCCAATGCCAGCACAGCACCCGCTGCACCAGTGGAAGCCTTCCTTAGGACTGAACTGCTAGTGACTTCGGGCCACTGTATTGGAAAAGGCAGGAGATAGCCCCAGGAGTCAGGGAATGGAATCTGGCCCCTTTACTTGTCCCAGATAAGCCAAGGATTATAGGGTTAACCCTCAAGTTCTTTGCAAGCCTCAGGATCACAGCTGTAGGCTGATGAGGCCCCTGGCAATGAAGGGAGGTTAGCACAGGTGCAGATGGGCGTGGCTGATGCTAGAGCCTGCCCACTGATTGGCTGGCCTCAGTATAAAGTGGGAGGCAGGAGCTGTAGGAGAGGGCCCTTGGTAGGTGCTGGACAGGAGCACCGGGTAGGTGCTGGATGGACGGACTGGGACTGATTGCCTGAAGGACTTAAAGGACTGCTAAAAGGAAGGTAAGGTTATTGTGGGGAATAACCATTGGGAACTGTTGTGTGGCTGCCACGCCCCTGGAGCCACCAAGTGGAGGAGGCAGTTGTGGCTTAGGCAAGCTGACTGCCTATTGTTTGGTCATGGGGTTTGTTGGTGCTAGCCTTAGGGTAGTTTGGAGCTAAGCCAGTGATGAGGGCAGGCTGGCCAGCCGGTGATTCCAAGCAAAGCTGCTGGAAGAGAGGAGGCCCAGTGGGTGAATGAACCCCCTCCCTCTTGCCTATCTCTGAATCTGCTCTGGAGAGGAAACTAGTTAGCCTAGTGTGGGCATTTGGGCCCTTGGGGAAGCCCAGCAGGGAATCTGGCAGAACAGCCACTCAGTCTTTTTTTGCTTGACCTACCTCACAGGGTTATTGTGAAGATCAGTGGGAGAAAGAGAACCATATATGCCACCCTGAGCTCTTTGGATGTAGGAAGGGTAGGATAGAAACATGACTGGTAGTGCTGGGGTGGTGACCATCTGTATTTGGTCAAGGGCCCAGTCCTTTCCAACTTTCCAGCACCAATGGCATCATGCCAACAGGGCATGAGCTGCATCCAGTACTGGGGGCGGGCAATCACAAGAGGCATTCCTCAATGTAAGAGGAATATTTACTCCCTTTCCTCAGCACCAGAGAGTTGGATAGGATTGGGCCCCAAGTCAATCAAATTCTGTTCTGTCAACAAAAGAACTGTGTCCTGAAGGGCCAGTAAACTCCAGCTTCTGCCAGGATCTAGGCATTCTAGGTTTCTGCCAAGTTTCATCTGTAGCCAGCTAGGCTCCACATTGGCCCTACCATGAAATTCTGCCCTGGTTCAACCTGCCTTTGCTCCAGCTTGTGTCTCCACTCCAGGCAGGGTAGTATTTATGAGATCTAAAATTAGCAATACTAGTTGCTGTGCTTTCCCATTCCCCCAACATGCTGCCCCCTCTCTCTCCAGCTGCTTCCTTCCATTGGCAACATCTGGGCTAAAAGCTATAGCTGCAACAGTTGGCAGCTGCATCAATAAGGACTCCAGTCAGCTGGATACACAGCATCCCCTTGAGAGTTGGTGTCTATCTGGGACAAATCTTCCCTCTATCCACTGGGCCAGCTGGCCCTACAGTACTGCATGGCTCTTCCTTCCTTCCAGATCTCCATCAATGTGGCCTCCAGTTCCCCCAGTGCTAACATTTCCTATCCCTCCCCAGCTCCCCACTGGGGATTCCTGCACAGTGCTGGTCGAAAGAGTAATAAACAGCTTTGGAATGAGTCACCTTCCTCCCCACTCCCATCAGGCAATTAACTCCAGATCTGCAGATAACGAGCTGTGCAGGGCTGTCATTGCCCAACTACAAACGACTCTGCTATGTTCGCTTCTGATAACCCCCCCTAAGCCTTTGTGGCAGCATTAAAATCCGAGGTTTGAATTAGGCAGGCAAGTGATGGACAGATGCAGAAGAGGAAAAACAGAGGAGGCACAGGAGCTGATCCGCTTTCTGAGAACAGCCTTCTGCCAGCCTGTGCCTTTCTCGTTCCCACCATTCCTCTTCAGCCCACATCACTACTGGATTCCTAGGGCTGCAATCCTATGCCAATTTACCTGGGAGTAAGCCCCATTGAAATCAAGGATGCGAAGGATCAGGCTGAGAATGACCTTTATCTTTACTGTATTGGGTGGGGGGCATCTGTGCCATTGTAGCTAGTTCAAATCCATATGTGAAATTCAAGATTGCTGCTATCCCTGCTCTATAGCAGTCTGGTTTTCTTTGCTCCCTAGCCCTATCTCTCCCAAGCCTCGCCTGGCTCTCTTGCCTATCATTGCCTTTTTGTCAACAGAACTCTCCTCCTCTTGTCCTTAGGCCACCTGTCACCAATGTAGGTACCTCCTGCTCCTCTCAGGAATCTGATTAATTTCAGCCTCTTCCCCCCCCCTATATTATTCCTCTAGACTTGGCCTTATGGTGAAGTCACACTGTGAAGCATTTCTGTTCATTTCCATTCAATATGAAGAAACCACATCAGGCAGCAGATTCTGGGGGAATTGGGGGAGATGATTATCCTTCTTCTAATCACAATGACTCTGTGGGATTTTAAAAGATGAGCTCCAGTTGTTAGTGATGGGTCATTTTGACTTTTCTGCTTCTGTTAATTGAAATTTTAAAGGCCAATACCGCTTGCTTGCTTTTCCGACAGAAACTCTCAGTGTTTTATTACTGTACTGACAGTGCTCCCCAGGATGGTTAGAATTGTCATGAACATTCTGTGACATCTCAGCAGTTCAGCCAATGAGTAGGGAGGAAATTGCAAGGAATCGATTACAGGCTGTGAGTGTGTGTGTGTGTGTATCTTATGCCAGACATCAAGCTTTATATCTTCCACTGCAGCAGGAAACATGGCTTGCCCTGTCCCTTCTATTCCTTCCCCAATCCTATCACCCACGCCTACCAGCTGTGCAACACAGTTGGAGACCTACTTGCCACAGCAGGTAAAGGAAGTGGTCAACAGACATAAGCAGGTAATGATGTTTATCTTCAGACCATGAAACCTCTACCTGTTGCCTTATGTAGATCAGTGGTCCTCAAAGTCTTCCGTGGGAGGAGAGGACAACCTAAGTGTTTGCGGGGGGAGGGGCTGCAGATGCCATCCCCAGGATCACGCCGCTGCCTGGAAAGAAGGGGACTTTTTTTATTACCTGAACTTCACACCATACTCCCCACACCCCACCCCAGCCTGGAACCTGGTGCTGCCTTCAGGTACTCAAAAAAAGCCCCCTTCTGTCCAGGCAGCGACACAATCCTGGGGGTCCCGTCACTGCTGCAGCTCTGACCCTGCAAACACGAAGGTGGTAGATTAATCTCCTATTAAAGGCACAGGAGCAGGTCAAGATGGGTTTTTTTTTCTGTAATCAGTTGGCAACTCTAATAAGAACCCAGTTGCACATGCATACAAGCGCATATACACAATTACATATGCATGTACCTACACTATTTTCCACACTTGGAGCCCAACCCTACACTTAGAAATGTCCAATTAGGATCAATGGGGCTTACTCCCAGGTAACTGTGGCTAGTAATGCAGGCTTAAGAGAGGATATGGACTCAGACACACAGCTGCCCTTACCCAAGAACACCAGACAACCTCTCATTGTGGGTACTAATTTGCTAAAGAGCATTTTGGTTGTATGCCTGTCCTTTTTTCATGTTTCCCATCATTTGCCTTTGGACAACCAGATTAATGAAACAATATCACACGGTTCAGAAAAGTAAAATATAATGAAATTGGATTTACTGTAACAGCCATTACTAAAATAGCAATTTCTTGCAGGAGCTCCCCTGCTGAGAAAATTAGTTGCCTCCTAATTAACTTGAAATTATATTGGTCATAAATGTATCATTATGTTTGCACCCACTGTGCTCCCGGCACCACAATCAAATAAGAAAACCAGTGTCAGAGCTCAACAGGCTGTAAATGATGTTACTAAATCAAGTTTGAGCAGAGCGGGAACCCAGAAAATCCCAGGGAGCGCATGATTGGAGCAGGGTGGGTACCAGTTCTGGAAAAAAAGGCAACAGAAAATCAGGCCTAGAGATACAAGAAAGCCGAAGACCTCCTTACCGAAGCAGCCTAATCTGTTCAGAGTTAGGTATACATACCCCTTGATTTAATGGCTTAGACATGCAGAGGAGTGGGCTACATTTATAGGCCTACAAGCAGTACTGACCAGAGGCAAAAAAGACACATTTTGGCAGGTACAGCAGGGATGCATAAAGCTGACGCTTCTGAATACCAAAGAGACAAAAGCCGTTAGCGCAATAGCGCGCTAACGGTTCCTTGCCCCGCCCCCCGAGGGAGCAGGGGGCTGATGCTGTGCAGCCATTGGCTGCCAGGGCTGCCTGTGGGCTGGACGGGCCGGCAGCACGAGGCTAGCTCATGCTGCCGGGTCCAGTGCGTTCCCGAACAGCGAAGCCCGCCCGCCCGCCCTACAAACAGTCTGAGAGTAGCTGGTCGTTCCTCCGGGTAGGAATTTTTTGCTGTCCTCCTGATTGGCCAGTGGAGGACAGTTTTTTCGCCTACCCCAGACTGACGTGGTGGCTTAGTTTTGCGGTGGGTCGTTAGTTAGAGTCGGCCACGGGCAGGGGAGGTGCGGGATAAGGAAACAATCAGATAGCTCTCGGTGTCCATGCCAGGGCAGCAAGGTCATGGGTGGATCCTCTGCAACTCCGATGATGCCTCAACTGGCTCGAGGAGATGCGGGGAGAAGCACAATGACTGGCCCAAGGGGTCAGCTGTCCTGGTCCTACACGGGGCAACTAAGACAGTGTAAGAACTAGGATGGCTTGAGTTGCATGGTTCGCCCAATGAGATATGGGGTGGCGGTCATTAGGAAAGCCACCCCAGCTTAGTACCCCGCACCAACATAAGGGGGAGGTAAACCCACCCCCTTTCATTACCTGTCTGTTGCAGTCCTTGTTGTTGATCCCTGAGTTTAGTAATAAAGTGGCCCTGTTTACATCCAAGCATCTGTCTCCTGTCTTCATTGGGGAGTGCATGGGTAAGATCCTTCTCTTCCTTTGAGGGCCAAACTAGATGTGACATGGGAGTTCTGTGCTTGGAGGTTCTTCCTTTGTTTCTTACAAAACCACCTAAGGTGGGGGCTGATTTGATTCAGGGACATGGCTTATGCGGGGTGGGGGGAGGGAGTCTAAATAACTCTTTCCCTTTATGCTACAATCTTCCAAATCACCCACACATCTTCGAGTACCATCTTCCAATAGTTTGGAATAACATCTTCCAAACTACTATTAGTCAAGGAGAGGGACATTTAGTGTCATTTAACATCACAAACTGTGCCCAAATGTTTTTCCCTCTGTAGCTAATAGTACTTGGGACAAACTGGGCAGGGAGAGGGGTTGAGCAGGGGTGGGACCCACAGTAGCCTCCACTGTTGGATCCTATCCTCCATATCAGGCATCGCAAAATAGCTGGCATATTGAGGGAGGCCCTTTTGTGGCCCAGCGCCCTTCCCCCAAGGTGCTTCCTACAGCTGCCAAGGCACTTGTAGGATGCAGCAATAGCCATTTCAGTAGTGCTGCTCCTACAGGGGGACAGGCCCCAATGATGGGCAGTCCATCATTCATGCTTATTGCATTGCATCCTCCCCCCCCCCCTCCCAAATGAACATTTGGCTGTGCCATTTCTGGTGTGCTGCATCTGGCAATTGCAGCTACTATTTATCTATTTCTAGTCCAATTTAATACTATGAACTTTTTTTTTTTTCAAATAGGAACTCATAATTAATAGAGATTTAGGAATCCAGGCATATATATGAACATTTCATTAATGTTTAAAAGTCTAGCTTTGGAAGTAAAGGCTCTGTGGTTGACAAGACGTGAGAAAGATGTAACTTAGCTCTTCATTATCATCTCTCTCTCTCTCCTGCTTCCTGCTCTCATTGAAGGATGATGGAGAGAAAGAAGAACATGTCACTGAAACACAAATAAAGACAGAGAAGCAGAAAGCTAAGAAGCCTGATAAAAGTAGTGATTTTCTTCTGCCATCGGCACTCACAAGACAAGTTCCTTGGTTGTTTAGTGTGATGTCCCCTGTGAGCTCTGCCTCCTCCAAAAGGGGCAATTGTACATCTTAGGGCCTGGATGCTAATATTTTGCCTTACAGCCCTGTGGGAAGGTTCATGAGGAGGAGTTGGAATGATTCAGCAAAATCAGTAGTATGCTTAAGTGCAGACTTCATTTATTGATTTACAGTTCCAAATTGTGGGGAGGGGAGAGAAATGTTAGTCAGGTCCAAGTTAGTCAGGTCGGACACGATTGGGGGTTAGTGGGGCTCTTCTGGGTCCTTCAGATAGAGTTTGACCAATTTTTCTTTCTGAGGCTTGAGAATAGATGCTTGTAAATCCAAGTGGGCAGGGTGTATGTGTGCCCAAAGGTTCACCATCACTGTTCTAGAAGCACAAGGAGATGGCATCTGGTGGTTGCTAAGCAACCATTATGTGCTACTCTAACTTTTTCTACCCAGAAAAAGGTTGTGTCTTTCCTTTGTAACTCAAACAGCAAAATCCTGTGAAGGTTTACTCCACAGTGTCCTCCCTAGTTCATTGAGACGTTCCCATGTAAACAAATTGCAAATGTAAAAGTGCAGGCATCTTATTACTTATTACCAGGCCTTATTATCTGTTACTAATCCTATGCAGGTCAACTCATAAGCAAATCCCATTATAGTCCATGATGCTTACTCCCAGTGTGGATAGGATTGCATCTTAACTTAAAAGGATTATGAAATTACACGAAAGGAAGGAGTTGGCCTATCATTTTAGAAACATTTAACGTGCCGAACCTCAAAGAAAATGTAGAGTACTGGCTGAATTGTGAGCTAAGTCAGTGTTCTTCAAATTGTGGGTCAGAACCCACTTGGTGGGTCGCAACCTGACGTCAAGTGGAATGTGCAATTGCTGAAGTCCAAGAATACCAGTTTGCATTCCAGGAGTGCCATTTGCTTATGCCAGCATTTCCAACCTAATCATTCTGACATAGTGATGACGTTTCCTGCTTGATCATGTCACTTATGGCTATGACATCACTTCTAGTAGGTCCCACCCAACATGAGTGCCATTCTAAAAAGTGGGTTCTGGTCTAAAATATTTGAGAATGTTTGAGCTAGACAGTTCCCAGTTCATATTTTGGGAACTCATAAACTCATTAAAGGTGCAAACCTAAAGCACTCTTGGGCTGGTGCATGTCACTTGTGCCAGCCCAGTACTGTCACGAACATGACATATGGCACATCTGCACCAGTGCAGGAGACACTGGGCCAGTGCAGGGAGTCACACAGGCCCACGGATGCTGCTGGGCTGCCCAGGTAAGTCAGGCTCGAATTCGGCAAATGTGGGGGCTTGGGGAGGGCAGAGGGAAGGCAGAAACAAGGCAGGTGGAGAGATGGTGGACTCGTGGGTAGGCTGGCCTGGGGAGGGGGCTGGAGCATGGATCTTGCCATTGTGCCCCGATCCAGGCCGCTTGGTTTTGTGCCAGCACGTTTGCTGGTACAGATCCGAGTAGCCCAATAGGGCTGGCTAGGGCTTACCCTGAGGTGAGCTTCGGCAACCTCCCAGCCCGTGTTGGATGCAGCGCAGGCCAGCAGAATTTGCTGTTTCCTAAGAATGAAAGAAAATAGCCAGGATGATGTAGTGGTTTGGGAATTGAACTGAGACCAGGAAGAGCCAAGTTCAAATCCCCGCTCAGCCATGAAGCTTCTTGCGTGACCCTGGGCCACTCATCAGTTGCACCTACCTCACAGGGTTGTTGAGAGGACAAAAGGACGGGAGGAACCATGTACAACACCCTGAGCTCCTTGGAGGAACGGCGGCAGGAAAAACGTGAAAATAAGGAGCAACCATGTCTGAAAACCAGAAAGCCTTGTTCCAACCTGGGAAAAAACAGGAAAAGATGAAGCTGGCTAATTCATCTAAGAAGCAACACTGCCCCCCATCTAACCTCTTGTGCCAGCATTCTGTGGGTTTCAAAGACGTCCCTGTAGTGGCTCAGGTAAACACTTGGCTTTGGGTCTGTCATCTCTGGTAATTCACAGCTTTTCCCATTGATGCAGGAGGACCCCCCCCCACACACACACACACACATGCTCCTCAGCAACCGCCATGCCTCCTTTCCTAGCTGCAGGCACACAGCCCAGCCACACCACAACTGCCATGCCTCCTTCGCCTGGCTGCAAGCACACAGCCCAGCCAAGCTGCAACCAATAAAATAACCTTTAACAATAGGAACTGAACCTTGGCAGGAATCAAACCCACAGCCAAGATGCCCCGAACTCCCACCAACCGCCTCTGGACTTTATTGGCAAAGTTGGGGACCCGGGATTTGAACTCTCACTGCCGCCGCAGCAACCCTCAGCCGGCCGGCTCGAGCTCTCGAGACGGCCATTAAAGGATTACAACACCTCTTGACCTGCGGTCTCACCCTGGCATGCGCCTTATCCAAACTGTTAACCGCAAGCCAACGAGCCGGCTGTCAAACTCCCGAGACGTTCCTCGAAAGCACCACTTGCCGGCTGTCAAACTCAGAGGCAGCTTGGTCTTTCCCCGGAACCCCCGGCCACGTGGCTCAGGCGAACTGTCAGAAACCCCAAACTGTCAAAGTCTTAAACTCTTAAACTCTTAAAGGGGAGGCCGGCTTCATGAATGGGGTTTTATGAATGGAAATTGTGTTTTGTGAATGGGAACGTGCTGTATAAGGGAGAGCTGTCATGTCGGGCTTCATGCTTGTGCGTACTGTAAAGGGGAAGACACAAAATGGCTGCCAGTGACCAAAATGGATGCCAGCTCTTTCAGGGAATGTGCCACTGCCATCGAGCCAAATCCTCGGGTCACGTCCTCAGCATCGACATCCACGATCTCCGCCAAAGACATTTGCATGATAAACTTATATGAACTCGAATGAACTTTCCGTTGTGAATTGAATGAACTACCCCTTTTCTTTGTGCGTCAAAATGTGTGTTTGTAGAATGAATTGTCCTTTTGTGCTTTGAAGATATGTGTCTATCTTTGCCCCCCCCATTGACCCTACGCCTTTTGTCACCCAGCTTCCAGAATTCAATCAAGTGCCTTTGTCCCCTGCACCCCAGCGATTAGCCACTACCCCAACCTTTTGTCCACCAGCGATTAGCTCTCCTTCTAGGGCGCCGGTCACCCTTCAGGCGAAAGGGCATGTCTCGTGGAGTTCCTCAAACCCGCTCTTAACCAATCAAAGGTCCCAAAGCCCCCCCCCCCCCCGGTGCCCCAATAATCAAAGCAGGATTAGGCAAATAAATTTGATTGGATGTTTTGTTTTCTCTTCATCTGCATGAACGTATAAATGTAGCTGTTTCTGTCAATTGGGCATGCAATTAGGGTGCCCTTTTGCACACGCGTTTTGCGACCTGTTGCGTCTTCATTGCAATAAATATCTTTTCCGGAATTCCATCCGAGTCCAGCTGGCATTTCTTTCTGTCGACGTTAAACTTGGTAAGCTATAGCAGGGATCCCGAGGGGGGATCAGTGGACTTTCCATTTGCGGGCCTCAGCAGGAACGGGGAACGCATGCCGGGAAAAGCGGACCTCTCAATCTTGGGAGCCCGGTCTCACCTCTTAAAGAGACAGGGACTTAGAGAAATTGCCTCTTAGGCTTGATTTCCTCCCATTTCACCATCCTTCAAACCTCTGAGCTATTTTGCGCAAATTAAACTTTCCCTAGAGACCGCATACCTTCCTCTTGTTTGCCAGCATTTGCAGCAGTCAAAGGAAGATGAAAATGCTCCTTTTTGTACCAGCTGCTCTGCTTGGAAGGATACATATTTGGGCAATTTCATTTGGAGCATTTTCTTTAGCATTTCATAAACAAGCAGTGAGAAATCAAGAAAGGAAAGCACTGCTGCGTTTGATTGTTCTGCTTGAGCACCAATCCACCAGGACATTTCCATGGAAATAAATAGGGCTGCAGAAGAGCACAATAAATAGACCTGTGCAAGAGCATTTCAACAGGGCTTGTGCCAGAGAGCTGTGCCCCTGAGTTAGAATCTGTCTATTCATCCCTCTTATGGGGCAATCCTATTTCTTTGTAGTCATAAAAACACGGTAAAGCACTTTCCAACACCCAACAAGTAAGGTCCACCGGTGGGAAGGCCTGAACTATTCCATCAGTGCTAAAAACTGAGTTAGGGCCACAGGAGCAGGTAAGGAGCAGGTTCCTCTGCATGGAACAGGAGATGAGAGGACAGGAGGGGGTGTTTCTGGGTAAGGAGAGAGTGAAATGTGGGGTGGATCAGGCCCAGGAGGGGATGGGATTGATGGAGGAGGCCTCTGTATTCCTCCTCCCAATCATCTTCCCATGACATGGGGCAACCCGGGCTTGTGCCAGCAATTTTGCTGGTGCAGATCTGAGTAGCTCCACTGGGCAGGCTGGGGCTTAACACAGGCAGTGATGTCATTCAGGGGGAACAGACCAGAATGGGCGTTCCGGATCCTAACGGGCTCCGTGGCTGCTTCCGAGTTTTTTTTTTTTGGTTTTTTTTCCAACATTTGAATTTGAACTCAAAAGTGAGTTCTTGTTCCTAAATCATATGAATGACACCACTGAACACAGGGTAAGGGAACAAATGTTTCCCTACCCCAAGGAGACCTCCAGCCTGCTCCTATCCTGCATTAGATACAGTGTTACCATATGGCCCCACTGCCTAAGTGGTGAATAGGATTGGGCACTAATAATGCCCCAATTCTGTTGAGGTGGTTGTATTACCTATGAGCATAGCAAGGCCATCTCTAGGTAAGAAGGATATTGGAAGCTGCTTTTATATTAGCCCATTGGTCTATCTAACTCAGTATTATCAACACTGACGGTTAGTAGTTCTAGGATTTCAGACAGGACTTTTTTCTCTCCCCTACCTGGAAATACCAGGAATTGAACCTGGGATAATCTTCATGCAAAGCACATGCTCTACTGTAACACTGGATTTGCCACAGCTGATCCAGAAGAGATCCAGCTCTACCCACACCCAGCCCAGAGATCGAGTTGAGAGGGTCATAGACACTACTTGAGAATGTCAAGACTCAAATGCTGTTCTTGTAAACATTTTATTTTTTGTTACAAAAAAGCATGCAATCTGTTGTGTTAGCTTGCTCATTGACCCCTATGTCATTGTGCTAATTTGTTCCTTTCCAGTTGTACTCAGACAGGCATACAATTACACTGCAGTCTTCAGAGGTGGGAGTCCTGATGTGAACACATTGCCATGGTCTAGGATCAGTGATCTACAATTAAATATGCTGGCTCCTTGTGCTCCTTTGAAATCCCTTTCTGCCACACTTGCTCCTTCACTCCTCGTGTCGCCCCCTCCCTTTCACCAGCACCAAGATGAAAATCCAGTGCCACCTCTTCCCCCTTCCTTGGCAAACTCCAGTGACCTTCCAACTTGCATTTGACCTTAGTCACCTCTTAGGACCTTATCCTCATCCCTGGGAAAAATGGTTGTTTATGGCTCAACTGCTAATTATGGGATACTAGGGCACTATGTTGCCTTTCATTGTGCATTTATTTATTTTTTAAAGTGTTACTTTAAATACCATTTGTGGAATAATACTTTTTAAAGATTTTTGTTAATCCTGACTTTTATAGACTTAGATTTTTAATATTTGGTGCTTAGAGAGAATTTCATTTTTTTTCCCCCCCTTGGAGGTATCTTAAATCCTGCAAGAGATGCAGACTGAAAAATCTGCTCAGGCTGCCATTGCTCTCATGAAAACAATAAGCAGGCCAAGCAGATGAATGGAGAAGCTTGTGCTCATGCAGCTTTCGCCAGAAATTGAGGTCTTCTAATCACGGCAATGGTTCTGAACTGGGCCCAGTCCTGCCCTTTACTGTGAGCCATCAGCCACACCAAGAATGTCAAAGACATGGAAATGCCTCATCTAGATCCTCTTGTTGATTGTGAGGCCATTAAGTTGCAAAGGCTTCTTAATGAATAGGCTGCCATAAATAGGCCTTGATTAATCATGGCTGCACCTGACAGCTCTGAACCACACTGTTTGCTGACACCAATCTGGAGAAGGCTTCTCATTTGCCTTTGAGGCCTAATCAGCAAGGAAGGAGGCTGTGCATTTGCTGCTCGGAAAGCCAGGTGGCCGCTTCAGAGTTCCTCTCTGCCAGCTCACAGTTTACAACAAAGGACACCAGCTTTTCATTGCCGGAGCTAATTGCATGCTATTTTCTTCTGGCTGGTTGTTCCGGATCATTCGTCCTCACCAATTAGGGAGGAAACAGAGAAATGCTGTTGGACAGAGAAGGAGACACAGCAATGTCCTTCAGGAAATGGAAGAGTCACACAGCAAAACATGAAGGTAGAGACAAAACTGAACTGCTCCATGATAGGGAAGTAGAGGTGATAATGGGGGGGGGGTCAAGGTTGGGTTTACCCTGAATTTTTCCCAGTATAAAGTGAATAGTGAGGTGTCTTTGAAGGATATCCCAGGCTTACGGAACTCCTCCCTGGAAAGTCATCAAAGCTTAGGGGTGATAATCTTAGAAGCAAGCAAGCAAACAGTGTTTATATACCCTGCTAACTGGGTATATATCACCCCTGCTAACTGGGCAAGAGGCACTTTTCCAAGTGGTGTTCCTCTTATATTTAGCAGGGGGAGAGTAATTGTCCCTCTTCACCCCTGCTCAATCTTTCTAGTAGCTGTTGCTGCCTTTTTTTTTTTTAGATTGTGAGCCCTTTGGGACAGGGAGCCATTTAACGTCATTATTTGCCTGTAAACCGCTTTGTGAACTTCGTATTGAAAAGCGGTATATAAGTACCTGTTGATTGATTGATATACCACTTTTCAACAAAAAGTTCACAAAGCGGTTTACAGGCCAAAAAATAAAGTTAAGTGGCTCTCTGTCCCATAAGGGCTCACAATCTAAAAAAATGCAGAGCAGCAGCCGCCTCCACTAGAAAAGACACTGTGCTGAAGTGAAGAGGGACTGTTACTCTCCCCCTGCTAAATATAAGAGGAACACCACTTGAAAAAGTGCCTCTTGACCAGTTAGCAGGGGATGCTTTGCAGGTCATTGTCACATGGTGTTGGGAGGGTAGAGAGAAGTTTGTGGAGGAGCAGAGCTATAATGCTAATTCCAGAAAGGTGATGACAATCAAAATTCACAGGAATTCTAGGATTCCTCCTGCATTGGTCATGGCCTGGGATAGAGATCCCCCCTACTATCAGAGGAGAGATGCAGTGCAGGAATTGTGGGGCGGGAGCCCCAGGAACCAATGATGCCTTCACCTGTAGGATCTGAGGAGGTAGCCTAGTCTTCCTCTGATTCAGAGGACTCTTGAGGAGCAATGCAGGGGGGCATCTCTCTGCTGCCATGGCACTTCCAGCAGCAGATAAGCCGGCCAGAGCCACTATGTGAGGAACAGGGCATGGTCCCTTTTAACATCAGTGGCATGCAGTGTGGGAACAGAAGGCAAGAAGGTAGTTCTGCTGCTACCAGCCCAGGAAGGAAAGAATATTACATGGGTCCCCTGGGCCAAACCTCCTCCAAACAAGCAAATGTCAATTGTATCAATCCCCCAAAAAGAACCCAACAAAAAATATGTCCCATAAATTTATTAAAATTCCATAAAATTAAATAAGGGAAAAAGGGGGTTCCCCGAACTTTAAGATGCTGGCAATAAAATATGGTTGGAAGAGGTTTAGTAACCTCTTGGTTTATTAAAATTTTTGAACACAGCTAAAAAGACAAAATTAATTGCTTAAAAAAATCCCTTACCAACTCTAACTTTCCCCATTGCCTAGTCAAACTCAATAACATCATCACCTCCAACTCACAATCTCAGGAATTGTTTAGTTCTCCCCCAGAATAATCCAAAAGAGGAGGGCAAGAGAACTCAACTCTCTCTGGGGATTGTAGCCTTCTCCTGTGTTTAATTAGTAGCCCTCACCTGATATTTTACACAAGAGGAGTCATGACAGAAAGTATGGTGCAAAGGTCTGCTACAAAGCAGGGGTGAAAAGGAGAAAGCTCTATGTGGGACAGAGTACTTTCATGACAATAGGTTGTGAGTGTTTGCACACTTACAGATTCGACAGCAGGGGCGGTGCTTTTCAAATAAACCTAGTGAGATGTTGCTGCCTCACCTACTGCTCACCACTGTTAGTATAGCATTAACAGGGAAGCACAGCTGAAGGCTCCAACCTGACAGCAGAAGTGATTCTCAAACATTTTAGCACCGGGACCCACTTTTTAGAATAACAATCTGTCTGGATCCCACCAGAAATGCTGTTATTATGATGCCAGAGCCTGATGCTTTCCTGATAATGCAGCAATAAGTTGGGTTAGGTTATTTTCAGAGCTGTTCCCAGCTCTGAGTGCACCTGGGTGGGGGGGGGCATAAGAACATAAGAAGAGCCCTGCTGGATCAGCCAAAGACCCATCTAGTCCAGCTTCCTGTTTCCCACAGTGGCCCACCAGGTGCCTCAGGGAGCACACAAGGCAACCAGATACTTCTATCTTGCAGCCACTCCCCTGCATTTGGCATTCTGAAGGAGCCTATTACCCTTGTACCATTCCCAAGAAGACACCAGACTGAGGGTGGGTTTTAACTTTATTAAACACAAATGTAAATCATGTAAATCATGAAACCTACTGAACACCCATTGCTCCCTCCCCAATCTAGAAGGGGTCACCGTGCCTCAAGCATGGCTGCCCCGCCTCCGTGTGTCACCCGGCCATGCCTCCCTGCACCCAGAATCACTCCATTAAGGAGCGATATGAATGCAAGGGAGGGCAGGGGGGAATGTGCAGGTTGTTCTGTGCAGTGGCACCTTGCTGCTGCTGGCGCCCATTGCTCATGACACCCCCCCTGCAGCACCCTCCCGCCACCTCTGGTTATTTTCTAATTGCAACGTGAATCTGAAAGAAAAAAAGCCTATTTACAACCTTGACACAAGCACAACCACCACATACACTTCCCCCTTTCCTGCATCCCATCTTCCCATATTTGCAATATGGCTGCCCTAAGTGCTTTGCGACCCACCTGAAATTGGCTCACGACCCACAGTTTGGGCACCACTAATTTAAACCTTCAGTGGGCTCCTGATCATCATTAGAATAAATAGCCCAGTTTGTTGTTCTTAGGATTCATGTATCCACAGTCCATGGTCCTGGTCCCTTGCCTGGACTTTTGCTGAGCTTCTTCCATTCCAGGCCCTACTGAGGCTACCCGAAACCGTGGATACTGGGGACACAATCAGTTTAAAAAGATAAGGAAACATCAGTGGTTTTGCTGCAACAAGGTAAAAAAAAGAGATTTGTTTAATGTTCACCTATCTTTTTAATAGGCATCCCATGGTATCCGTGGATAACTGAAACGGTGGATACCAGATCAGTGGATACGAGAGCATGACTGCACATAAGCACTCTCTGTGGGCTCTTGGCATTTTGTTCAGAGTCCTAAATTAGTAGGAAAGTTAAAGCCAGGAACCTGAGCCCTCTTCAGACAATTTCTCTCCGTAGACAGCAAAAACATGAGACTCCTTTTGAATATGCCTCTTAGCCCACCTCCTGCTGATTATGTACACTAGCCCTGTGGTCTCATGCTCCACATGTTCAGTATTTGTCTGCAGAGACAAATGCTGAACATGGCAAGAACTTTTCCCTAGGATCACAACCTAGGATTACAATTACAGGGAGAAAGTGCATTTGCATTTAACAACAGCATCTTTTGACCACTTTGGGATGGGGCAGTGAGCCTGCCTCTGCTGAAACCAACTCTGTCTTAGGAACATGGTATAGATGAGTCTATCAAAAATCTATGAGACATGGTAGCTACATGAAACTTCCATATATAGAGGCAGGATACTTCTAAGGACCAGGCAATGGAGACATACCACAGATGAATGAACATAACACCATGCTGGTGAGCACCCAGGGGCGGCTTTGGAAACAGATTGTCAGACTAGATGGACCTTGGTCCACTCTAGCAAAACAATTCTTATATTCTTATGTTACAATATGGTTTCACAATTACACAATTGTTTGCGTGAGAGAATGAATGAATGAATGAATGAATGAATGAATGAATGAATGACAGGGAGGCAGGCAGGCAGGCAAGCAGACTGGGGTGTTTCCAGTGGCATTGGATGTGCTGATATCCTTACCCCATCTGTCTCCCTTACCACCAAGGTTACATGCCTCAGACTTGTGCCTGCTAAACAGCAGCTGTAGATCCGAGGAGTCCCATGGCAGCAGTGGAGGCTTTCCCTGGGGTAAGTGAACAAAAGACCTTTCCACTCCCCCCCCCCGCGAAGGATACAGCACATGCTCCATTGGCATGGCTTCAGCAGCAGGAGGTGGGGATTTGGGTAGAATTAGATTGTCAATGTGAGAAGAAGCGTTGAAGATGTGGTAGGTTCTGGCCTGCTTGGAAAAGGACAGTGCTATCCCCCATACACACAAATACAGATTGAGGAATACCTCCTATTCACTGCCACTATTATCTCTGGTATACAGCTGCTCCTGGGCCCTTGTTTTTTGGACCCTGGGTTTCCCAGGTTCACACCATCTGCTCCCCATTTTGTTCCCAAGCTCAAGCCAAGTTGGCATCGGCCTCACCTGCTGGGTTTGTTGATTTTTTAAATATTTCTCTTACCTTCATTCTGCTGGGGTTGCAGTTAGTGTATTAATGACTGTAATAACACACACAAAAGCTGACGGGGCAAAAAAACCAAACAAACCCGGTTGTGTACAGTATGTACTAGCTACAACAACATGCTGTGGGAAGAAGCAGTTTCACTCCAGAAAAAGATTGATGTGCTTTGGTCTGATTTGTGTTAAAGAATTTATTTTATAGACGAAGCCAACATAAAGCCACTTGACATCTCACTATTGAAGGAATGGCTTAAATAGGCCACTTAGGAGGTAAATGCCTTTAAGACAACATGTAGACATCCATGGATATCATTTTACTCTGTTGCAGAATCTATAAAGACAATAAAAGATCATGACAAAAATTGATTGCCATCAAGAGTAGAGAGGGCACCTTTTAGATTGTCTTAATACTTAGATATAGATTTATACTTCAGTGGTTGTGGTTTGCTGTATTATGGCTCATCAGGGCCTTCAAACATCAATGGTAAGGCCACATCTAGGGTATTGCATACAGTTCTGATCACCACATCTCAAAAAGGACATATGGAGCTGGAAAAAGTGTAGAAGAGAGCGACAAGAATGATTACGGGGCTGGGGCATGTCCCTTATGAAGAAAGACTGCAGCGTTTGGGGCTCTTCAGTCTGGAAAAAAAGGCACCTGAGGGGGGACATGATTGGGACAAAAAATTATGCACAAAAGGGATAGAGTCAATCGAGGGATGTTCTTTTTCCTCTCTCACAATACCAGAACCAGGGTGTATCCACTGAAATTGAGTGTTGGGAGAGTTAAAACAGATAAAAGGAAATACTTTTTTACCCAGTGGGTAATTAAGCTATGGAACTCCTTGCCACAGGAGATGGTGATGGCATCTGGTCTAGATGCCTTTAAAAGGGGATGGATTTCATGTCCATAGTGGGCTATAGGCCATGATGGGTTGGGCAACCTCCTTACATTAATAGTAGGCTACTTCAGAACACCAGGTGCAAGGGAGTGGCCACAGGATGCAAGCATCTTATTGTCTACTGAACTCCTTTAGGCACCTGATGGGCTACTGTGAGATACAGAAGCTGGACTAGATGGGCCTGTGGCCTGATCCAGTGGGGCTCTTCTTATGTTCTTAAACATGGGTAACAAAGAAACCAACCAGACCAGTTTTGTCTTCATGAAGAAAATACATGAGGGGAAGGGAATTTAATTCAGAGAACTGAAGCTGGGGCAAAGAGTTGAAGCCCCTTCTATTCCCTCTGTACCATGATACCAGTCCACATCAGTGTGGGTGGGTGAGTGGGCTGTGGTTGCTTTTAAAAGAAAAGTATTTTACCATAAGTTCCAATCATGAAACTCCAACATAATACGCCATTTGGCCCTTTTTCTACCTCGCCTTCCAGCAAACAACCAATTGGGTGCCACCCTTTGGACCAACCACCCTTTGTGATTGGCCTCTAAGCTGTGTGAGCTGTTGTTGTGACACTTTTAGAGCCCAATCTTATCAAGGCAGGAGCAGCAGGCACTAAATGCCCCACTGCTGGATCCAATCAAGCTGGAGGTCTCCTTGGAGGAAGAAGACATCCATTTCCTTACCTCAGGTAGAGTAAGGCCCCAGCTTGCTCAATGCCCCAGTCTACTTTCAAGCCTGACACAGGAGATAGAATTCAGTGGAAGGAGCCAAGCCTGACCCCCCCCATACCACCCTGGTGTTCACAGCAGAAGGTGGGGAGGCAGCTCAATAAATCACAGATGAAAACGCAAATTTAGGCACTGCATACAAAAATGACTATTACTAAATGTCAAATGTCCCCCAAGTAGACTTCAATTCTCCACAATGGAGGGTTCCTTTGCAAACTGTATTCCACTGTCACACAGGATTCTTTCATGAAACTCTACCAAGCTGTTATTGACAGTAGGAGGACCCCCCCCCCCCGGTGATTCTCTCAGAAACCACCAAGCTTCTATCCTGGCTCCCCAGCCAATCTGAAACCACCAAACTTCTCTCCCGGTTGCAGGCACACAGCCCAGCCACGCTGCAACCGCCACGCTCCTTTCACCTAACAATGCAAGCCTAAACCATTGAAGAACTACAGAACACCACCCTTGTAGTGTAGCCCAGTAACCAAAGCAGAACAATAGAGGTCCTGGCAACAGTAGAAGCAGCAACTCTTGGTGAGAAAACACTTTCTGGCTCAAGTCAAACTGTTATCCCATTGTGGTTATGTTGGCCTATAGGTAATATTTGTAATGCTATGCTCATGATGATCAGATAAAGATGTAACCAGATGCACATAATGCAGGACCTGGAAAGGCGAAGGTGTAAGGCCAGGATGTGATGGGAACAGATGGACCCTATCAAGGGGAGGGCAGCACTGAGAACACCCTCTCCTTCCCTTAAACATGTACAGGTCTGACTCCATGTTGAATTTCATCCTGGGAGTTAAGCTGCTATTTTGTAAGGAAGTCACAGAGGTGATCCACAAGAGATAGCACAGACCCTTAAGAATTGGCACCAAGGGACATTCAGATGTCTCCCTTACCTCAGGGTCTTGTAATGCAAATCTGATGTCTGACAAAAGGAGCATAGTGTGGACCATTTAATCTGCCCAGGGGCTAAAATACCTGGAAAGTCTTCTTTAGACTAAGCCAAAAGGCTTCCTCATTATTCAAATGCAAACTTCCTTCCTGCCACTCCAGAGTATCAAGGTGGGGAAGGAAAGATTCTGATTCTTCAAGTACTTACCACATTGATAACTGTTGTATCAAGCAAATGTGTCAAGCACTTGTGAAATGTCTCCTGTCTGCTTTGCTGTGCCAACCTATTGTAATCTAAATGTACCTATGTCTGCATCTGACTTTGTAATCACTCCTCCTTGATCCTTCATTGGGGTCACACTAGAGGGGAGGGGGAGCAGCAGCAAAGAAAGACCACCAATCAGATGTCTCACATCACCAAAATTGCCAATAGCAAGTTGTCAATGTTCCAATTCCACATTTGCATGTTCAACTGTATAACTGACCAAACCCAGATGTACAAATTGCACAAGTTCTGTGATCTCCTTGGAGGCATTGCAACGTGTGTCCATTTTGCTGATGTCCTACACATGAGTAAAATGTATTTCTCTTTCTGCAACATCAGTGTCCAGCTGGCAATTTAATTCTTTTTGTTTCATTGACGTTAAAACTTTGGTAAGCTATAGCAGGATTCCGTCGAGGGGGATCAGGAGACCAGAAACATTTGCTGATTTCACTTTAGCAGAATGGGGAATGCACACCAGAAAAATGGACTTCTCAATCCTGGGAGTTTGGTCTCACCTTAAAGAAACAGAGACCTAGAGAAATTGCCTATCCAGGCTTGATTTCCTTCCACAAAACAGGTTTAACTCTTGTTTAAAAAAGTGCATCCTGCTTCTGTGCTGGTTCGCTGTTTGGGGTGTCCTCTTCTTTCCTGTCCAACATTTTCTTTTGTCATTCTCAGTAGGCCAATTTGATCCTGATAAGGCTGCCTCCATTTCATTAGGAGGAGATAGTCTGCTAGCAAAAATGGCTAAAGGAGTTCATTGTCTCAGATGCTAGTATCCTGTATTGTTATAGCAAAGCCAAGCACTTCTACTTGTGTTTGTTGTAGGGAAACCTGCTAGGACACTTAAAAGCACATATCTATGGTAGCTCGGCTTGAATTTTCTCCCTTCCAAAAATTTAAAGATTGACATTTTAATTGGTGGTGTAGTAACTTGAACATTGTTCAGATTTAATTGCTTGCTCCACTGCTCAGGGGTCATTTAGTCCAGGCAGTTATGATGAAACATAAGATGAGGCTGTAATTTGATTTGGTTTCCTTTACACAAGACTTGGCATCGCAAGAAGTCTTGCCAGCTTTGATTAAGTTGGCACCGAAAACCAAATATGGAAACTGAAAACTCAAATTGCATATTTAGGACTGAAGGGAATAATGTATCTCTTGACCCTGTACTGTATTTATGTGCCTGGGTGCCAAGGCTAGTTTGGAGACATTTTGGTCCAGGATGCATATAGGACATCAGGTTGCCAGTTGGCAAGCACTTTCTGTCCTACGAACCCCAGCGGCACTGCACATGCCCATTTCATTCCCAGACAGCCATTTTTGCTCAACAACTACACTGTGTTTCCCCCTGTGCTCCTTGGAAAATGTCAGGCCAGAGTTAAAGAAGGAAATGTTCAGATTGACAATAATTATGCTCAGAACTGTTGCTATCTATCCCCTAGGAATTCTCTCCCTGCAGCATATAGAAACAAATGGGGTACAGATCCAATTTGCTACCAGCAATCGATCCCAGCTAGCTTACTTTTGTGTATTTAAAGTCAGCTCGTGACTGCATCAGTTTCTGTAGTAGTTCAGGTGCTGATAAAATTCTGTCCCCCAACAACTGGGCAGATGATAAAAACAGCCAGGGTTTTAGATCTGGGCCCCATCATTCTAGACCAGAGGGAGCGAACAGCAAGAAATCTGGATGTACAGAGAAGTCTAGTGGCCTCTTCAACAGCAAGAGGACAAACCTGAGGTCATGTGGCAGGTCTTGGAGCTATATGAAGTCATTGTTATGGGACCAGCTCACTAGAATCCCAGAGCCAGAAGGATTCTGGTCCATAACGTTAGAACCCCAGCTGAATGGGCCTGCAATTCATTTCTTTGACAGAGACCCGGGTGGCACAGAAAGATGTATGAACCCAAGTGCTCCTGGTTTGAGACCTGCAGTGCCTGATAAGTGACATGTATCAATCAGCCATGATTTCTTGACTGACAAGCAGAAGAATTGCCTTACAGGAGTTGTATGTGGGCAAGCCCAGGCAGCTTCAGGACATCACAAACCACATGAGAGAGTTGGGGAAATGGTTTCAGTTTTGTAGCAGAGGATTGCATGAATGGCTAGATCTGACTGATCCCCTCGGGGTCCTGAGCAGTCCTAAGTTCAGATAGACTAGAAAAAGGCTCTCGGGTAAGTTGTTCTTCTCTGTTTCTCCAATCTACGTTTTATGCATGGGGCTTTTTCCAGTTATTTGTTTTGCAATAAATAGTTGAGTTAGAACAGGGGTGTCAAACACAAGACTCAAACATAAAATGAGCATACCGCCTGCACTGCTGTAGCAAAAGGTGCTGTAAAGCACCTCCAGTGCCAGCAGTAAGTTGCTGGCTCGGCGCCAGTCCCATGTCCTGGCAGCAGCAGTGGAACACCAACAAGTGGTAAGTGTTGCATGCTTTTTGGGCAAGGCAGGAGGTTGGAACTGGGTGGGGAGGGACAGAACAGCGGGTGGGACCGGCGGCAACCTTCACTGCCAGATTTTATCCTCCGTGTTGGGCCATGCACCCCAACATGGAGACTCTAGCCTCTGTGCCAGCAAAATAGCTAGCACAGAGGTGAGTAGACCCATCACCCACCCTGTGTCTGTACTGCACTGGGAAGGGGACAATTGTCCCCTTCTCCCATGGAGCCTCCTATAGCGGCCTGGCTGTCGCGGGATGCAGCTATAGCCAGCGATGGGATCTACAAACGACTTGGGGGAACGGAGGGCAGGACTTAGACGGGACTACCGTTTGATTGGCAGCCCATCCGTCCCCCCCCGGGCAAGCAGGCGCCCCCTCCAAGGCCAGGGATGGCCGCGGGGCGAGCAGAACGAAAGCGGAAATGCACGGACGGGCTGCCAATCAAACGGTAGTCCCGCCTAAGTCCCGCCCTCCGTTCCCCCAGGTCATTTGTAGATCCCATTGCTGGCTGTAGCCCTTTGGCTACTGTTGTGCCCAAGTCTGCCAGGCAGCTCAGGATTGGGTTGTTACTCACAATGAACATTCAACTTCCATATTAATCCAGTGGACTTCCAGTTTATATCTGGTAAATAATTGTAAAGCTTGAACATCTTTTTATTTAGCTTTTATTGTGTTGCAAAATGGTACTCAGCCAACATATTTCCATAAGCTGTCCATTAAAAGAGTCACATGTGGCTTGTGAGCCAGTTTTGCTTCCCTGGTATAGATCACATCTCACAAAAGATCCTACACAGTACCAGTCCACATGTTTAATTTTAACAAATCTGCCCCACACGTTTTCCTTGAAATCCACAGTTATTTTAATAAGCATGACAGTATTAGTTACTAATACATTCAAGCTATTTCTATGATGAAATTCCCTTGGTTGCTACAAACAGACAAATTTGCCTGTATCCACTCAGGGCATGATCCTCTTCTCCCATAAGCTGCCACCATATCTGATGCTGAATTATTGGTTTGAAGGCAGCAGGTTTAATGGGCCAATTGAAAACTTATAAGAAGAGGCGCTAATTGGCTTAGCGGAAAGCAAAAACAGCCAGGGTTTCAGCGCTGGGCCCCATCATTCTTATCAATTTGAAGGAGCTGACAGCAGAGGATGATTTAAGGCATGAACGGCTATTAATCATAGTGCTTGCTGCTTTCACATGCTTCAGGAAGGGACCACCAGAAGGATCTTCAGGCTGCTGAGAAACATTATGACTTATTTATCAGTAAATGAGGAGGCACATTTCCTTCCCTGCCCAAGCACAGCGGCACTGTGGGGCCAGAGGTTTTTCTGGGCATATAAATGCTCTCAATTCTATTGGGGCTGAGATTCCACTATGGGCTGAAGCAAAGGAAAGAAACAGAGGTTGAACTTATCCAAGGCTAAGGCGAGATCTTTGAGCTTCTGCACTAGTGCCTAGATCTGCCTCTTATCCTGTTACCCCACCACTTTACCCATAGCTCGGTTAGTCAGCACTGCTGCAGCTCAGACTCAAATAGATCTCTTTCAATGTGCTCTTTAGCCTTGCTTCATATTATGTCAAAAGGAACATGTTGTTGTAGATTTGTTTAGTTAGGGTTTCTGAATTAGCCCTGCATGGATAACCCAAGGCACATACAGATTCTGATGAATCAAACATATGAAAGAAATAGCATTCCAACTAGCAAGCTGATTTAGCTTAAGGTACAACTTTTTAAAAATTTAAAATATTTTTCTCCCATCTTTTGGTGCCATGTCCTCTAAGCAGAAGCCCGTGGTGTTTTCTGCATAAGGAGGGGATGCAGATCATGTCTGCAGAATCCTAGAGTGTTGCAAGTGCCTTCGGGCAAAAAGGCGGGATATAAATCTAATTAATAATAATAATAATAATAATAATAATAATAATAATAATAAGTGAGCAACCTGCTCCCTGACAAGGGCCAGAGTCTCAGACCCACCCCCTGAGTATCCTCAGATTTACCCAAGCTGGTATAGGTTTGAGGAGGAGACCAATTGGGACCAGGTAGCTTATGGGGAGGTAAGAAAAATCTTTAATTACCTTTTCCAGGCCCTCTGGTCACACACACACCCCAGCAGCCAATGACCACTTCAGCAGTGACATTGCATGCTATGGACTGTCAGGGGATAGGATTGAAGTAAAAGAAGCACTCCAAGGCAACATGTAAAGAATAAAAGGATCTCTTTCCCCAATGCAGATCCTCAGGGCTATTAAGAAACCAGAGCTCCTTTGTGGTCTGCCTGCCTCATTTATAGCATAACACTGTGTGGGTCTATATAGAAGTAAGTCTCATTGAGTTCCCATTGAGTGAAAGTGTGTATAGGATTGCAGCCCTAGGCATGGTTTCTTGTAGTGAGGTGGCAGGGACTCAACCCTACCTTGGCACATATTTGAGATGTGGGGGCTGTGAAGCTTTGTGACTATCCAGAGATGTTGAGCCAGGGTGGGCTCACCCCAGGCATGGGACGGAGATGAGTGAATTACCACCACCTGGTCCGAAAAAGGTTAGAAACCTACCCCAGGCAGGGGAGAAAGCTCTAAATATTGAAAATGAGGGTGTGGTCCTGGTTTAATCCAAGAATTTGAGTCACATCTCTGAGTTCCTTCGTCCAAGCACAATAAATATGTCCAGATTAGGTCTTCCTGCAGGTAACAGCCAACTGTGGCCTGTGCATTTAGAACCAGGGCATCTGCTTGCCTCCTTGCTTGCTTGCCTGCATGCCCTTCTACCGCCCTACACTTCACATTTACACCACTGAATGGACACCTTGGCTTTGCCCTTGGTCTGTACATGTTCCTGCTTTAACCTATCCTCATCATGTCACATTTGTGCAGGTCCATTGCATTGCATTGCATTAGGCCTGGCCTTCCAGGAGCTCCCTAGCAATGCTCCCTCCTGATCCTACTGGTATTCTCTCCACCCAGGAACCAGACTTTTCCTGTTATGTGGCCCAGGGCTGGCAGAGGAACAGAAGCAGCAGAGATCGGCCAAGAGGGGTAAGTTACAGCTGGCCACGTAGGGCACTCTGTAAATATCTGGTACCGCCAACTCTGTTCATCTTGCTCAGTCCTTGCACTAACTCTGTCTTGCAGCTTGTGAGATCGCCACAGAAGGCAGAACTTTGCACAATTAATTCCGTGCCTTCTCATATAAAGCTAAGCTGTCATGTCTGATAATTAGATTTTTGATCAGTAAGTGTCGATTTCCACACACACAAACTGATGGAAAAATCCATTAGTAATAGAATTTGAAGGAGAAGCCGAGTAATGAATGCTGAACAAATGCATTTAGAGGCTTGCCAAAGCAAAATGAATTGTGCAAACACCACCAGCAGATTTTCTCAAGGAGGGAATAGCACATAGTTGCAGAGTGTGGAACAGCATTTTCACTTCAAATATTTTTTAGGCTCTCCTGACAGCTTCACTGATATTTTCCCCCCCTCTTATTCCATTGATTCATCTCTGGAGAATTGTGATGTCATATAAACTGGCAAGGTGTTAATAGTGGGATAGGCCTTGAGGGAGGAGTCAGAACCCCATTAGCTGAGCCCTTTGCTCCTTGGACTCCTTACTTCAAGCAACCCCCCTAGTCCTTTCTGTATCATGTTGCTGGCCCTTTAAATTCCCCATTCCCCTCACCACCAAATCTGTTCCCTTTGTTTCTCACTGATAGATTGTTCCCATGGTCAATATGAACAAATATGGGAGAGGGGAATCCTACTTGGCCCCAGAAGTCAACCAGCTATCATAACTGCAAAGGGTGGGTGATGTTCACTGGCCAAGGGAGGGGACATTGTACAGTCTTAAATCACAGAGAGTTGTGTGCACCCTTGAGAAATTTCACGGGTCCCCTTGAAAATTAAGAAATGTTTCTCCTTGTGAAGAACACTTCATGTCAAATTCCACTTTTTCGCGAGCTTGGCACCATCCTACTTGCTAATACCTCTCCCCCTATTGGCTGCCCTATGTAAGGCAGGCAATATGACAAAGCCTCAGCCGCTCAAAGTTGTTTCTTCCAGGCCAAGTGGTCATTTTCAATGCCGCCTGCTCCCATCTACCCACCCTGGAGAGAGCAGGAAAAGGAGGGGAAGATTACCAATCCAGTTCAAAGAGGATCACTGAAGTATTTGGGGGAGAGGCAACTGGGAGTGTCAGATGTTGGCCAGGCAGACTCTGGCTCAGGCCCCATGCCCTTTAAGGGACTACCTGCCCAGACTGACTCCTCAACCCTCCATTCCAATGGCAATGGTAGCATCCAGTACACCATTAGGGGTCAGGTGAGGTTGCCTTGGGGAGGGGGGTCCAGTACTAAGCTTTTTCCCAGGGTCCTCGGCAACCTGACACTGGCAAGGAAGAGGTCGAATAACACACTTCCTGTAATTCTTCACCCTGGAATAACTCACCCCTAGAGGTACATGGCTTGACTCCAGCTGACTCTGAAGCCTGGTTTCAGGGAGAGTTATGGAATCCTTTGTGGTTGCTAAGTAACTTCCAGAGGAGGTTTGTTGAAGCATGGCCTGTGGTTGCTAGGCAACCACACCAGGCTTCTCCCACCCCCAAGTGCTTAGGAACTAAAGAGTGGTCAAGGCAACAAGGGAACTATCTCCTGTCTAAAGAGGTGTAGCTCTGCTCATCGAGCCTGTCCGGTGATTAGGTTCCTCGCCCAGCCCCTATTATTTGTTGGCACAGCTGGTTTATGCTGCTGGTTGCATGGACACCCACTGGAGCAGGTAAGTCCAGTGCAGGGGGAAGGGGAGGCAGGGGTGAAATGGAGTGGTGACGGGGGGCAGATCAGACCCAGGAGGAGGGGTGGGATCCAAAAGTCAGGGTAGGCAAAGCTGAGCTAGATGGATCACGCAAACATCATGCATTTTTCACACAGCTTGCAACAGCTGCTGCCCGATTGGTACATTCACAGCACAGACATTATCTCCACATAGACCAATTGTAATGTGCAAATGCATCCCTTTAAGAGTGGCAGCCTGTTTATTGTTTCAACAATGCCTGACAACCTCTTTTTCCCTCTGGCTCTCACATCAAAATGAATGTCAGGGAAGTAACATAAGGCGATGACGAGAGATTCCCGACACTGCTCCTTTCCCAGTCATGGTCCCATCTCTCCATCACTGCAGGCTTCACCCGGATCCAAGACCTCGCCCAGAAATGCTGAGCTGCATTTCAGATAATGTGAACATTGCCTCTCGTTATCAGAGTGGAACTGGCAGGCCTGGATGGCAGCTAAGCCTCTCTCAGGCAAATGGCTGGGTTTGCAGATGACATGCAGCCCGCCAAGACCCAGGCTGCGCATTGATGGGAGGAGGGGAAAGAGCCTTGATACTTGTCCAACCTTTTCAGCCTGGATTCTCCTGGCATTTGAGAGCTCAACCTCACCTCCTCACTGACAGGCGATTAGTGTGGCTGTCAGGCTGCTGTCTCTTGTTTGGCATGGACCAGGGTGCTTTGGGTTCCACTGTCACCTGCCTGCCACCAGGAGGTTCAATCCAAAGGATTTTGAAACCTGCCTGAAGATCAAGGTAGTCTGGGGAAGGGGCAGACTTACTTCCTTACTGCTCTGCTCACCAAGAATGGCACCTTGTTCCACTCTGATACCAGGGGCGGTCCCCATGTTCCCAGCCTATCCATGATACGAATGAGCCCATTTGCTTCAGGGCAGTAAATGGGGCCTGAGTGGAGGGATGGCAAACAGGTGCTTGTCACCTCCACCCCGAATCTGCTGCCAAGGACAGAGCCAGCCTCCTTACCAGCCCCTTTCTCTGTGTGGCCCTTTGATCAAAGCAGGGAATGCAGGCCATACTCCCAGCCTGCTGCATTTCCTGCTTTGTGGAAAGATCCTGTGCAGAGCAGGGCATGCAATTGCTGATCTTTGGAGCACAGCTATCTGGCTCCCTCACCTTCCTCCACTGGGTGCTATAAAAGAGGTCGGGGGGGGGGAGCAAGATTGCTCTTTCATCCTCCATGCACATTCTTTAAACAAAGGAAGAAATGAAAAGTGTACTAGGAATGATCCCAGCATGCATCACATTTCCTGCTTTGATTCAGGAGTCCACATTGAAGAAGAGACCAAATAAGGGGTCAGTGGAGCTATGAGTTGCCTTCGACAGCCCAACAGCTTCAGCCGAATCTGGTTCCAGCCACACTGCAGCCCTCTTCTCACAGCCTCCATACTAACAGTGAACATTAATACACCTGCTTTTTAATTCAATTTAACCTGCTTTTTTAAATACTGAGGCATTGAGAGGGGTTCCCCTCTAGAGCTTGAGGGTGCAATCCTAAACTGAGTTAGGCTGGCATAAGCTAAAACAGCAAAGTTTGGCCAGCACAAGGGACACCGTCAAGTATGTTTGGACCACTCTCGGAGTCAGAGAGGCCAGCCCACAGATGTGAGCCATCCTCCTTGACTCAGAGAGTAGTCCAAAAATGCTTTATGGTGGCACTTGTACTGGCCAAACTTTGCTGGCTTAGCTTATGCTGGCCTAACTCCAGTTTAGGATTGCGCTCTGAAAGTACAGACATCGTTCACGCACCATGAGCCACATCACTCCAAAGCTATTACCACTGTTGTGAGAACAGACCCCCCCCCCAGGGTTCTCTCAGACTTTGTTAGGCTTTTCCTGGCTGGCCATGCTCTGCCCCAGCCATGTCTGCAACCATCACGAACTCTCCTGGCTCACAACACACTGCTGCAGCCACGTGGAACTACCAAGCTACCTTCCTGGCTCTCTAGCCATGCTGAAACCACTAAGCTCCTTTCATCCAACAGTGCAAGCCTGTACCATGGAAAAACTACAAAACATAACCCTTGTAATGTACCAGAGTAAAGCAATAGAGGTTTGGCAACTCTGGTGGGAAAAACACTTCTTGGCAAGAGCAATTGTTAAGAGCCCTCCTTAGCCTGGCTCGGTACCCCATTTGTGGTTAATTTGGCCTTCCAGAGAACACTTGCATTGCAGTGGTCAGATGCACATAATGCTGGACCTGTACAGGTGTAAGGGTAAGACCAGAATGTAATGAAGACAGATCTGACTCCATGTTGGATTTCTATCCTGGGAGTCAAGCTGCTATCCTGCAAGGAGGTCACAAAAGGTAAGCCTCTGTAAAAAGATAGCACAGACATTCCAAAGTCCCCTTCCCTAAGGGTCTTGTAATGCAAATCTGGTGTCTGACAAAAGGTTTATGCAATGCCTAAAATTCAATCAAGTTCTTTCCCATCAGAATAGCTGGCCACTCCTTAGGGCGATTCACAGTCACAGTGAAGGTACTTACTAAGTTGATAACTGTTATCGAATGTATCAAGGGCTTGTCTGGTCTAAATGTCTCCTGTCTGCTTTTGTGTGCCAACCTATTGTAATTCAAAATGTACCTATGTCTGCATCTCCTTAAACCTTCCTGGGCACACAGTAGAGGGGAGGGGGGAGTAACAAGAGGGATCAGATGTCTCATTTGCTGTTGACATCTCCACATTTTTGCATATTCAACTGTATAACTGACCAAACTCAAAATGTACAACTTACACAAGTCCTGTACCTCCTTGGAGACACAAGTTCTGTAATCTCCTTGGAAGGAATGCTGCATCTTGTGTCTGTTTTGCTAATGTCGACACATGAGTAAAATGTATTTCTCTTCCTGCAACAACGAAGTCCTGCTGGCATTCTTTTCAATCAACAGTTCCTTGGTAAGACACAATAAGGGAAACCCAGACCGGCCAGGATCAGGGAAGTTGGGCTGGGAACAGCATTAATTCTTAGGATGCAAACAGGATAGGAATGCACATCGGGTAAACAAACCTCAAAATTGACGGCCCCTAAGCCTAAAGGCACAGGGGCCTGGAGAAATCACTGTATTGGCTTGATTTCCTCCTACATCACCACTATCACACAAATGAGATCCAAGGAGCTTAGAGTGACACTCCTGTTTCTGTGTATTTTCACAAAACTGAGAGGTAGATTGAGAGATATCTTCTAGCCAAAGACCTCCCAGTGAGCTTCATGGGGGAGCAGAGACTTGCACAGGTCTCTCCAATCCTTGCTTGGCACTCAAACTATCACATCACACCAGCTCATACCAGCAATAAAAACAACGTATATGTATTTTCTCAAGCAGCTCAGAGCAACCAGCAGGCATCCTTGTAGTAATTGTTGGAAGGGAGAGGGGGAAGTACCAGTCAGTGAAAAACTCCCTTCTTATGGTAAAAATATACCCCTATCACCAGGGCTAGTTGCTACCAATACTTAGACAGGAAACAGAACACTTTTCTTTCTTACACTGAGATGTCGCCTATGTGGATGTAGACAAGGATGGGTCATGGCTTAGTGGAATGGCCTCCACTTGGCACCTAGACGGTCTCGATTCAATCTTGAATAGGGCTGGGAGAGACTCCTGTTTGGAACTCTTGAAAGTTTCTGGAAGTCAGTGTGGGCAAATGTGAACTCGGTGAGCCAAGGATCTGGTTCCCTAAAAAGCAGTTCCCTATACAAGCATCTGTTATTGTCACAGTGTATGACTCAGATCTTGCTGGCATTCACAAAGGAAAAGGGTTCAACAATTTATCTCCTTGCTGGATTATCTTACCTTAGGAAGCTAACAAGAGAAAAAGTTCCCAGGAGGAAGAGTAATGTTACAGACTGCCATGCAGCAGAGAAAATAAAAGGATGCCCAGAGACATGGTTGCTATTCTAGCATTGTAATGTACTTATGGTTCATAGTAGTCTAATTGTCCATTTTTTGCTGATCACAAGGTTAAGACAGAAGCCAGTTCTTGATGCTGTTGGAGTTTTTCGCACACACATACCCAAAGTGCAAAAGTATTTCTTGGTTCAGCCAATCCTTTCTTATTTTACATAGGTGAGGTTTGCAGCTTAGTCTTGTATCTGTTTACTTAGAAGAATGCACCACAGCAATTTCACGGCAACATTCCTCAAAGTAAATATGCTTAGGAGAACTGCAGGTTTAATTGTGGTGTTATGATTGTCATCATTTCCAAGCTCAGTGTCGGGGCACACTAATGTGTTCCCAGGGGATTTAATTGGTAGTGTGCTGCGATAAATACTTCGATTGAACCATTAAAGGATCCTATGAGTCCAAAGCACTTCGAAGAGACTGCCTGCTGGATCTCTGTTTGATTCATTGCTATTGACTTATCACCTTCCAACCAACCTCAACACACAGATGCAGCCAATTACCGCTTTTATGAGATAGACATTTGTCGCATTAACACTTAACATTTGTAGTTGCATGCTTACATATTTTAGGATTGCACTTGAAATGTCTTAATGTGTGAACTAGCCTTATATTAACACAGAGAGAGAGTGGCCAAGTCATTATCTTCTTTACCTTTAGTAAGGTGGAATGGGAGCCCATCCCCCAGGGCTACTGAGCAGATGAATGCAGCTGACAAAGTGAGCAAAACGCCATCAGGTGTCATGTCGTTTTGAAATGCCCTCCCAGGCTTGCCTGGCATTGTGTTTAGATTCTCAGTTGAGTTGATATGAGGAGTAGAATGTCTTTCCCAAATGCCTGATAGATGAGGCACACATTTTCCATGAATTAAAGCTGGAATCACAATTCACTATCACATTTTTTTTAAGAGTGTGAGATCTACCAGTCTTCAGAAGTGCCCAACCCTATGTTCTGAGCATGTCTCTCTGACCAGGTCAACAGCTCATTCTGCTGCATCTGAGAATGGCTGAATCATCCAGCCCCACTCAATGCAAGGATGTCAGAATGGTATAGTGGTTCTGGTGCTGGACTTAGGGAGATCCAGATTCAAATCTCCGCTCAGCTATGAAACGTCCTGGGTGACCTTGGGCCAGTCTCACAGCCCAATTCTAAGTAAGGCCAACATAAAACAGGGCTGTATCCTAAAGCTCATTAGGAGGCGGCGGCAGCAACGTGCAGGACAAGGGGAGGTTTTCCCCTTACCCACATAAGCCCCGGTTGCCCCTATGGGCCTGCTCGGATCTGCACGTGCTGTTTTGCAGGCGCAGAGGAACGTGGACAGGAGCAGCCCGAATCGGGGCCACCCTGGCCAGGGATGGGCTTTAGGATACGGCACTACGGCCATCTTGCATCACCGCCTCTGTCACTGCCCACTGTGCCACCCAGTTACACCCCCGGAACGCCTCTGGAATGCCTTCTTGGAGGCCCTGCATTGACCAAGTGCCGCTGACACTTGACTGGCGCCAGTCATGGCGGCACCTGAGCATCGGCACTGCTGCTTGCGCTGGCCCAGTGCCATAGCACTGACATGGTCGTGCTTGATGGCATGTTTGCGATGTTCTGCCGGCACAAGAGCGTAGCGCCAGTGCAACGGGGGTATAGGATTGCGCTCTCAGCCTCACCTACATCACAGGGTTGTTCTGAGGACAGAAAGTGGGGAGGAGCTATGTACATCACTGAGCTCTCGAAGGTGGTATAAAAATGAAAAACAAATGAGTTATTTAATGTTATTTTGGTCACATCCTACTTGTCAGACATGACCCTCTTCAAAGTGGCTCCCTGAATTAGAAAACCAATGTAGAACGGTTAGGATTTTAAAAGCTAAAACCAGAAATAGAACAAGCAACCAATAGAGCAAATTGAAATGCTACCATCCAAATACAGGAAAATAAGCACCCAAGTCATCCACTAAAGCTCTCAAGAAACGAAAAGGATATGACTGTCTTCTGATAGATAGGCCATTAGAGAGAGTTTCACAAGGAATGTGCCACCACTGGGAAGGCTCCATTTCTCATAGCAGCTTCCTCTCTATCAGCGGTGGGAGGAGTCCAAAGTAAAGCCTCATTGGAATGGTGTAGAGCAGTGGTTCTCAAACATTTTAGCAATGGGACCCACTTTTTAGAATGACAGAAGTGACGCCATGGCCAGAAGTGCCATCACTGTGATGCCAGAGCCTGCTGCTTCCCTGAGAATGCAGCAATAACTTGGCTGAGTTCTCAGCCATTTTCCAATAGCAAAGTGAATCAGAAAGAAAAAAAAACCCTGTTTACAACCTTGACACAAGCAAAACAACCACACAACCCTCCCCCTTTCCAGCATCCCATGCTGGAAAGGGCATGAAGATTTAGTCGAGAGGGTTAATGCCTCCGTTTGCCTGAAGATAAGAGCTGAAGATCTGAAGGTCACAAGTTCGGGACTACCAGAAGTCTCTGTGAGAGGCAGACCTTGTGAATTGCAACTGATTAACAGCTGAGCTGTCTCCAGCTGCCTTGTGAGAGGGGGAGTTGTTCCGAAGTCAGCTGCTTCTCTGGCGGGAGCAGGGAAGCCTCTTATCAGCCAGCAGAAGACAAACGGATGGCCAGAAAAGGACTAAATCCAGAAAGATCCATCTGTATGTGTGTAGTTCTTGTAAGATAGGTTTCTGTAAAATTGTAAAAACCTGTGGGTTTACGAATAAAGTCTGCCTATGTAAACCACCTTGAGTTATAGTCATTAGAGAAATCTGGTGACCTAGGAAAGGCGGTATATAAATACAAGTATTATTATTATTATTATTATTATTATTATTATTATTATTATTATTAATTTCCCATAGTTTCAATATGGCTGCTCTAGGTGCTTTGCCAACCGCCTGAAATAGGCTTGTGAACCACTGATGGGTCCCAACCCACAGTTTGGGAACCACTGGTGTAGAGGGTGTTTTATATGGAAGAATCCATTTATTATGTAATAATAGCAGCACACAGCAGGCCTTCTCTAATAATAATAATAATGTCTTCTCTGTATTGCCCAAAATGTGCTGAAAAAGTCCAGTGCAAAAAACAGACTGATGAATGAGGCAAAAGCAAAAACAAGCAGAGTAATTATTGGCAGGCAGGCAGTCCAATCTTGAACCCGGCGGCGCCCAGGGCTCCAGCAGCAACAAAATGACTACCACTGGATCCTGTGGGTGCCAGAACACCACCAAAGGTCTTGCTCCCTTCCTCCAGGGAGACTGCAACTGGAGGCAATGGGTCTCCTCAGCTCTGTGCCTGCTTTTGAACTGCTGCAGAGTCGAGGATGACCATGTTGGGCTCCCCAGACCAGGAGGGAGGATATGATATCATGGCAGAGGCTACTGCCATCTCCACCTGAGCCAAATCCTTCTGCCATGTTCCGCCCTGTCCTCACCTCCCCCACCCCCCAAAAGGCCTTGTTGCTGAGTGGTGGCCAAACTTACCACCTGTGCTCCTTGCGATGAATTTGTGGTGCTAAGATCCAGCACTGATGCTCCCTCCTCGCTGGGTCCCACAAATGTGCTTTCTGGCACATTTGCGACATTCAGCACCTGTGGTACACAAGCCCCACCAATGCCATAGAGCCTAGGATTGGGCTCTGACTGTAGTTTCTAGTTCATCTGGGCTGGAACTGTTCAAGCTCCTGAGATCAACCATGCCCAACCATTTACACCAACGTTTGATGTGAAAGTGAAACTGTTCCACTCAAGTTCTCTCACATGGCCTTTCACAGTGTGAGGGCTTCTGGACTGGCTTCTTAGAAGCAGTCACAACAGCATTCTCTTAAAATCCTTGGACCCAGCCTCAGCAGACTTCTGGACATCAGCTCTTTACATTGCACCTGGAAAGCAAATGAGAGTCAGGGCAGCTGCAGTAGAAAAGGTGTGGTAGTTTTCCTGCAGCTCACATATATCCCATGCCTAATTCCTAGAAACAGAGGGGCTGAGGCTCAAGTATGTCTAGAAACTCTTCTTTCCAATCTGAAAGTTACCCAGTGTAGTTTAGGAATTCTGAGGTTGTACAGTCATAAGGAAATGTGCTCTGCACCTGCCCAGGGACATTTGTTTTCTCCTTAAAACATTTGCTATATCTTAGACCTGGTGAACCATGGCCCAAATTAAGCTTCAATTGTATTATATGTCTCAGCAATTGGCCTGGCACAGATGGAACAAGCTGAATATGGATGAGTCGCTTGCCAAGTGACAAGTAGCCCAAGTGGGAAACTGAGCAGTGAAAATGTTAAGCCAGAGCACTGAGCCAGTCTCCTGGCCAGCATAAAACCTCAGTCCCAGGATCAGTGTGGCTCAGGTTTTTCCTCCTTATTTATTCCTCCTTATTTATGCCTCAAAGTCCCACGCTCCCTCTCCTCTCCAGCCCCTTCCATGCCTACCTGTGTAAATAGCAGCATCCACAATTCCATTAGGAAGGCTTACAAAAGCTGCACAGGCATGGCGAAATGGGAGAGGGGGTAGGTAGATAAAAGTAATTCCCAACCAAGCTGGGTGTTCTGCAGTCCATCTGGCTGGTGTAGGCACAGTCCTTAATGAACCACCCAGGGAGAAGCCAGCTCAGTAAATTAGACCTGGCTGATGATCCAATTAAGACATGTTTGCCAGAGCATTGGAGTCCACCAGCAATCCCTGTACAGGCAGTCCTCCAAGCAACTGAAAGGATGGACATCTCTGAGCTGCAAAATCATACCCCTTATATAGGAAGTAAGGTGTTCCTCCTCCTTCCACTTGTGCTGATGTGTGCATCCATAGTTGCACACATCAACATAGTTGCATACTGTAGTTGTGTGCAAGCCATTTCAATGTTCATGGAATGCACGTCCAACTTGCGAGATTCACACTCTGCCCCATATTGTTGCTGCACTCATCCCCATAGAGCAATCTGGCTGGAGTGCAATGTCAGTGTGGTGTCTACTGGAGCATTGCCCTCAAGGAGCTATCTCACACTCTCCTTTTCAGTGGGGGTATGCTGATAAAAGACCATTCAACACAATACAGTGGGATACCTGTGATTCCCCAACCAGCGTAAGAGTCATTGGTTTATATATTGTTGGTTTGGTGGCATTTTTAGTTGAGTTCAACCAAACCAACAATATTATAAACCATTGACTCAAACTGGTTGGGGAATCACAGATATCCCACTGCATGCTGTCAAGTGGTTCCCGACAGCATAACTACAAAATAGAAAACCCAAAAAAATGCTGAAGAGGTGGCTCAGGGCAAAGAATTCTCATCTACCTTTGACAGTAGAACTAGGTCCAATGGGTTCAAACTGCAAGAGTGGAGATTCCGGCTGGACATCAGGAAGAATTTCTTGACAATAAGGGCGGTTCGACAGTGGAACAGATTGCCGAGGGAGGTAGTGGATTCTCCCTCACTGGAGACCTTCTAGCAGAGGCTTGACAGGCACCAGCTGGAGCTGCTCTAAGAGGATTTCCTGCTACAGGCAGGGGGTTGGACTAGATGACCTTTTAGGTCCCTTCCAACTCTATGATTCTATGATTTTATGAATTATAAATGCTGAATTAAAGTTGCAATCCTATAGGCACTTTCCTGGATGTAAGCCTCAATGAACACAGTGAAACTTACCTTTGAGGAAACATGGGTTTGGGCTATAAAGCTCTGTTCCTAGTCACTGTTTTGACCAACAAGCATCTCAGTGATATGATGTACGCACAAAGCCAACAATGACTCTGCCTTCCCTTTCACCACAGGTGTCCAGGACAGCTAGCTGCACTGGGTTGTAAGAAGGAACTGCAAACGCCAACTTCCCGTGTGCTAACCATAAGGCACATCTCAGAGGCTGAGAGAGGAAAGGTACTGGTCGGACGCCTGCTGAGACCCAGCTGTGGCAAGTATCTCACTGAGCGTTGGGGGTGTGGGTTTTCCAGGACAAGGAGATGGTGGTGGAGAGGAGAGGGCATTTCTGGGGGGGGGGAGAGCAGACCAGAGGGTGGTTCAGGCTTGGGAAGGGGGGCTGGGATAACAACAGAGGCTGCTGCTGCTGCATCCTGTCCCCCCTCCCAGGCCTCAGAGCCCTATATGGATCTCCTTGGTTCTGTTCCAGTAATTGAGCTGGTGCAGATCTGAGTAGACACACAGGGGCTGCTGGGGCCAGACACAGGGCAAGGAAATCTCAAGTTGACCTCCAGCTGCCTCCTTGGAACCATGGGATACACTGGCAGCAGTTTCTGCACTGCTGTACTGCAGAGTGGCAGCCTGGATAAGACTGGCTTATTGGGGACGTGGTGGCGCAGCGAGTTAATCCGCTGTTGCTGGGCTTTCCGACCGGAAGGTTGGGAGTTCAAGACTGCGTGACAGAGTGAGCTCCCGTTGTTTGTCCCAGCTCCTGCCAACCTAGCAGTTCGAAAGCACCTAAAATGCAAGTAGATAAATAGGGACCACTTCGGGGGGGGGAGGTAACGGCGTTCCGTGCGCTACAGCGTAGAGTCATGTCGGCCACATGACCACGGAAACTTGTCTTCGGACAAAATGTCAGCTCCACAGGCTTTGAAACGGAGATGAGCACCGCCCCCTACAGTCGGTCACGACTAGACCGTTAAGTCGTGGGGAAACCTTTACCTTTACCTTTTAATATGGAAGAGTCTTCAAATGGTGGTGGTAAATGCAGTCTCCCCCAGAAACAAATCAGGGGGTAGTCCACAATAGAATAAAAAGTTGCCTGTGTAGATCCTGGGCAAACGGGCCATTGATGCTTGAGTCATCACCTTGCCTGAAAACACTAAATAGGACCAGCTTGGCCTTCACTTTGGATGGGAGTCTGGAAGCCCCTGGCTAGAACTGAAAAAATGTGGACTGGCAAGAAATAGATAACGTTCTGAGAAGAGCCTGAGGTTTGTTTTTCAGCTGCCTACAGAAGCTTGGAAAGCACAAGAACTCTGCAGCCAGGATGACAATTGGACCATGAAGGGAAACATCTAGAGAAACAGAGGATCCTATGAATTTCTCTCATAGAATAACTCTTGTAAAAGCTCCATTAAAAGAAAATGATGATCAGCCTGCCTATATAAACTGCATTGATTCTATGTGACTCAAGTCTATGAGTCTTTGAGAAAGGAAACATGTACATTCAGATACTGTAATAAACAAATAAATGAGGGCCTGTAGAGCTGCTGTGATGTTTGGAGGAATCTCACTGTGAGATTCCTCTGAACATTGCAGAAGCCAAGCGGCTCACCAAGCACGCAGCCAGTTCCTCCAGTGATCAGAGGAATAATCTTGTACCGTTGCAACTTTGCAGCGGCACAAGATTATTCCTTCAAGCATTGGAGGATCCAGCCAGGTGCTGCTTGTCATGGTGCTACAATTATTTCTGAGGCAGAGGACAGCCAACTGGGGGTTTGCACCATGGCAGGGAAGTCCCAGGACTGCCACTGAATAAATGGCCATACAGCTGTGCAGCAGCTCAGTAGCAGAGCTATTTGCATAGTGATAGAGTCCTTGGCATTCACATCCAGAAGCTGCTTTTCATGCAGAAGATCCCAGGGTCAGTCCCCAGCACCTCACAATGTACTAGATGAGCCCATGTAGAAGGCAGTGTAGTAGAGGTTCCTAACAGCCCCATAGAATTCTCACCTGCTGGTTCAGTAGTCCAGTGCAGTTTCATTTCTCCAGGTTGCTTCACTCACCCCCACCACCACCACCCCCCTTCAGCCAGAAGGGATGCAGCAAGTGCTGGATCAGTGAGTGCCTTCAGTGATCCTGATGGCAGCACGTCCCTATGCAAAGAAGGATGTTCTGTTCCTGGAGCAAAGCAAACTCTTTAATTGCCTATCACGGCATCTGGCTGCAGCGTCACCTGCAGAAGCACGGATGCTCAGAGACAATGAGAAAATGTCTGCAGCAATGAGGCTGCGCTTTTCAGATTCCCCCTTTTTTTTCCCTTGCCTGTGTATAGTCTCCAGAACCTTCTCTGGGAGCTTGGGGAGATTGTGGGCAGGGAGGGCAGAGACAGTGATAGAGAGAGAACATTTGGTGATATATGAAGCTGTTTATATGATGGGCACAGAGGTGACAACCTGGTGTTTATACCCCCGGGAGTCCCATTTGCTTGCAGTCGGCATCTTCCACCTGCTGTGATGACTCAAGCCCTGAGACCTCCCTATGGAGTCTGGTATGCAGGCTTCCTCAGTGGGAAGCAGCGTGACTGAAGGAGTTTTGTTTGATTATTATTTCAATTATATCCTGAAATGGTAGTATCACTTGCCGTGGGTGGATGGTTCCCTGCCAGCCAAAGCCAGCAGAAGACACAGTCCAGAAGGCATTATGCCAGAATTAGAGGCAGAATGAGGGAGGGCTAAGAGGGTGCAGCCATCCCTCCTAGGTCATGCTAGCAGGCCGTTCAACCCATTATGTAAGAGCTCCTAATATAAAGGGAAGGGCTGTGGCCAGGCAGTCCAATCTAGAAAAACTCCCCTGACAAGGATGCAGCCAAGCCAAGTGGTACCCGATGCATCCCACAGAGGAGTCTTGAGCTGTGCAGTCCTCCTTGAGGTAAGGGAACATTTGTTCCCTTGCTCCAAGATAAGCCTGCCCTGCCCTGCCCTGCTGGGTATACTCGGGTCCTCACCAGCTATTTTGCTTGCACAAGTCCAAGCAGACCTGAGCAGGTGGATCAAGGCCAGAAAGTGGGATAGGTGGTGGTGCTGGTGGTGATGATGATACTGCCCCCTTCCTAGTCTTGACGCACCTCTCAACCCTAACCGCAACCCAGCCTCAGTGCCCCTGTTTCTCCCCCTCCCCTCCCTGTTTCACCCACTGCCCACTCTCCCTGCTGACTTATCAGTGTCAGGGGTCCTGTGGAGGCTGCTGGCGCACAATAGCAGCCAGGCTGTGCAGAACCATGGGTCACATTTTGCAAGTGCTGCAAAGCACGCTGAGCTGCTGGAATGCGCATTCCAGCAGTACGGTGGCTCAGTAGGATTGGGCTCTTAATCTCACAGTGGATCTAGTAGTACTAATCACAGCTCAGTGGTAAAAATCTTCACTGGCAGCAGCTACGGGTTTGTTTCACAGCGCTGTTCATAGTGCTAGCATTGATTTTTAAAGCCCTACCTTGGAATTTTAAAGATAGATGCAGTAGTCTGGCAATGGTCTGACGCAACGTAAATCCACTCCATACACACACTGCCCTCCCCCACGGTCCAACACAACTACCTATGATTTTTGTGTAGGAAGTGCCAGTTCAACAGATGTCTTTGGCTTCCACCTATTACCCTGCAAACTGTGAGTTGTGTGATTAAAGTCTGGACTTTACTTTTCCTTCGAAGGCAAATCAGGTTTGATATTCTCCCTGTTGGAACACCGATTCCTGAAATTTAAAAAAAAACAATCTGATATGAGGTGGGGAGGGTAGCAGTTTGGGACAGGTCTAGTGACAGAATCCAGTCAAAATTGTGCAGTTTTTAAAAAGGACCACAAGAGAAGAAATTGGCCTTGGCCCTTGCTTTTCTGGTACCTTTCCTGAACGATGCAATAAGATATAGGTCTTTTTTTCTGGCCATTTGACAATCCTGTTTGCCTATTCCGTGCTGCTTCAAAGCAAAACTGCTCCAGAGAGATTCTGAATTGCTTCCGAGCCATAAGTCTTTACTAACATGATTATATTACCTTTCCTTTTCTAGCAGTCAAGAACTTTTGTTCTATCCTCAGTTTGTTTTAATTGCTTGTGTCTCCTTATCTGAACTCAGAAGGAATTAATTGGACATCATAAATTCCTCATGCAAGTTCTGGTTCCAGTGACTGACAGTTAAAGGATGAATAACCTCAGAGTGCATCTTAGGCTACAATCCTATGTGCCCTTACCTGGGAGTACGTCCCATTAAACTCAGTGGAGTTTACTTCTGAGTAGACGTGCCTAGGATTGCACTATTAATGCGATTCCTCTGAGATGGTTCTGTTATGGACTGTGCCTTTCAAGTGATGTTAGTGGATGATTGCACTAACACTGTCACTGAACAGAGGACATTTCCAAGGCTATGTAAATGCAGGCTGCTGATCCAAAGTGAGTTGCATGGCAGCCCAACGGCGGCCGCCCCATCCTGCCCCCTTCTGCTTTCCTCTTGCCCTCCCCAAGTTCCACACTGGCTGAACATGGCCAGCATGGGAGCAGCTTACCTGGCATCCTCCGTGGCGTTGGTGGGTCGTCACAACTCCCTGTGCCAGCCCAGTGCCCCCCTGTGACAGTGCTGGGCCAATGCAAGCAACATTCGTCGGTCCAAGGGTGCGTTTGGATTGCGCCTACAACTGCCTTATGTAACAGAAAGTGGATTTTCTTAACTCAGAACTGACCAATGATTGTTCCAAGAGCCAATTAGGTGTTATTAACCCCTGCTAACTGGGCAAGAGGCACTTTTTCAAGTGATGCTCCTCTTATATTCAGCAGGGGGAGAGTAATTGTCCCTCTTCACCCCTGCACAGTGCCTTTTTTAGTGGCTGTTCCAGTTAGGCCAGCAAAGTTTGGCTGGCACAAGGGCCACCGTAAAGTGCGTTTGGACCACTCTCAGAGTCGGGGGGGGGCAGCACACAGATGTGTGACATCCTCACTGGCTCCAAGAGTGGTCCAAATGCACTTTTCAGTGATCCTTTTGCCAACTCCGCTCCAGATTAGGATTGCGCCCTGAGTCAGCTCTTATTTCCATGTATCACAGCTAATACTAGAACTCTTAGAACTCTAGTTCTAATATTAGAACTCTTATTCAGTTGTGGGAGTGTCAACAAGTTGGCCACTGGTTTTTTGTTGTTGGGATGACCTGTATTGTTATATATTAAAATAAATAAAATTAAGGTTACACTAACCCTAGTGAAGCTACTGCATTTAGGCTGTGCTTATGATATTGTAATTTATTCTGTCTGGTTTGGTACAGGAGATGGTCCATCATGGGGGTGACACAATGAGTTCTCACACTGGACGATGCAAACCCTCGTGATATGATGCTTCTGGTTCCCAGCCCCAGAGACACCAGGGACTGAAGTTGGAACTGGTTGCATGCAAGGCCAGTACAAAGCAGAGTGATGGCCATGCCCTCATTTGAGTGACAGACTCTCCTCCACAAGGCATCAAATTATTCTCAGTTACATCCACCACTGTCAGAGGCAGCCTGTCATGCAAACATTACGGCACATACCAAATGTGCATGACGCACTGTGACTGTGTGATGGGAGAAGCATCAAGCTGAAGTGGTGTGTGACATTGCCACTGTACTCTGGTGGCACCATCAAACTTTACTTTGGGGGGTTCTCCTGAGTTGCTTGAGCCAAAAATCAACTGGAAGAGCATTGAACTTTTCACCAATGGCAGTTTTGGAGATGGCTAGAATATTTTTGCAACAGCCCTGGCTCTGGGCCCTGTCTGTTTGGATCAATTTTTCTACAAGGCATAAGAATGTAAGAACATAAGAAGAGCCCTGCTGGATCAGGCCAAAGGCCCATCTAGTCCAGCTTCCTGTATCTCACAGTGGCCCACCAGGTGCCCCAGGGAGGCACGAGACAACAACATGCTTGCATCCTGTTGCTACTCCCTTGCACCTGGTACTCTGAAGTAGCCCACCACGAATGTAAGGAGGTTGCACAATCCATCATTGCCTATAGCCCACGATGGACCTTTCCTCCAGAAATCCGTCCAATCCTCTCTTAAAGGCATCCAGACCAGATGCCATCACCACCTCCTGTGGCAAAGAGTTCCACAGATTAACTACCCACTGGGTAAAAAAGTACTTCCTTTTGTCTGTTTAACTCTCCCAACCCTCAGTTTTAGCGGACGCCCCTGGTTCTGGTATTTTGTGAGAGGGAAAAGAACATCCCTCTATTGACTCTATCCCTTCCGTGCATAATTTTGTATGTCTCAATCATGTCCCCCCTCAGGCGCCTTTTTTTCTAGGCTGAAGAGCCCCAAACGCTGCAGTCTTCTTTCATAAGGGAGGTGCCCCAGCCCCGTAATCATTTTTGTCGCTCTCTTCTGCACCTTTTCCAGCTCCACTATGTCCTTTTTGAGGTGCAGCGACCAGAACTGTACACAATATTCCAGGTGTGGCCTTACCATAGATTTGTACAATGGCATGATAATATTGGCTGTTTTATTCTCAATCCCTTTTCTAATTACCCCAAGCATGGAATTTGCCTTCTTAACTGCTGCCGCACACTGGGTCGATACCTTCACTGAATTGTCCACCAGCACCCCAAAATCTATGTTCGTTTGTGCCTATTTAGTTATATGTATTTCCCCCACCTGGCTTCTGTGCCCTGACTACTGGGCCTTCCCAATCTCCTCCTCTACTTATGTCACACTTTTAGCTCTACTTTTAAGGTCACAGCTTAATCTCACTCCTACCCAAACTTAACGTTGCTTAGACCATACAGTGGATTTACAGTAACTACCTTTAAACTGAAAACTTACTCGGACTTAAATTTAACCTTTCCTTAAAATTTACTTAATCTTAAAGCTAATCTTAGAGTAGATTTACAGGTGAGAAAGAACACTTACCTTCTCTTTTCAAGGATCCCCCTTCCTTCCTTCTCCTCGCGCAGATGCGTAACTCGCTTGGTTAGCAGGCACTTCGTCGCAGGACAGCACACGCTGCTTGTGAAGGCACTCGTTAGAAGGTTCTGCTATATATAGGAAGTCCTTCCTTCCTTCCTCTGCTAGAAAGTTCTTCCTTTCTACCTGCCTGAAAAGGGATGGTCCACACCAGGACAATAGAGGCTGATTGCTGTCCTAGGAATTCAGATAACGTGAGTACCTTCTGAAAGGGGTCACTCCCTAGTTGGCCTAGTTTCCACGCTCCTTAGTATTCCACTTTATGCTGCCTTTATGCCTGAGCTCTTGGCTAAAGTGTATTTTAGACCCAAAATAGTTTGAAACACTGAAACTTTAGTTTAATTTAGTTTAATTAGTTTAAATTAATTTAATTAAACACTAAAGACTAAACACTAAAGACTAAACAAGGCAAATGGTGAAAAACCACAGGAAGGCTCACTTCATTGAAATGAGGCTGGCTGGCTGTTACCTTTTGGATATGCAAGGCTGACATGACATCACTTCCTCTTGGCTTGTCTCTGGGCTCCTTCCCATAGTTCCAGACAGGCTTTGCTGAGCTGGGGGCTCCATAGTGCAGAAATCACAGGCCAGTGCTAGGATCACACAAAAGCCCTTGAATTCAGTCTGCAGTTGACAGAGAGAGTAACACTTTCTGACCACATCATGTCCATCGCCTTCACTTCTCTGGAAGGGCCATTAACAGAATTTCTTCTGGTTTTTATCCAGGCCCTCAGGAACATCCTGTCACATCCTGAGAGATCAATCATTGGGCAGCAGCTGGTCAAAAGCCATTAGGAACTCTCTCTCTCTCTCTCTCTCTCTCTCTCTCTCTCTCTCTCTCTCTC
>JAJKFI010000167.1:944432-995708 GCA_029204185.1 Lerista edwardsae | reverse complement strand
TCTCTCTCTCTCTCTCTCTCTCTCTCTCTCTCTCTCTCTCTCTCTCTGGTGCTGGACCTTGGCTCACATATTTTTGAGAACATGGGCTGAGATCCCAGAGATGTGGACACTTTTGTTGCACATCTTCCAATCTGCCTATCTTTTGACAACACTAACCCAACCATTGGAAGTCTTAGAAATCTGTATGGTTGTGCCACAAAGCACAGCACAAGATGGAGCCCGTACTCCATCATTGGAAACTCCCTTGGTGAATGGAAGGAGGTTCCATTCATGCATGAGGAACCCTTGAGTAAGTAACACTCTTTCCATTCATATACAGAATGTTCGACAACAAAGCACAGCTCTGCCAAAGGCCTGGACACTACTCACAATTTACAATCAATTTACAATGTACATTTACAATTTACAATTTAGCAATTTAACTTTTGCTTAAAAAAAACACATTCTGGTCTGGGTTTCTAATTCTCATCATTATGGACAAAATCTTAAAAAGCTAAAGGTAGTTTCTGTACGTTGGAAACTAGTTCACAATTGGTTCGGATTTAGAGCGCAATCCTAAACTGGAGTTAGGCCGGCATAAACTAAGCCAGCAAAGTTTGGCCAGCACAAGGGCCGCCGTAAAGCATGTTTGGACTACTCTCTGAGTCAGGGAGGATGACTCATGTCTGTGTGCTGGCCTCTCTGACTCCAAGAGTGGTCCAAACATACTTTGAGGTGGCCCTTGCGCTGGCTAAATGTTGATGTTTTAGCTTATGATGGCCTAATCTAGATTAGATTATTGCAATGCGCTCTACATGGGGCTGCCTCTGAAGATGGTCCGGAAATTGCAACTAGTACAGAACGTGGCTGCTCGTGTGGTTGCTGGGGCATATCGGTTTGACTCTGTCAAGCCGTTGCTTCGGTGACTACACTGGCTGCCAGTTCCTTTCCGGGCCCGATTCAAAGTGCTAGTTTTGACTTTTAAAGCCCTTTATGGCTCGGGTTTGGGGTATTTGAGGGACCGCCTCCTTCCATACAATCCTATCCATTCTCTGAGGTCTTCTGGGGGGGGGGGACCTTTTGACTGTGCCGCCACCAGGAGAGGTGAGGAGAATGGCGGCCAGGAATAGGGCCTTCTCAGTGGTGGCCCCACGACTTTGGAATACCCTCCCCTTAGAACTAAGAATTGCTCCCTCTTTGGCAATATTCCGGTGGGGGCTGAAGACCTTTTTATTCCAGCAAGCTTTTAATTGTTGACAGGCTGGCTGGTTTTTATATTCTTTTTTAGGATCCACGGGGCTGGCTGTTTAAATGTTAAATGTTAATTATCTCAGTTATGGTTTTTAACTATTGTTTTTAATTGTCAAATATTGTGTTTTTATTATATTTTAAATGTTGTAAGCCGCCTTGGATACCTTCAGGCAGAAAGGAGGGGTATAAATTAAATTAAATTAAATTAAATAAATAAATAAATAAATAACAACAACAACAGTTTAGGATTGCGCCCTTAGAGTAATCCAGTAATCCAGGAGTACACACACTTCTCTGCAGACTCTAAAACAAAACACCTGAACAACCAAAACTTGACAACATGAACAAACCTACATATGATGAACGTTGTATATATGTTTATTACATAGACCACTGGTTCCCAATCTGGGGATAGCAACCCAGCAGGAAAACTGGAACCAGGTGTTTTCCCCTTAAGGGGAGTGACTGCAGTGGAGATGGGTGGCAACAGCCCTACAGCAATTGCGCCGCCACCATAACAAAAGATTTCCATGACAGCTGCATCTCCTCATGCGGAGTTGCCTTAGGATAGGTCTATCAGTCTGCTGCAGATATAGATTGAGACTCACAGCCTAATCCTAACCACCTTTCCATCACTACTGCAGCTACAATGCATTCTTCAGGGGAGGGAGCAAATATTCCCTTACCTTACAGAGGCCTCCATGACTGTCTCCCCCCCCCCCACAACCAGGGCTGTATCAATGCTTGAAAGTTAATTAGGATTGGGCTTGTAATGCAAGGGCCCATTGGACTGAAGGAATCCAGGGTCTTCTGGATCATGGGAAAGGCCATTTGCATGAACCCTCAAGCTTGTAAGCCCAGACCCCAACTTCCTGGAATGTTATCCACTCCACAAGCTGCTGAATGCTTTCCCCCCTTTCCTCCCTGCCTACGCCTCTCCACCGTAAAGGCTCTGCTGAAGGGTCTCTAAAGGATCTTATCCAAACCCAAAGGTCCGTGGGGGCAGCCCACTTTCCCTCTGGTCACCCAATGCACTTGCACTCCAGCAGTATACTTAAAAAACTTATACCTGTTCAGAGGAAAATCCCTCCAACCCACTATGGGGTTCTCGCAGGAGGTTCCATAGCAGTGAGTACAAAAGCAACAGCAAAACAATAAATTATGCTATTTACTACATGTTGAAAGTTCTACCATGCAGGGCCAATGCAGGGCCAGACAGTGTCCCGCTGCACCCCAGCCAAGAAGCACACTTCTGCAGGCTCACCTATCCCACTTATATGGCTAAAGCTCTTGTGTGTCCTGTGCAATCAATCTTAAATTCTGCAGAGTCAGGATCTGCCCAATCCTGGTTGCCTCCCAGCTATCCATGTAACCTCCCAGCTATCAGATTTTTGGCATAATTCCCAGTTGACAGCACCTGGGCACTGTCAGATAACCAACCAACTGGTGAGCTACTCCCTTTTTGAAACCTCACAGTAATTTTCCATCTTGGCACCAACTTGTCAGTTTTACTCTGAGTAGACCTCCAACTTTCCATCTTGCTTCAAATAAATTCACACTTTCCTCCAACGCAAGCTTACAGGGAGGGCCATTTACATTTCAAGGTAACCCGAATCTTACAGGAAAGCATTTGACTTCAAAGTACAGCATCCTTCTTCCCACATTTCCTACTCACCCCTCCAAGGGAATGCAACCAGAAAAGGAGGAGGAAAGCCCACCTCCATGACAAGGCTGTTAGTTACTTCAAAAAGCCTTTGGTGGAGGATGATATTTAAGGTGTTTTCAATTTTCAACAGTATTCAAAACTGTTGGAAACTGACAGTCAAGAGCGTGTGTGTGTGGGGGGGGGGGGTCCCTTAAACTTCTGTACCAAGGGAGCAGTAAAGATTTTGTACAAGGAAGGAATGCATCCTGACCAGGCATCATGCTTCCCCCAGTAAGCCTTGTTTATGTGATTGAGGGCACCATCCTAACCTGGAGTTAAGCCAGCACAGTTAGGTCAGCAAAGTTTGGCTGGCACAAGGGCCACCGTAAAATACGTTTGGACCAATGTTGGAGAGCCAGAGGAGTTGGGGGCTTGTGTTTCTTCAGCTGCAGTCACTCATGCCTCAGGGCGAGCTGGTTGTGAACCTGGGGGAAGGTTCCAGAGCAGCTTGAGATCCACATGTGGGTCCTTTGCTCCACGTCCACAGGACCTTGTGTCTCAGTCTTTATCAGCCAGAAGCCACTGCAATGTCCTCACGAACAGCTGGCACGTGTGCTGCAGAACTTTCTGTACTCAAAAGTTGAAAGTCAGCCAATACAAATACATGACTAACATCCTTACAGTCCCAGCAAGGGTCTCTGGGAGGAATTTTATCAGGGAGTACAAAGGTTCTTCTGGGCCTCTTTTTGGGTACAGTGTTTCCTTTGGGTCCCTTCCCTTCTCCACTGGATCAGAATTCCGTGTGCTAATTGGATCAAAATATCTACAGATTCTGTTATATAAGGCTATATAGGCTTACACCAAATGTGAATGCCAGTCTTTGCACGCTATAGGCAAACATTTTCTTATACACTATAGGCAATTACTGGCTCCTCCCCTTTGGCTCCCAGGTCCTCTTTTTGACGCCAGGCCCAGGTCCCCCAATGCACCCCCTGCTTCATAAGCCCGGGTGAGATTGGAAAATGTAAAACTCCAGAAACTGTTTGGCTCCTGGGACCCTTTTTGACCCTGGGTCTGGGTGCAATTTACAAACTGCACCACCACCCCCAATGGGCCCTCATCTCATTACTTTAAAACTGCAAGAGGCCAAGTCCTTGCCCCAAGGAGCTTACAATACAAACCACCAAACATCTTGTCATTGTAATGCCGGAATTGTTCACCTGTTTTTTTTTGCTTCCTTTGTCCCTTTGTGTTTGTAGCTAGTGAGATGATTTTATCCCATTTTTTGTTTGTATCGGGGCATGTACTGTATGTTGGTTGTGCCCTGCTCTGCCACACCACATCCTTCCTCCTCTTCCTTTGTCACTACTTTTAAACTGATCAGGCAGGTGGTGGGCATCTGCTTCCAGGTTCCTCCCTGTCTGGCCAGGTTATAGAAGTGGAGTAGGCAGAGGTGGGGGAGGCAGAGTATGTGCTGACATGTGTGCCCCTTCCAAAAACCATGAGCAGAATTGAAGCACCACTTCAATCAGGGGTTCACCTGGGATTGAACCTGGCTGCAGCACTTTCTAGTAGGCGTCAACCAGTGTGGGGAAAATCCCTATTTTCCTAAATCCCTAAAATTTTCCAAGGGGGTTGCTGAATCATCAAGATATTTGTAGCTGTTGGAACTTCTTCTTTTTCCCTTTTTCCCTTCTTCTTTTTCTTCCTTTTTTCCCTGACTTGTAAACAAAGAACTTGATTTTGAGTCGCCTCAATGGACTGTGAAGCTCACCTGTCTTGTGGTCCGGGAACCCACAGCAGTGGGAGTAAGTATGGTAGGGATCATATCCACTTAGGGCGCAATCATACCCAGAGCTGGATTGGCAAGGCCGGCCAGCCGGCCAGCACCAAATCCAATGCTGGGTTAGGGAGACTGGAGCCTCCCATCGCAAGGGAACATTCGTTCCCTTACCATAGGGGAGGCTCCAGCCTCCCCTATGCGCTCCTCAGATCTGCGCCTGAGACCACACACCCCTAATTAGGGCCGCACAGCCTCCTGGACTGGCCTAGGATTCGGCCTTATGGCCGAATCCAGAGTCCACCCAGGTCCCACTTTCCCCCCACCCACAATCTCCTTTCCTCTGCCAATCCCGCGTGTGGCTCCACATGGAGCCTCCCTCACCCCGGCCGGCTTCGGCCAACACGAGAGAGGCTCAGCACTGGCACTGCCTGCAGCATCGGTCCTGTTGCTCTAGCACCGACACAGGGGTGCCTATCGCTGCCTCCACATCGGCACTAACAACGTCGCACCGACACTGTGACATAGCATAGGCGTGACGGGCAGGGTAGGATTGCTCTGCCTGTCACATCAGGGTTTTACCGTATTTATCCACTGCATTCTTTTTCCAAGTTTTGTAGAAAACAAACAAACCTGCCTAAAATTTAAAATATGCGCTTTGGAAAGTTGCCTGAAACAACCAAAAATTCTTGTTTTGAAATTTCACAGAAAAAGGTCAAAAAGTGTTTTGTTGGAAATAGGCAAAAATTTGAGATTTGCAGTTTCACCAGAAACAGACAAAACTTCACATTTGAAAATTAGTAGGAAACAGGCAACATTTTGACAGAAATGAGCCAAAATCTGCCCCAAACTCAGAGCCAAAAATTTGCATTTTTGAAATTCACCTAAAATGAGCACAAATTTGTGTTTTGAAATTTTGCAGAAAATGGTCAAAAATTTGCATTTCTGCATTTTGTCAGAAATGAATGAAAATTCAAGTTTTGGAGATTCACCAAAGCAGGCAAAAATCTGCATATTGGAAACTTGCAAGAAATAGATGAAATTCGTGTTTTAGAATTCCACCACAAAGAGGTAAAAATCCTTGTTTTGGAATTTTGCTGGAAAGGGGCAAAAACCTGTGTTTCAGAAATTTACTGGAAATGGGCAAAAATTTGTGCTTCATTATTTTGTTATAAGCAGGCAAAAACGTGTGTTTCAGAAATTCACTGGAAATGGATTCACAATTTGGTGTTTCACCAGAAATATGTGCAAATACACATTTTGGAGTTCTGCCGGAAACAAGTAAAAATAAATATTTTGGAATTCCACCAAAACCTGGTGAAAATCCATGTTTCAGAAATTTACCAGAAATTGGCAAAAATTCGCATTTTGGAAATTCACCAGAAATGAGCAAAAATTGGCAATTTTGAAATTTTGACAAGTGGAAAATCAGCATTTTGGAATTTTGCTGGAAATAGGCAAGAATTCGCATTTCAGAATGTTGCGAGAAACTGGAAAAAAATTGAGTACATTTAAGACATCAACAGGACAGCCTATTATTTTATAAATACTAGCTTTTTTGACCCGGCGTTGCCCGGGCAACACATTATCCCAAATGCGAATGTGGACTCAGACGGCCTCAGGAGCGTCGCCATTCATCTCTGCGACCCCGGAAAGTATGGATTTGACACTGATTTCGGCCGTTTTTCACTATTTTCACATGGGACCCGCAGTGCACCCCCACCCCTGGGTGGGGTTGTGTTTGTCCCAAGACCGTAAAGCATACTGGTGTCAATCGAACGGGATTCGAACGGGTCACGGTGGACGTGTTCGACCATTTTCACGTGGGGCCCACTGCATACCCCCACCCCCGGGGGTGGTAGGGGTCCCTCAACCCCAAAGTGTTTGCCAGGAATCCACATGCCGCGTTTGGTGCCAATCAGTCCAGGCGTTCCAGTGGGGCATGGCGGACATTTTGTTTTGCATCCCTTCTTGCCCCGTATGTGAAGGAGGGGCCAAACCCGGACTCCAATGGCGTCGGGAGCATCACCACTCATCTCGGCGGCCCCAGAAACTACGGATCCCAAACTGATTTTGGCCGTTTTCAACCATTTTCACATGGTGCCAACTGCGTGCCCCCACCCCCGGGGGCGGTAGGGGGCCCTGACCCTCGCAGTGTTTGTCCCCAGGCCGCCAGGCCGCCGCATGCCAGGTTTGGTGCCAATTGGTCCAGGCGTTCCAGCGGAGCATGGCGGACATTTTATTTCGCACCCCTTCTCGCCCCCCATGCCGAGGGGGGGGGGCAAACCCAGACTCCAATGGCATCAAGAGCATTGTCCCTCATTCCGGCGACCCCGGAAACTATTGATTTGACACCGATTTTGGCCATTTTTGACCTTTTTCACGTGGGGCCCCCGCATACCCTCACCCCTGGGGGCATTAGGGGGGGGTCTGACCCCCATAGTATTTGTCGCCAGACTGCAAGGCACACGCATGCGAAGTTTGACATCAATCGCTCTAGGCATTCCGGGAGGGTATGGTGGACGGTTTGTTTTGCACCCCTTCTTACTCCCCCCACGCAGAGGGGGGGCCGAACCCGGAGTCAAACGGCATCGGGGGTGTCGCCGCTCGTCTCGGATTTGACACCAAAGTCGGTCGTTTGCTATCATGTTTACGTTTCAACCCCCTCTGCACTTCCACCCCCGGGGGTCCCAGGGGGGTCTGCCCCCCCGCAGTGTTTGTTGCCAGGCTGCAAGGTGTATGCGTGCCAAGTTTGGTGTCAATCGGTCCAGGCGTTGCGGAGCCTATACAGAACATATGTACGTACAAATGTACTAACGTACAAACGTTCTATTTTATATAGATAGATAATAGGATTTATTGTTATAAAAGCAACAGTCCTCTCTACTGCTATTACAACATTAGTTCCCAAACTTCAAGTCGTGCCCCAGCCTGCCTACTCAGAACTGGACCATCTGAAATGCTTGCACAGAAATGAGTAGCCTCATGTAGCGCTTTCTGGGCGCAATCCTAAACTGAGTTAGGCCGGCATAAACTAAGCCAGCAAAGTTTGGCCAGCACAAGGGCCACCGTAAAATATGTTTGGACCACTCTCGGAGTCAGAGAGGCAAGCACACAGACATGAGCCATCCTCCCTGACTCCTAGAGTGGTCCAAATGTGCTTTATGGTAGCCCTTGTGCTGGCCAAACTTTGCTGGTTTAGTTTATGCCAGCCTAACTCCAGTTTAGGATTGTGCTCTCAGGCTCAGGATGGTGGTTAGGATGTGGCGCAGGTCCTCCTCTGCTAACCCACCCCTCCTGGGCTTTATGGCACGTTTGTAACTGATATGTACCTGTCTCTCCAGGAGCCATTGTAGGATTGGGCTTTAAATTCTATTACCCTTCGTAACACTGCTTTCAGAGATATAGCCAAAGAACAAACAACCCCAAACTACAACTGTCAAACAGATGACAATGTGGGGTGTCAAACATGCAGCCCACAGACCTTCATAATAACTCCATAGAACCTTTTATCCAGCCTCCATGTTGCTTGCCTTGTTTTTTGGCCTGCAAGCAGCTCCTGCAGCAAATGGTCATCCTGGCCAGCGGGGGACTGAGAGTAGGAAATGAACCTCTCGCCAGCAAATGCCCAGAGGAAGGCCAGTGCAGGAAGAGTTTAAGCCATGAAGTTATAATGACAGGAGACGACATGACGTCATATTCTTGAAGCCGAGGACTTACAAAAATGGCTGACTCAGATCATTGACATGAAGGAGGAGGATTGCCGCGAATTCACGAATAAAAATCTCCCTGCACGTGTGTAAAAGTTAATCTCAACGTCTTTAAGCATGCCTGCGTGTTCTGTATACGGGTGTGCGAATCGCTGAACGAAAAATGGGATTTAATTTCCATGGAAAGATTCATGTACTCACATTACATCGGTTCAATAAAGCTACAATTCACTGAAATAGTGCATTGTTTTTGAAGCTGTGTAATTTCTTGTTGTTCCTAGTATAGCAGAAAATGTTCTTGTTGTTCCTAGCAGAAAATGTCACCATTTTCTGACACCCACTGTTAATAGTCTAGAAGGAAAAAATATATATTTCCCCCCTCCTTTTTTCCCCCTTCCCGTTCACACTTTTTTTCCCCGCCTTCCATTTTCTACTGTAATATTCTCAAAATTCTGAACATTAACAGAATTTGTTTTATGGGGGGGGGGGTGAGTGTAGAAGTTTAAAAAGTTTAAAAAAATACTCTTAATAGACTAGAAGTAAAAAAGAATTACTCTCATATTGACAACTACTTGTGTTATACATTGAGAGATTTTAATGTAATTTTCCTACATACTTATCTACTTTTTGCCCACCCTCCCCTTTTTTTCTTTCCTTCCCATTCACACTTTATTTTTGCTTGTGTAGATTTAAATAAAGTCTGTCAAAATAGTGCAATCTGAGTTAAAATAGACAGCATTTCGTCCGGTATTTTCAGTAATATAATTATGCGGAATTTCACCTTGTAAGTGCATATTAACTCATAATAAGGTTACCAGTAATGTTTCTCCACGATCACACGTTTTTATTTTCGTAAGTTTTTATTTGAGGAGTAAACTATTCAGTCCTAACCAGTACCAGAAAAGCAATCTGAAATGCTTGGAATAAGGATTGTTTTGGACGTGCCAACATGGCTGCTAAGCCCGCCCCCTGGCTTCACTTGGTTCCTATTAATTCTACAGGGATGTCGTCTCCTGTGTATATTTCCTCCGAGGTTTAAGTGCTGCTGGGAATGGGGCTTTCATGGAAGGGGGCTGAATGAACAAATAATTTTGCCATGGGGGTGTGTGTCAAAAATTTATGGGCCCTGCATGTCAAATGACCTGGCTATGCCACTGGTTACCAGCACTTACTTACAGAATTGTTGTAAGGACACCATCAAGATCAAACACGTGAAGCACTTTGCAGGCTCAGGAAGTGCCAAGGATAGCTTCTTTTCCAGAAGTTAAATGTGTGAGTGCAAAATGCACATGGCCCCTTCTGGGTCCCCCATTTTTTTTCTGGCAATCTCTGCAGGCATGACAATAATATACCGTATAACTTGAATGCTGATTTCTGGGGTTCTACAAATATATGTGCCTGTGTAAACTATCTCATTTCATTCCATTTCAACTTTGTGTACCATTTTTCTAGGTTGTTGTATTACTCACAAAAGTTAGCAATTCTAGAGCACTTCATCATCTACCCTTACAGCAAACTACTTTTTAAAAAATACTATTTGAAATCTTTCTGGTAGGGTTGTCCCCTGCTCCTGTGTTGTGTTGACCCCTGCTCCTATGATTTTTAAGAGCAGCAGGATCTGCAGACATTAGTAGGGGACTTGTACTGATCTTCATGCCATTGACATTCCACTCCTAATTCCTGCAGACCAATCTACTACTACAGGCACAACTGCTGACCAGGCCAGTATTGTTCCAATCAGTTGGCAACTCCTTTGTTTTGTGTGGGCATGTGCACATGCATGCACACGTATGTGCATGAACAAATACGTGAGGGCAACATCCACGTTTATAATGTCATAACATCAGTGGTTTACTGACATTTCCCAAATCTGAATAGAGGAGGGCATCCCCACTACTTAAACCTGGTTGAGCTGCTGGTACTGCCTGAAGCTAAGCAGGGGAATCTGTGGTCTATTTTTGGATGGGAGACAGAATGCCAGGCTGGGATAAGATGCAGTACCTGTTGTGACAGAACAGGGTCACTGTGGAGCTGATTAACCAGTGCGGGAATGTTGTGTGAAGGCCAACCAGAAAAAGAATGGAATCCAGCCTTGAGGACCCGTCCTGGCTGGACTTACGATCACTTGCTGAAGCTCCATGTCACATGGCCAGAGGAGAGAACCACACTGTGAAGGCTACATCTGGGTCTGAGGATTTGGTGAATTGCAAAATACTGTATATTTGTAAAAACCCCATTGAAAAATGGTGATTTAGAATAGCCTGCCTATGTAAGCCGCCTTGGGCATTTGCTTCAGCATGGAAAAGACAGGGTATAAATTCTTCAAAATAATAAAATAAAATAAATTCATCTAAAACCAAATACAAGTTGCACCTTATTCTCTCTACAAGAAGTGCCGGTGTCCCACAAGGCAACTTTCAAGCATAATGATGCTGCAAATCCAAATGGCAATTGTCACAGAGATGGATTCCCTCCCCCCCCCCCATTGCATCCTCTCAGATGGGTGAGTTGGAAATGTGGGAAGAATGCTTGGAGATGCTGTGCTTTGAAGATGCCCTTTCTATAAGATCCGTGTTGTTTTGAAATGGAAATGTCCTTCCTGCAAGATCCAGATTGGAGGGAAGTGTGAAATTGTTTGAAGTAGATGGAAGTCAGAGGACTGACCAGCCAGAGGAATAAAACTGACAATGTAGATGCCAGGGTGGGAAGTTATTGCTCTGGGAACCAAAAAGGAGCAACCCACCAGGTGGCCCGTTCTGATGAGCGCAGAGGCTGCAAGGACAGGCCCTGTGCTGACAGATTTGGAGTTTTGCCAGATACCTGAGAATTGAAGGCTATGTGCTGTAGCAACAGACGGGCAGACTATGACTCGGCAGAATTTAGGGTGATTTGAATGAGCTGGATCAATGAGGGCATTAACTATATGTGGGAGAAGTGTGCCCATAAAAAGGTGGTTCAGGATTGGAAGGCAGCAGGATCCTGGGATTTTTACAGCCCGAGCCTGGGTGGTGGATTTCTTCTTTCTTTAAATAAAGCTTCTTAAGTAAATTGCGGAAGTTCGTGCTTATTGGTTGACAAGAGAGAATTAAGCTACTCTAAGGAGCCCTTGGAAGGTTTGGGTAAACTATCTGAAGACCCACTGATCTCCTTCCCTCTTTAGCAGCTGGAGCCTTGGAGGTGGAGAGGCTCAGGCTAGGAGGTGGGGGGATGCATGCTATAGTTTGCAGAGCAGATGATATTGTAAGGAAGTGGGGTTCAGGCACATACGTTTAGGAGCTGTGGATGTTCCAGTCCCTGTTGCCCAGGAAACCTGGATGCCCTTGGCCCCTGGCAGCAAGAACATTACTCCAATAAATCTTAATTTCATGGATGGAGGTCACAGGCCTGTATTAACTCCCACTTGGTGGTCACACCTCTAGCTTTGTTCAATGCAGATTTGGTGACATGTGATGGATCACCCTGTGGGTGGAAGTGACCTAGAGAATAATTGTGAAGGAAACTAGATTGCTCCCCATGGCTGCAATTTTGCTTGAAATGCAGAAACTGCCCTGCTGCTAAATTCCACTTGATGTGCACTGGATGAAGGTGATTACAATGAAAGTACAAAATTCCAAATATGTTAGAAAAAAGCTTATCTGCCCTTTCCCCTTTTGAGATTTGATACACCGTGGCCACAGCTTGCAACTAAGATATTGAGTAAAGTTGTCGCAGGACAATGTATGTCCAAGTCAAGGAATGATTACCGATTCTTTCATGTCGTCTGTGCCTGCATGTAATTCTTCTCACATATGTCTTTCCATTATGCTGGAGCTGTCTTTTATTTTTTAAGATTCGTATGTTGTTGGAGAATCAAGCTTTTTAAAAAGTAAAAGAATATAATTCTTTCATATATGGTCTGACGTCATGTACAATTGTATCTAGAAACAGGATAGAGCAGTGGTGCCCAAACTGTGGGTCGGAACCTACCAATGGGCCCCAAACCAATTTCAAAGCAAAGCACCTAGAGCAGCCATATTGAAAATATGGGAAGATGACGTGCTGGAAAGGGGGAGGGCTGCTCATTTCAAGGTTGTAAATAGGCTTTTTTTCTTTCTGATTCACTTTGCTGTTGGAAAATGGCTAAGAAATAACCCCAACTTATTGAAGAAAAGCAGCAGTTTCTGATGTCATAATGATGGTACTTCCGGCCATGACAGCACTTCTGGTGAGTCCCAGACAGATTGTCATTCTAAAAAGTGGGTCCTGGTGCTAAAATGTTCGAGAACCTCTGGGATGGAGCATGCTATGTTGTGTCATATACTGTGTTTCTACAGAAGTGGAGAAAAAGCACAGCATGTAGCAGTGGGTGGTGAAAAGAGTTATCTGAGAATCTCAGCTTTCCTTTAGCTCTCATGGTTGTGAAGCTATGCTTGAAAATGCGGGTAAGACCTACTTGAACTTCAGATGCCATACTGAGTAAGGTTTTAAGTAGTGTTAGGTGGCTCCATGCTCTCCCCCTAACCTGTAATCTTGAAACAAATTATGCAAAACAACAAACATTGCAAAATAAATTATGCAAACACAAGAGATGTTATGCAAATTTGCTCAATTTGCATAATTTATAGAAGGCACAGTATTCAGCATTACTTGGCAAAAAGTTAAAAATTATCTTAATACAGAATCCTATATGACATATTTATGTCTGTCACTTGCACTTGTGTTAGGGGGTTTATCCACCTAGTGTTCTTTCTGCATTTCATAGCTCAAATCATCCATGGCCTCCCCAGGTCTTCTGTAGCTACCTGGCTGTTGTCTACTGAAGCACCTACAAAGGCCTGGGCAGTTACTTCTGACCAAGGCAGTGGTTCTCGAACTGTGCATTGCGGCTCCAGGGGGCACTGCAGAAAACTGCCAGGGGAGCCACAGAATACTCAACATAGTGCAAGGCATGCTGGGGCAGTAACCAACCCAGGAAAATCAAGCCTTGGCTAAAACCCCAGGAAAAGACATCCCTCCTCTAGAAACTATTTGAAACACTAACACAAATGCAAAAGCTAGTCAAGCTGAGGGTTGGAGGAAAGCACAGCAACACTCCCTGCTCCCGGACACTCTTATCATCTCGTTTTTGCCGCCCTGACCCAGAGCTGATGCGCTCTGGCCGCCTCAAAAAAAACTTGCCCTGTCCTCACCATGGCTTACACATGCACATACATTGCAGTCCCACTCCGCTGATCACTTCACTAGTTTCAGGGTAATCTTGCCACCCTGGTACTGTTGGCGCTGCTGCTTGCACACATGGTGGTGGTGAGACTAGCCTGGTGACCGGAGGAGGGCTGCAACCCCTACCCCGGCACGGGGGATTCAGCAGGCATGGCAGAGCTGCCTGCAAACCTCCCCATTTTTCCGGCTGCTTTAACAGCCGCCACCATGCACACACAGGCTGGCTTCAAGGGGCTGCATGACTACACATCACTGCTCCTTCCACAGGATATTTGGCCTCCTGAAACCAGATTGCTAGGCGAGGAGGGAACCAGGAGCGGGGATGGAGGAGTACCAAGGACTGGCGAGGAGCCAGCTCAGGAATGCAGCCTTAACTCCAATAGGCTGGAAGGAGAGGAGCCCCGCTGTCATCTCATCTCATTGCTTGGAGTCTGGGGCTGAGGATGTGCTGGCACAAGTCGTCCTTCTCTTTCCCCTCCTCCTTGCCTTTGCCCTGGCAGTGCTACTCTCAGCCTGCCCCTCTCCCCATTGTCGCCCTTCTTAGAAGCTGCATGGTGGCGAAAGATAGGACAGAGCTCAGCTATGTTTTATGTGTGCTTCCGCATGTTTGTGCGAAGAGGGGAGGAAGAGAAAGTGGCCAGAGTAACTTCTGCCGGCAGAAGCGCACTAAGGCTGGCTGCGTTGTAATTGGTGGGACCCTCTGTGGGGGAAATGTTAGGATTCTGCAGCAGCCCAATTCTGGGCACGTTGATTTGGGAGGCACCCCTTTTGTCCTCCCCAATTCCTCGTTGCTGGGAGTTTGGGGCCATGAATGTGCCAAAGCAAGAAGCTCTTCTTTTCCCATCTCTGCCTTTGCCCCCAGCAAGCCCTGCATTCAGAAGATTCTTACAGGCCACTGGAGACAAACGTATCTCCAAACCAGCACCCAATGCCCCCTTGGGAAGCAGGCAGCCAGGCAGGCACCCCAGCATAGCTTACAAGGAACTCTACAAAGTGACAGCTCCACTGCTGTCTCCCCTTCTCATCTTCCCTGCCGTCTTTGCTTCTGCCCTCACCCCCACTTTGTTGAAGGGGTTAATCTTTAAAACTTATCCCCTCCCATTTCATTTGCTTCTTCCTTTCCTTGGCGGTGCCCTTTGTGAGCATTTCCAAATTGCAAGCCTATTTCTATTCCCTTTCCTTCCACTTTTGCTAGAAGTTGTAAATATGAGTGAAAGGAGGAGACCACTGGCTTGTGCTTTGTCCCCCTCTTCTTACCCACCCCTACCCCTCCATCCCAGCTACAATACATCACTTAGACCACAAAGAAGGAAGTGGAGGGTTGGTTGACGGACAGTGGGTAGCCTCACTGACAGCCATGACTTGTTCAGACTTTCTTGGAGACTAGCATGCAAAATACTTGCACGTTCTACAATACTTTGCTGTGCGCCTGAGAAGAAGACAAGCAGAATAATTTGCTGGTGTGGTGGTGGTGTCCTTTCTTTTTCAAAGGTACATGGACATCTCAGCCATGCAGCAAATATGTGTTTCCACATCCTTTAGCAGAAAGGGCAAGATTCATAGTTGGTGCTCTGAAATCAACCTTGCTATGCTGCATGAGGGGTGCAGAGTAATACGTAGTAATCATAATCCTATAATTATAATATCCCAATTACCCCCCTCCCCCAAAAAAATAATGAAAGGGGAGCTGCAGCCAATGGCCCCAGGGCTCAGGGGAGCCATAAGTCAAAAAAAAGTTTGAGAACCACTGCATTAAGGAATGCTGAGTTCCAACTGACAGTCCTCAGGATAATGTTGGACAAAGAACTCCATATCAAAGTCAGAAGTCAACTCATTTCATAAAGGCAACATTCAAACCCTGCCAGAACTGGCCAATCTGCCAATTCTGAAACCTAGCCCATTTGCCACTTTTTATAACTTTGTTTCATCCTGTTCTCATCTCATTACAGTCATTTGGGGTAATCTTTCTTTTTTTCTGCACTTCACCTGCTTGTTGCCCTGCAGCCAGGAGATTTATATTATAAAAAAGAAATCAATGAGTTGCCATGGAGACAAACTTTACTCCAGCATCAGTCTGTTTCCCCAGCAAACCTGGCTACAAGAAAGAAAGAAAAAAACAGTGATGGAAGCAGGAGATGCCTTGTGCCCCTTTTGCTTTGGCTGAGCATCCAAATGCTTCCACAGTACTGTAAACATCTTTGTTGCAAGTGAGACATACTGTATACATTCATCCATAGAAACTCATAAGAGACATTTTGGAGCAGTGAATGGAAAAAATAGATCTCAGTTCTGGATTCAAGTCCAAACTTCATCCATTTCTTTAGACAAGTTCAGATGTTCCTCTAATTGGAAGGCCTACATTCCTAGGAACAAAGTAAGACACAAGCCCTGCCCGCTAGTTGACAACCTTGCTTCACTCAGTGGAAACTGACTGTATCCATGTTGTGGTGGGAGACTAGCAGAAGCCTCATGTTTAACATACAGTGTGTTCACTTCATACAGGCAGTGGCCTGCACAGTGGAGGAGTTTATGGATCTACTCCCTACTGACTGTTTTTTTTTTTTTTAACCAAAACTAGGACACTGAATACAAGTTCGGAGAATCAGCTTGAGAATGGGGTAGTGAAGTAGCAAAACTTTTCAAAATTCATTCACACACACAAATGAAAGGAGAGAGAAGGATGTCAGGAGACAAAGATTTTCACAAGAACAGCGCAAGTATGGGGGCTACAGGCAAGTATGGGGGCTACAGGTACAACAGGGTGGGGGCTACAGGCAATTGTTTCCTATCATGGTTTAAGTGGCTTTTAGATAGTTTCTGAATCCACCCCTACACTGCATTGTATGACAGCAAATTCTATTAGTATGAATGGTAATACAGAAATGACCCAAGGGGGATAAAAAAGTAACGAGGCACTAATGCTTCTTTAGATCTATTTCTGTTGATGAAAAAAATTACATAGGCTTTCAGGTTGTGTGCACCCCTGTTAGGTTCAAGAGAAATATCAGATACCTTTCCCTAGTTTAATGTAGATCTTAGTCTTCAATACTAGCAGCTTCAGAATAAGGATTCAGAAAGACACAGGGCACATACAAGATTGATTCTTCTTCTGGCTCACTTGAGCAGAAATAGAATAATGCACATATTGAAAATGTTAAAATCTGCTAAAATTCAATTTCTTAGAAAATAGCTTTTACAGTTTCAGACTGTTGACATAAAGGGGTTGGAACTGATAAGATAGGTTTGCTTGCACCCTTCACCAATGCTGTACTCTCATCTGGTTATGTGGGCTGGAGGATGGAAGAGTTGTGGCTATTATGACAAGGGTATCAAGTGCAATTTGATGATTTTGTTTAAGCCTCAGCATTCTGAAGTTTATTCCCAAGATCTCCTCACTCACAAACAGCAAATATGAAATGTACTTCCTCCATTGAACAGTTCAATGTGCGCCAAAGCAAGAATTTAATATTTCAAACTTCAGATCTTGAAATTTAGATTTCTGCTTGTATTTGAAATTAGAATGCATTTCCTACTCCCACCCCCACCTCAAAATAATTTTTATTTAATTCAGAGACATAAAATTTGCATTATAATTTTCTGCCTTTGTTTTGGAATGGGCTCAGCTAAAAAAAAGATTTTCAAAAGCATGAGAATATGATCTTTTATCTATTTTATACCCAACGAGTTCCATTTTATGATTAAACTTGCAAGAAGAACAATACCCTGTATCCAACACAGGTTTGCTGCCTCCAGATCTCACCACAGGGCAAGGGGACCCGGGGAAAGCCCCAGATGGTCCTGCTCAGATCTGCACGTGCTGTTCAGCAGACAAATGAGGTCCGTGTGGCCCAGGGACAGGAGTTTGGATGTGGCCTGATGAAAGGGGGGTGGAAGGTCAACACTCTGATGGAATTTACTTGGTGGGGTTAATTTTTTAATTTCAACTTGCATAAGACAATGGGAACATTCTCTTCCCCCCTAACAGAGAGAGAGAGAGAGAGAGAGAGAGAGAGAGAGAGAGAGAGAGAGATTGCATCAGACCAAAGCAGGGAAATTGGTGGGAATCTTATTGATTTTACTAAACAGAAGCAATGCAGCATAACTGAAAGAGAGATTTTACAGCTTAAAAAAAAAAACCAACCACAAATGGATCATGACCTGCCTCTTCAGGAAAAACAAAAACACTGTAATGGCCCTCCCTTGGGATGGCACCTCAACAGCAAGAACTGCACACAAGAATGATTAACACACAGTTTATCTTAATGTAATTGTACATGGGCATAACCTTAAGGAAAGGGAGAAGGAGAAGTATGGGAAGGGAACCAACAGTTAACCCCTTTCGCTTGTCCTAAAAAGGCATCTTCAAGTTTTAAGTCAAACCACATACAAAGTCAACACATGGCAGGTTAACAAACCAAGCCCCTGGATTCAGAGTCCTGGGCGTGCAATGTTATGCACACTGAATTCCTGAACAGGGAGGCCTTCTCCATTTGCTTCAGTGAAGAGGGCAGTTCAACTACAGCTACTTTTGCTTGCACAAAAAAAGGGCCTTCTATGGAAGCAAATGAGGAAGGCCTGTGGGTGGTGGGCTCCGCATGCACACTCTCACCACTCAGGGCACTGTTTGTCTTTGAGTTACCTGCTTTACAGGGAGTCTGCTGGGCTATGCTGCACAGACAGTGCACGTCACATGCCTAAAAGTGATAAATTAATCCGTGACTGGCTGGCTAGAAAACTGAACGCCTCTGAATTGGGGGGAGGTGAGGGGCATAATAACTTTTTAACCAAAACATGGATGTTGGTGGGAGATATTTTCATTCCATCTAACAGCTAACACCAACAGCTAAATTTTGCCACCATCAATGGAGCTCTGTAATAAATAACTCTATTTTAAGCTGGATGTGGAGCGAAAGTGTTGAAGTATGACCTTGTAACACAAGTGCCGTCTCCTGAACTGGAGGAATAGTCAATATCAAGCTCAAGCGGCTGTGGATTTATTATTATTTTTCTTTAAAACATCCTCCTTGCTGTGCTCTATGAAAGATGTTACTTCATTTCGATGGTGTTTTCAGCCTCAGCTAACCATGCTCCTCTATTGGTGGGGGAATAATATTGTGTCAAGGTGCCAAGGAAGGAATTGAAATATGAAATTAGGGGAGTTTTTATATAAAAAAATAAAAATTAAAAAAAGCTAGATATGAAATTTGCTCAGGGATAGAGAGTGCACAGAGGGTTGGAATAAAGGTTCTCTTGTTCCTTTGTCCCGCCACCCTTTCCTTTCCAAGTGTGTTGCCGAGGCACTTTTCACTCCGTACGCAGGATGATATGGATCCCTGAATCTGTGAATACTGGCCCACTCATCTCTCCAGTCCTCAGCGCAAACGAGGCGTCTTCAAAAGGTTTTTGCATCTGACCTGTCAGACAGGAGAGAAATTTCAATTAACAAGCACAAGCAGTGGGCAAAATGCATCATTTTAAGAGAACCTCCAACCAAGCCAAGGAAACACAAAGGGCTAGCAGATTTTATCACCATCATTTCCTCAAGACTTTCAGAGCAACGTAAGGATATTAACCAGCTGCCTTCCAGCAAGTGTTTGTTTATCTGCCTGGACACTGGTACAAACAGACAAGAGGTCCACACCAAAGGATTTTGTACTAATTTGGAGGCATATGTTTACAATCTGCTGTTTTAGTATATAAGCACATCTTGGCTCTGATAATCTCTACACATCTCCAACAGTACACTTCTATACCATCACCTTTTTTTCCCTTTCTGAAGAACATTAAATCACATAGAATTGGAAGAATAGCTCTAGCACATTCCAACCTTACATTTTGCCACTAAATACTCCGCCTTCTCTATGGAGCACGTCTCCACTTAAAACTAGGGAAGTATGGAAACCTCTACTACTCTTGCCAAAGCTTACTTGTACCTTACTTGACTCCTAAGCCATTCTAGCTACTCATCTGTCAGGCTACACAGCTGTAAGACAGAAGAATGAACTGCACCACTTCAGATCTTGTGCGTGTCTGTGTCTGCAGGTGGGTTGATTTTGCTTTGAAGCTCCCTACAGGTGGAGAACTGGTTCTAGCCTAGCCAGTGGGCTAGATTTCTGCGGTGTTAGATTCCTATATATAACACACACTTTCAAAATGTGATAAGCCCATCCCTCATCTACAATCCAAAGTGGTACAATCCATTCTACTGCATGTGCAAAGCAGGCCTCAGCTGGGCGAAAGAGGGCCTACATTGGTTTGTCAGCCTAGCGTCAATAATAAATCTAGGCAGAAAGCCTGCCATTTCTTCCTTCCATACAGTTCCTAGCCTGGGATTGACTCCTAATAGTAAGTTGCAAAGTCGAGGGTGTGCCTACCTCTTAGACAAATGGAATGTTTATCCACAGTGCGCCCATTCTGCTCTAACTCTCCTGGTTGATTGACAACCTGACCCTCAATATGACAGCAGATTCAAGCAAAAACTATTGTGAGGTAATGGAACGTATCTGAAATTCCTCTGATTTCCCTGACCTCATTGGCCCTAGACAGAGAGCAGCAACAGGTAACAGGAAAATATTATTGCTGGGCTGGTCAACATGTTCACTACCTGCACCTCCCTGACTTTACTGCTGTTTCTCCTTGTCCTGTCTGTCCTGGGAAGCCTGTATTCATTTGCCCTGGTTCTGATCACATCTCAAGGTCTCTTTTGCCTTTTTTCCCTCTCAACTCAGTCAAGGTCCTGATTAACAGACGCTGTTCCTGCCTCAGCCAGCCTAACAAAATAGATAATAGGGGATTTGCTTTGCATCAGGCAGAACCTTTCCACTTAGGAAAAGGAAGCCTCAGCAGAACAAAGAAGAAATTGTATCTACATCCCATTTAAGAAAGTCCAAGAGTCTGCACAGAGCCCAACTCAAAATAATGAGGATCTTAACAACTGCTAAAGGGCACCTCTTCAACAGAAGGCTCAAGCACCAGAAGGAAGGAGAGACAGTCAGGCAGCAGCTCAGCTTCCTGAACTGAGCACCAATAGCCTTCGCAAGCAGTTGCTACCTTGAGATCAAGCTAAAAAGACTGAGTAAATCTCATGTATGGCCCTTGTCTAGGAGTTGCAAGCCACTGCTGTAAGAGATGAGTACAGAAGAGATCTCTGGCAGGATATTTTCCTCCTTTTCAAAGGGAGACATTTGGGTGATATACTAATCTCTTGCTGGCTCTGCATGGGTCACCCATCACAGATGCATCGTGTGTCTGAGAAGGCTGGAAAGAATTTATATATTTTACTTTAGGCTTTAAATCACTCTCTGCCTCTTCTGGCTGCAGTTCTAAACTTCTTCTAGCAAGATTAGTACTGATGGCTTCGGCCTTTTGTACCCACAAGCCTAATTTACATGAGGCAAGACATCCCAGGTCCACAGTTTGCCAGATGATTAAAAATCTGATGCTGGGACATAGAACAGTTTTCTTTTAGCCCTGAGGACAGGCACCACCCCCAAGTGCGATCCCCTGCAAAAGTACAGGAGAGTATAAAATGAGTTTGATCCTTACCATGTCTAAGTACAACCCTATTTGTTCCATCCAGCTTTGCCCAAGAGCAGGTTTGACTACAAAACTGGGCTACACACACACTAATCTGATGTTATTGACTGAGCGCTGGACTTGGGGAGGCATGGACTCAAAGCCTTGCTCAGCCTTGACATGCACTGAGACCTTGGATCATGCCTTTATGTAGGTCTATGGTATGGCCACATTTGCACATACAGTGTGCAGTTCTGTTCGCCTCCTCTCAAAAAAAGTATATTCTGGTGGTGGAAAAGGAATGAAAAATGGAAACCAAAATGATTGAGGTGATCAGGATTGAGGTCCTGATCAACAGATGGGAACTTTTTAGTGTAGAGAAAAGCACAATCCTAGGCATGTTTACTGAGAAACAACGTCCCTTCTAGGATGCTCAGCTGCACACCTCTGAGCTTAGCAACCCAGAAGTCTGGCGATGACATCATCATTGAACATCCAGAAGCTCCTCACGATGCTGCACAGCTGCCAGAGGGATCCACACAAGAGCGCAGACTCCTTACAGGGAAGGCTGCTCAGAAGTAAGTCCCATTTATTTTAATACAACCTATTCCCAGTAAATGTGTATAAGACTGCAGCCTGAGTGAAAATGGGACATGACAGAGGCTTAGAAACATGATGAAAAATGGAGAGGACATTGACAAAGAGAAATTTTCCTCACTCTCTTAAATGCTGTAACCTTCTTCTGCTACTTCCTCACTCACTGACACCTCCCTGCTCACCTTATGGAATTCACTGCCACAAGGTATGGAGATGGCTACTGGCTTACACTGTTTTAAAAGGAGATTGGCCAAATCACAAAGCAGGTCCAGGATTAGATTGACTTAAATCAATTCCATTTAAACATCCAATAAAAGACAACAGAATAATGATTTGTTTGTCTTTTCCTCTGATGATTTATACTGTTTCTCATTTTCTAATTTACCTTGTAATTAATTAATTAATTAATTAATTGTAATTAAGTTTCTCATTTTGTAATTCACACACTTCCTGAACAAATATGAATACTAACTGGTTGCTATAACAAACAAAACATTGGTCTGCACTAAATAGATGGATTTCTCAGTACATAGGCATTACGCAAGATTCAGCTGAAAACATTGGCTGTAATCATATGCAGGTACCTAATCAGGCCCTAATAAGGCCCAATAAACACAGTTCCAAGTAAGATGCAAATAGAGATGTGCGTTTCCAATGAGTGTGATAGGATTACAGTCCAAGTCTTACTGAACACAATGGGTTACTTTTGAGTAAAATTGACATCATTTTCAAATGCCTCTGTTCACAACACTCCACTATAAGAGCCCAGAACTTTCCAGAAGTAACAATGTACAAACTGGGACTTCTCATCCATGGCTTTGACTTAAACCGGGCTATCCGACCCACACTGCGGCCTGACCTACTGTATATTCTCCAAACGTGTCCAGAGAAGTGCTGAAGTTGTGTCCAGAGGATGTTCTGAGGGCCGGGGAAGCAGAGCATGGCCTCCCTGACCCTCAGAATGCCTTCAAAATACTCTCGGAATGCCAACATTTCTTTTTTGAGGAAAATTATTATTATTTAATGAATTTATACCCTGCCATTCTGCCCCGTATTAGGACACTCAAGACGGTTTACAATAACCGAAAGTGACATTTTTAGAAGGCCGTAGAAGGCATTCTGAGGGTCGGGGGGGGGGGGGCTGCGCGTGGTCTCGCCAGCCCTCAGAACACCATCTAGACATGATTGGCCTACTGCTCCAGTCGTGTTTGGAGGGTTGGGTGTCCTGATCCATAAATTCGTTCATCTGATGGTTTAACCATCTGTGGGGCTTCTGGAAACGGAACCCCCGTGAATACCGAGGTACTACCTGTATGCTTATAAGGAACAGCATTCCTCCATGAAAGTGTCCATGCCATCTGAAAGACTCCATTCAAAATTTGAAAAAAAGAAAACATTAAAGAATTTAGTTAATGCAAAAAAGGAGTTTCATATCAATGAGATAGGGCTTAGCACTGGATGCAAGGTTCCACAATTATTTGGCCCTGCAAGTTTGTTGCTTTTAATGTAAATAGCCACAAGGGGCTCTGTACCAGATCAGGACTACCCAATGGAGAGAGGGGTTATTTAACCCCTTTGCACCCACCAAAGTATCTGTGGAGACGGGGGACACCCATAGTAGTTATTTCTTTGAAAGGGAAGCTCAAGTTGGCCCCAGCAGCTTCAGTAAGAAGCTGACAACAACAAACAACAAATCCCCTGTGCATACCAAATTCCTCAGGTATTTAAACCCATGCAGGAACCCTCAGAGCAACTGGAAATGCCTCTTCAAAGCATCCAGGAGGCCTTCTGAGAAGCACAAAGGCCACGCACGACCTCCCTGCGCCACAGAATATCTTCCAGAAACAACCAGAAGGCACTTCTGGTCACATCTGAGGTCCTTGAGAAATGGACTTGGCCCTCGCATTGTCAAATTCACAGGTGCTGGACCTACAAATAAAGAGGGCCCACTGTATATTACTTTTCCAAAACTCAAAGTGGTGTACAAACAAAGAGATAAAACGTACAGGTACAGCCTTTAAAAGGGACGTGGTGGTGCAGTGGGTTAATCCGCTGCTGCTAGGCTTTCTGACCAGAAGGTTGGGAGTTCAAGACCGCGCGACGGAGTGAGCTCCCGTTGCTTGTCCCAGCTCCTGCCAACCTAGCAGTTTGAAAGCACCTAAATGCAAGTAGATAAATAGGGACCACTTCGGTGGGAAGGTAACCGTTCCGTGCACTACGGCGTAGAGTCATGCCAGCCACATGACCACGGAAGCTTGTCCTTGGACAAAACGCCAGCTCCACAGGCTTTGAAACGGAGATGAGCTCCACCCCCTACAGTCGGGCACGACTAGACCATTCGGTCGTGGGGAGACCTTTATCTTTACAGCCTTCTCAGTTGCAGTCTTCCCATCCACTGATTTAAATCAGGAGGGAAGAGAAGTGCCCTTTGTTAAACACTTTTCTTTAATTAGCAGTCAGTCTTTTAAAAAGGCTTCTCTTACTATGGCAACACAGTGGCAGGCATTCTCACAGATTACTATTAGTTAGCTCTGAGATAAAACCTCTTTGCCCCCCCCCCCGCCCTGGAGCCCAGGAAGTGTAATTAATCCATTCTGTTTTGCATTTTTTTGCCTTGTTCCAGGGCAAAGTAAAGAGTTCTTATCTCAGAGTGGATTGATGAATTGATATTAATATGTTCTAAGATGCTATTGCCATGGTAAGCTTAATAAAAAAGAAAGAAAAAGAAGAAGCTGACTGGGAACTCTTTGTTTTTAAAGGGATGCCTTTTTAAAAAATGATTTCATTTAACACGGTCTTTGGAATCTATGAGGGTTCCTGGAACGGAACCCTTGACGATAAAAAGGCTCCCCTTATATAGAAAATAAAACACCTAAATAAAAGCATTAAAACAAAATAAAAAATTATACAACAGCAGATTAAAATGTAAAACAGCTATAACATAATAAAACTATATATAAAAAAACAAATGTACTCACTGAGTGACTCATCAATGCCCAGCCCAAACCCCTGGACCTAGAAACATGAAATTCAGGGAGTATATTCCTTCCATGATGTAAGCATCCACTAAGAAGGGATTTTTAGAAATTCAACCCCTAAGGGAGTAAAAGGGTAAAACATGTTTTCACGGATTCCTCAATATCTCTTAGGCCCTATGAGATATTGACTTGGTTTTTCCTTACAAACGTTACCCATACAAATACTTTGAAATTCAGGGCTTTGCACTAATGAACCCCTAAAGGGGCAAATCTAGATTTGGGGGTGAATTATATTTAAACAACCTTTCATATTACTTAGATCTGGCTAGCTTTTTCCTTGTGCTACTGCATGAGGAAGGTTTGTGGTTTACAGACCAACTTGACAGGGGCTTTGTTTCTTTTTTGGCATACACTCATCTTTTTAATAATAAGAAATTTGTTTATTCTCATACCATACTTGAACCCTTTGCCCTAGGAAGTTGAAATTTTGCAACAGGAAAACATGCAATGTCATGTATGCAATGACATTGCAATGACATGCAATGCATGTCACGTAACATGCAATGTTACATGACAACTTAAAGATGTATGATTCAGAGTTTCCGTGTGTGGGATACGAAGGCCCTTGATTCTGCCCTGGACCTAAAGTTGCATGGGAGATGGAGCCAAAGCTCTCAGAGGGACGGGATCTGAGGAGGATTCTCCACAAGGTTTTCAGGGTAGTATGTGCTACATTTAAGCAGAAGGCCTTCCAAGGTTACTTAGGGAGGGAGATTGTTATGTAGGAAGTTCTGAGGAAAGATATATTGGAATAGTTGAGCCATTTTGCCTCTAAAGGTAACCAGGATTCACTGCTCTAATAAATTATGATTTGCCTCCCACCCACCCCCCAAAAATGAGTGCAGAAAGACAGTGATTCAATGTGGAGTTTCAGAGGAGAACAGCAGAGCAGCTACTTGTGCTGCTAGTGCCACCTAGTGGAAAGAGGGACTCCAGCTGTTTCACTTTGTAATTGCTTGCTGATCTAAACCATCCCCTTCGGTAAGTCACCAAGATCATGGCTAAGCTGACAGTTTCTAAATGAGACCAAACTACCAGTCACTGGCAGCCCAAGATTAATGGTTGTTTCATTACTTCCCAATCCATAAAGTGCCAATATTAGCACCATCCTTTTTTTTCTTTTTTAAACAGGAAATATTTGACTGAGGAAGAAATTACTGCAATTTGACAGCAAGAGAGCGCTCTGCATGGAAATGAAGACACAGTGCAATTAAAACAGCATCTCCATGCAGATCAAGATCTAGACTCCTGATGACCACAGTTGTGACAAGGCAAAGCTTGCAACTTCTTGCTCGTGGGTGCACACAGACATAGAAACTCAAGAACAGAAAAGGCTCTTATGATTTCCAAACAGGAAAGGCATCTTGGGAGATGCCCACAAGAACTGGAGTGGTACCAGCATACTCTAAGTTAAGCCCCTCATTCTCCAACTTTGAAACTGGCATTAATTTATATCAGTACCACCCAGAAGCATGCTGGGATCTAGAGATCTTGCAATTTCTCGTACCCTTCTTGGTGCAAGTCATTCTCCTTGAATGCTCATTCCCCACTGCACCTTCCCCTGCATTAAGTCATGTGGGGGCGTACTGGGGAAATACCAGGTCAGGAGAGGTTGCAGAGAAACCTCTAGGCCCCACTGTTCTCCCAATGTTACTGGAAATGCACCAAGCCCAGAGGCCTAGCCAATCTGGAAATGACCCTTATTTCTCTGCTCAAGATGAGCAAAAGTAGGATAAAGCATTTTAAGCATTTGTCCGTTAGGACAAATAAGGAATCACATTTATAAACACAGCAAGTCAAACAACTTCCATATGATAAAAATGGTTAAAGAGCAAATATCCTTTACAAAGGACATAGTGGAAGGTAGCTGGAGGGAGGAGGCCAGGCATCAGCTGGTATGATACAGCAGAAAGCTTGATCATATGGAATGAAGCAGAGAAAGGTTTCAAGTCGTAACAAAGGGAAAAGACCAGTCACTTTCCTGTGATCGGTTTGGGAACATGAGTTTGAATGCCATTACGTTCAGTCTATAATGCCATATAATTCGATAAAGCTTTGTGATCACTTTGTTCCAGAGCAAAAGACTCCAGGGAGCACATGTTTTAATTTGCCTAAAAACAATTCCTCCTTTGAAACTGTTCCAAACTCCTTCAATGTTAAGAGCAGACATGCCATGTAGCGGGTACGCAGGGGTACGGGCGTACCCGTTCCTAGGTTTAGGGCTGGCCCCGCCCATTCGCCCGCCCACTCGTCGACGCTCCGCTCCGCCCCCTGCAACGTTTGAGTTGCCTGCACATTCTCAGAGCCAGGCAGCGGAGCGGAGGGAGACCAACGGCAGCAGCAGTGTGAGCAGGTAGGCTGCCTGGGGCTCCCTCCCGAGGAGGCGCGGCGGTTCCTGGGCAGGGAATCAGTAGCCCGCACGGCGGCCCTGGAGAAGGCCCGGGACTCCCGGGCCTTCTCCCGGGCCGCTGTGCGGCCTACTGAGGAGGCGCGGCGGTTCCTGGGGGCAGTTCCTGGGTTCCGGCTATGACCTCACTTCCAGTGGGCGGGCCCCGACACAAGTGCCAATCAAAAGTGAGTACCTATTGCTAAATCATTTAGATGCCATTACTGGTTAAGAGCACATAAATGCATGAGACTCCATTGTTGGGAGAAGAACTTTTGGGCTCTACAGTGTACTCTCTTTACAGGTTACAGAATATTTCAGTGCAATGCTTTAGACAGCCAACAGGAAAAGGAAGGAGGTCACAAACGTGTTCAGTCTTTGGCTTCAACAGGTAATCTTAATTCTGTGTGCAACTCTGAAAACATTTAAAACATACAGTAGATGCATTCCCCCTGGAGGAATGGAATGGGGAGGGAATACAGAATGAAGCAGAAGCAAGGACAGCCACAGATGAAGGTAGCCATCACATGGGCAAGGAGCAGGCAGGTATGAGCAAAGCTTGAAGCACTCTAGTGACATGAACAAGAGCTGCCCCAAAGGATGTGGGAAATTTGTATCTGGTGATGAAATAAATGAATAGGCATATACTGTATATGAACAACTCTCAACTAATCAAACAAGCAGATAATGCTTGTACTGAAAAGTACTGACCAAGAGGAAGATCCAATAAGATGGCTTAATAACGTCCTAGAGCAGCATTTCTCAACCAGTGGTACTAATATCACTGGTGGTAACTTGAGGTGGTGTGTGGTAGTACGCACTGCCACCTGGCAGCAAGATTAACAATGCAATGTGACAAGCTCGGCAGGCAGGGCTCCAGCATGCAATTTTCATGTGATCCTGTTTGCCCTGAGCCTCTTACCAGTGTTTGTTATGTTGTGTCAGGCCCCCAATCCAGAAGTAACTGCAGATTACATTATAGCCAGTTACTTTCGCTGGTACTTCCAATAAGTGGACCCTATGAAGTGATATTCTTGCCACCTCTTCTTAATTTCATCAGATTAAGCAGATGAGATTAAGAAGAGGTGGCAAGAATACACAGAGGAACTCTATAAGGCCAATCTAAATGTACCTGATAACCACAATGGTGCAGTCACTGAGCTCGAACCTGACATCCTGAAGTGTGAAGTCAAGTGGGCTTTAGAAAGCATCACTAACAACAAAGCTAGTGGAGGTGACAGCATTCCAGATGAATTACTCAAAATCTTAAAAGATGATGCTGTCAAAGTGCTACACTCCATATGCCAGCAAATTTGGAAAACCCAACACTGGCCACAAGACTGGAAAAGATCAGTTTACATTCCAATCCCAAAGAAGGGCAATGCCAAAGATTGCTCGAACTACCGCACCATTGCACTCATTTCACATGCTAGCAAGGTGATACTCAAAATCCTACAAGCTCGGCTTCAGCAGTATGTGAATCAAGAACTACCAGATGTACAAGCTGGTTTCCGAACAGGCAGAGGAACTAGAGATCAAATTGCCAACATTCGCTGGATCATGGAGAAAGCAAGAGAGTTCCAGAAAAACATCTACCTCTGCTTCATTGACTATGCTAAAAGCCTTTGATTGTGTGAATCACAACAAACTGTGGCAAGTTCTTGAATTGATGGGAGTACCAGACCACCTGATCTGCCTTCTGAGAAACCTGTATGCGGGTCAGGAAGCAACAGTTAGAACTGGACATGGAACAACCGACTAGTTTCAAATTGGGAAAGGAGTATGACAAGGCTGTATACTGTCACCCTGCTTATTTAACTTATATGCAGAGTACATCATGAGGAAGGCTGGGCTGGATGATTCACAAGCTGGAATCAAGATTGCTGGGAGAAATATCATCAACCTCAGATATGCAGATGATACCACTCTAATGGCAGAAAGTGAGGAAGACCTAATGAAACTTCTGATGAGGGTGAAAGAGGAAAGTGCCAAAATTGGCTTGAAGCTCAACATTAAAAAAACGAAGATCATGGCAACCACTCCCATCACTTCCTGGCAAATAGAAGGGGAAGAAATGGAAGCAGTGACAGACTTTATCTTCCTGGGCTCCAAGATCACCATAGATGGTGACTGCAGCCATGAAATTAAAAGACGTTTACTTCTGGGGAGGAAAGCTATGGCAAACCTAGACAACTTAATCAAAAGCCGAGACATCACCCTGCCAACAAAGGTTCGCATAGTCAAAGCAATGGTTTTCCCAGTAGCAATGTATGGCTGTGAGAGCTGGACCATAAGAAAGGCAGAGCGCCGAAAAATAGATGCTTTCAAATTATGGTGTGGGAGAAGACTCTTGAGAGTCCCCTGGACTGCAAGGAGGTCCAATCGGTCAATCCTCCAGGAAGTCAAGCCTGATTGCTCCCTGGAAGGACAAATCCTGAAGCTGAAGCGCCAATACTTTGGCCACCTCATGAGAAGAGAGGACTCTTTAGAAAAGACCCTCATGCTGGGAAAGATGGAAGGCAAAAGGAGAAGGGGGCGGCAGAGGATGAGATGGTTAGATAGTGTCAGCGAAGCGATGAACATGAAATTGGGCGAACTCAGGAAGCTAGTGGAGGACAGGGAGGCGTGGCATGCTGTGGTCCATGGGGTCGCGAGGAGTCGGACACGACTTAGCGACTGAACAACAACAATGAAGTGATATGGCAGAGGACAAACATTGAGAAATGTCGTCCTAGAGCACTATTCTTCAAACAGTGGGTTGAGACCCGATGTCAGGTGGATCATGAAAAGCTATGGGCCGCCATCTTGGATTCTGGCAAATGAGCTGGGTGGCACCATGTTAAAAGTTGAAACAGCCATTTTTCCAAGTTTGCTGTAATTTGTATTGAAGAGAAGCTTCTTTAATGCTCCTCCTAGGACCAAAAGGAGACGGGGTGAGGGCCTCCCTGATGACCTGCCAAGTCCTTCTCATCTCCTTTACTTTATTGCAAGCCAGGAGTAATCAGGCTCTGAGCACTTCAATTCTCCAAGCAGTCCTTTGCAAAGCTGAGATTTGCCATGATCTCTCCACACCAATGAAGTCGGATGAGGCTGGGTGGATGGGAGAGGGAGTGATTTTTTTTAAGGGAAACGTGTGTGTGCGCGTGCGCATGTCAGAAAGAGAAGCAGTCTGCAGAAGGGTAATTCTGTGTCAAATCATCACACTTAATATTTTTCTATCTTATGTTCTTAGATTTTGATGAAACTTGTACTTAAAGATTGTATATAGTTATTGAAGAAATGCATATTTTTAAATGTTTTAACTCAGAAAAAAAATATATTTAAGTCTAAATTTTTCAGTCTACAACGTAATTCTTGTACAGTATTTATGAATGTTGTTTCTTTGTGTATTACTTTTCTCAGTTTGTTCTGTTGTGACCCATTTTTTTGGGTTTGCCCAGCATTGTCCCATAATGCCTACAGCGTTTTAGCCATAATCCATGTAGGCAAAGGCTTAGCAGAGTTATCTTTGAAAGGACCCATAATTTCCAGGCTTGGCTACAGGGTGGGGAAAAAAAACACTATTACACTGGGGGTATCCGTGCCCTATTCAACGGTATTCCAATTAGTTTCTTAATTAGCTCACTGTGTTTCCTGCTCAGCAAGTGTCCATAAAAGCAATTTCTCATAAGGAAGGCTTGGTATCCTTTCCATTTATAGGCTCCTCCAGTAGACAGCGGGATGATCATGGCTGCAGAAAACCCTTGCTTGACTCACCCCGTCCAAAAGCACCCAGGTCTCCTCCTGCCTTGGCTGAGCTGCAGTCACTGAACTGTGACGCTAGAGATTCAAAGTCTTCCTCCCCAGACTTAATCTTCTGGATGTAGCCTATTGACAAGAGAGCAATTTAAAGTTAGAGTGAGGACGGAGTCAAAACTTATGCAATAAGAAAAAATGAAAGACATTTTCAGTTACACATGAACACCACAAACATTTGGGCTTGCATATGGAGAACGACACTTTGCTGAGATGAGAAAGCTGTGCCTGGCCTGTACCACTGCAAATAGGGAGAGGGGCGAGTCCTAAGATTGAGTACTTCTCCATACAAGGAATTCCCTGCACTCAGAAGATTAGATATCTCAAAGAACAGCTGAGCATGTCAGTCTTCAATGTGGAAGTAATTTCTAGAAGACAAACACAATGGGTTTCTCCCATCCCTGTAGCTAAAAAGTGAAACAAAGGTATCATTACCTGTGAGGTACACACTTATATCCAGATTTTGCAAGTTTGAATTTTGCTTCAAAAAGCACTCAAATACCTATTAGGACTGGTCTTTGAGGCTCCATGATGTTAAAAAGCGAGAGGGAAAACATATCTCAAATTAAGTAAAATCTGAATTGGTTTTGATAGTTTTTGCTCTGTGTTACCCAGCTAAGAGTTTGAACTGTGAATTAGGACTTCCTTAGTTTGAATCTCCGCTCTGCCATGAATCCACTAGGTGGGTTTAGGCAGGCTACGCTGTGTTAACTTCAGTTCCTCAGCTGCAATATAAGGATAATACTACTTAGCTCACAAGGTGGTTATCAAAATAATGCACATGGAGTGCACAATAATGCACATTCAGAAAGCACACAATACAAACTAAGTGTTATTAAGGGATGGGATGGGATGGCTATAAAGCCATGCAAACAAAGTGGAGTTAGTTTTTCTACTGTTCCCTGGGGAAAGGATTGTAGTGCAAGGCATATGCTAGTTATAAACAAACTTTTATATGATAAACTTTAATGGGAGGAAACCTGTGTTCCATGGAAACCGGCAATGGCAAGAATAGCACCAACATTCACTTTGGCAGGGCACAAAGACACATAAATGCTACAGCTGCATGTTTTCAGCTATTTCTCATTTAATTCTTCTCAATGAGCAACATGGAATCTTGTTCCCTCTACAGATCTATATCTGAATTAGGCTTGGTTCTCAGAGACGTGATTGGTCTATTATTCTTTACCACTGCAGAATGCAGGTAGGAGCTCACATGACTGAATGCAATATCCTCTCTAATTTTTTTCTGCACTGCATGGAGGCCTATGGTGGGTGAGCGGATGGCGATGAGGTCACTGTCACAGCCATGCTCTGAAGCACCAAGAGAGCAAAGGAAGGAGAGAGGTGACAGACTGGCCTGCAAACTGCAGCTGCTCAGCTGTTTGTAGGACAATTAGGAGCTATCTTGCAAACTACAGGAGTTCAGCTCTTTGTGGAGCACTTAGCTATCTAGTTTTTGAATAGCCTCAAGGCTTGAGGCAATTAATTATTGATCTTGCTATCACCTGGGAGTTTCCACTGGAGGCTATTCAAGGCCCTCCAGAAATTGGGTCTGAACCCATAGTTTGAGAAAGGCTGGCTTAAATCAAAGTCATTTTTTAAAGTAAATTACTAGCTTCCATCACAGCCATTAAGTCTTATGAATAGGGATGGTTTTTTTTGGTGATATTTTTTTCCAAAATTTCTTGATTAAAATAGCAAATTGCGGTGTTATGTGTTTTTATCCAAATTCTTATTCAAAATTGTACAAAAGACACAAAGCAAAATAAGCAATATTAATTATTGCTAATATTAACTACCTTGTATACTCAAGTATAAGTCGATGGATAAGTCGACGGCAAGTTCTAAGCCAAAAATATAATAATAGAATTTGCTTTGAGTTGAGGGTGAAACTTAGGGGCAGGTATGAAATTCTTTGAAAATGACTTACCAGTAATTGTTCTGAGACAGCAACAGAAAGCCAATCCAAAAAGAAGCTATTTCACATTCTTCTGAGGCAGCACAGAAATGGAGTTATTCTCCAAACAAGAAGGGGACAGATGAAGGTGTTTATTGGAGTTGTAGGTTTTGTGAGGAATACAGCACAGCACCTCCATAGCAGCAGCCTTCATAATGACTACAATTCCCAAAAGCACCTTCACCTCTGCCTTTTTGGAGAAGAAGGAAAATGGCTACTGGTTTTTTGCTTGCTGTCTGTTGGTACCGCAGAACAATTAATGGTAAGTAAAATTGCTTGGTTTTTTTTTCTAACCCCCCCCCCCCACGCTTTCTGCTTCTTAGCCCAGCCCCGACCCAAGCTGACGTTAAAAGCTTTATTTAACTGTATTGACCCATGTATAAGTTGATCCATGTTTTCAGGGTCAATTTTCAGGCATACATTTTTAGGTGCTTTGGCATGGTTCTCTTTTTTTCTTTAACAGTCTGATGAGGGCAGGAAAAAAAGACAAATGTCTTTTGGTTAACATCCATAACATAAAGCCCAAGGTTAACATCCAAAATATTGCTTTACTGAAGTAATACAAGTATAATATACGTACTGCAAACTGCAGAAAGGATATTCAGAGCACAGTTGCAAAGTATTGCAGCAGTAGTTTCCAAACTTACTTCTGAGTAGATACGCATAGGCAACACCAACACATTTGTTGGTATTTAGGATCAACCAGCACCCTCCAGCAAGTTTACTGAGCTGCTTTATCTGAACCACTCAGGGGAGGGGGCTGGCTGCCTTACTGAAAATTACTTCCTCAAAAGGAAGCAAATGTGTTATTTCGTTAAATGACTGCTTTTTCATATGTTGATATGTGAATATCGTGTTCTGTTGCAATTTGAATGGAAATTCATTTTATTTCGTGTTCTGTGTTGATCAACAAAAAAAAACCCGTCCCTACTTATGAACTGGGAACATTCTATCACTGGAGGTGTTTGTTTCTGGTGATTAAGATAGGAGAACAGCCTAACAGTGCAATCCTATACTCCCTCAGCGCTGGCGCTGTGCTCTTATGCCGGCCGAATACTGCCGCAAACGTGCCGTAAAGCGCATCCGCGTCGGCGCTATGGCGCTCGGCTGGCGCAAGCGTCAGCGCCGGCTGTGTGCCAGTCAAGCACTGGCGTTGCTCGGAAGGTCTCCGCGAGGGCGTTCCAGGGGCATGACTGGGTGGCGCAGTAGGCAGAGACGGGGATTGTGACACAGGACGGTCGTAGTGCCATATCCTAATGCCGGTTCCTGGCCAGGGCGGTCCCGATTCGGTCCGCTCTCATGCACGTTCCTCTGCGCCTGCTATTTTGCTGGCGCAAATTCGAGCAGGTCCATAGGGGTAACTGGGGCTTATGTGGGTGTAAGGGGAAAACCTCCCCTTGTCATGCACGTTGCTGCTGCCGCCTCCTAATGGGCCTTGGGATATGGCCCTGCTATGTCAGCCTTACTACGCCGGCATAGTGTAGGATTGCACTCTAAGTCTTATTGAACACTATGGGTTTACTTCTGAGTAAAATAAGAGTTAACACCTCTATCACATCTGGATCTAGCCATTCCTTTATTCTGGTAGTGTACAGTTTTACCCTCAACAACTCTAAATAGGTTAGGCTGAGACACAGTAATTGGTTCAAGGACATGCAGTAGTAGTAACCTTTATTGGCATAAATACACAGTGTGTACAGCACCAAATGCGTAAGACGTAAATTTCCAAAAAATCCATAGACAGGGAGAATAATTTCTTGAGACTTAACAATCAAAGATAAATAAGCTACGACACTCTTTAAGATCTTGGGAGTCTCCACAGTTAATAGTGAACAAGTTTTATCTAGATTCGGCCAACCCACCATCTTTTCTAAGAGCAGGTCAAGGTATTTTTTTTTCCCTGAGGGCATCTATGAAGAGGACAATATAGCACCATATGGGAAAGTGTTTCCACACTTCCCATCTCACAGAGACATCGCCTCTTGGCATGAGGAACCCCCTTTTATCTGCCATATAGGATTGCATTACACCTTGCCAAGTGAGTATGCACAACGTTCCTGTGGACATTTTAGGAGGTTAAAAAATCTAGACAATTGGCCCGACTTAATTGGAATACCTAAGTGCAACAGGGAGCATGATTTGTTTGCTGCGCCCCCAAGCTCCTGCAGCTCTATATCCAGGATACTAGTCTTAGTCATGAAGTAAGCCTCTGTTCAGCTTGGTACACTTAATGAGACAATATCAATTCCTGTCAGATTAATTTTCCCCCCAAGATCAGGGGTCCCAATGGGTGGATCAAAGTCCAATAAAAGATGGTAAGTCAGGCTGTTATCTGTACTATAATATAATTTCAACCAAAATTGAAATATCTGAAGCCACGCCAAGGTTTCTAACAGAGATTGACCAGTCTCTAAGCAAAGGGCAGCATATGGGACGCAGCTGGGAAGACCTCATATTTTACATACAAAAGAGGCCTGGATCTATTCTATAGAGTGGTTCATACCATTGTACCAGTTTGGAATGACATACAGGACCTGTGATTTAATTTTGGTGTTATACATTGATGGTGTTATACATTGATAATATCGATGGAGACCAATTTTAGATGACTGGTGACCAAGGTGGCTAGAACCGCTGTTGGGCAACCATTAGGATTAGTTTTGGATGCTGTTAAAAGGGTGTAATATCCTTCCAAGCTCACTTGACTCTGGGCCCATGTGTCTTTTGAAGCAAGATGACGTCAAACCAATTAAGTATTTTAAAAATTCTTTGTCACTGCTTTTCTTTTTCCAGCCAGCAATGTTCCAGCATAAAATTTGCAAGGGGCTATGAGGACTGCACGTTGGGGAGGAATGGGCATGCAGTACATTTTATGGACAAATGATTTGATCCCATCTCTCCAGTTGAAGGGCAGCACATTAACCATTAAGCCACACTAGTTTACTTCAACTTAATGTCATATTTAAGTAACAGAATGTCCTACAGCAGAAGGTCCATGGACCTGCCTGTACTGTCAGCCTTTGACCTACCTTGGACAGACTTTCTACTAAAATGAACATTCTATACTTTATCTAAACTGATTTACTCAAGGCAACAAACTCTGCAAATATTGCATACCGGTGATTTTCAAACTTTTTAGAGGTCTTAGACGCTGTTGCCTGATTTGTAAATGCCAAGGAGTGTGGCTACAATGGTGGCTGGGCAGCAGTGCTTCCCCCACCCCCAAGTAGCTGCTTGTTTAATCCTTGATGCACATAGCCTAAATCTGCCCTGTCGTTCACAAACTACTAAAAATTGGTCACAATCCACTGGTGGGCCACATACAGCTGCTACTGCATACCATCCAAAGTACCAGGCATATTGGAGGATCAACACAAAAACTTCCATGGGGGCTACCTATTCTTCCCTGACAACTATTAAATATTATCACCAGTATGTAGTTGAGGAATGTTGTGAGGGTGTAGTTAACATAGTGGGGAGGACGTCTAATGAAAACCAGTATCCAAGGATTCCAAGCTGGATTTGACAATATATTTAAGGTGAGCCAATTCTGGAAACTCCCCTCCTCTTTCTTTTCTGCAGTGAAGAGAGTTTACACAAATCAATTCACCTGCACAGAAAGCAAATGTCACAGTGATATTTTGCGTTTACTAAACAGTTTTGAGAGAGAGAGATGAGGCACTGAGTAACTCTATGTGCCAATTCAAGTAAGTCACACGGCCAAGGATTCAGAAGCTACGCATTGTTCTTCCAGCAAGAGGGATGCAGATCTCAGACTAGACAGCCAACCTCTGTCTGCTCGGAGTCCATTCTATTCTGCAGGCATTTTTAAAAACAGACACATTTAGAGACAATTCTTGGAAGCTGATGGGAAGCAGTGGCTATAAAGTTAAGTCCCTGGGTTTGATTTCAATTAGCATAAAGCTGGTAAACATGTGATCTTTTGTACAGCTGTGCCCCACTTTCCTGATAGCGAGGACCACAGAGTCCTACCAACAATGACAGAGGGAGGCCCACCTCCATGTCTGCAAATGTCACTCCCCAATGTAGAGTTACACTTGCAGGCCAAGAGACCATTTACAACCCTACATAAACACTGCAAAAATCTAGTACACACAAACCCTTTGACAACTCCCAATCCTTGATTGGTGTTTTAACAATGGTATTTAACAAAAACAGTAATACTGGAGTTAAATTCTCCAAACAAAAATGTGAAAGGCAAGGAACGTCTGCCAAACTGATGCTTCCCAAGGGATCCATTTAAACAATTCTGGGTTATAATTATGTTCATCAGGTACAGTACGTCTGTTCACAGAAATTCAATGAGGCTCAGCTGTTTGATTGCAGCTAAGGTGGGTATTCATGCAATAAATTCTTTATTGCTTTTTTTTTGTTTATAATTCCACCTGCTCATTTTTAGGAAGATAGCAGACTGTTTTCACCAAGTCAACAGTATCAATCTCTCTTCATACCCTTATCGAGTTGAAGTGCACATTGCAGATTTTAAATAATTATATGCAAGCTCCTACAACCTTTACAGCAAATGGTGTTTATCAAGGACAGATGGAGGTGTTGACAGAAAATAGATTTTTCCCGCTCCTGATCATGGCATTTCATATTTGGGAGAATAGGAAAAAAAATACAATGATAATAAAAGTGACAAATGAATAAATTCCTAACGGGCTTTATCAACTCCACAGCAGGATAGTTAGATGAAGTAAGTTTTAATCATATTCTTCTCTCTGTCTTTAAGGTGACACAAAAGATTGCTCTAACACAAAAATTACCTGATAGCAAAGAGATGTTCGTCTCTAGGGCTATCAAGCTGGTACTTTAATACATTTTAAACATCACTTGAATAAAAGAATTACATTTAGATCTCATACGAAACAAGATTAAAACATCTCTCTCTATAACTTTATCAGATGATGGAGACCTTCTATTGCTGTGCCCAGCGACAACTTTTCATTTACTTGGCCTTTTATCTGAGAAAGATAACATGCAGAGGAAAGCCAGTATCAGAACTCCTAATTGAAGAGGAGGCTCTGGGACTTCAGTTGGTAGATAAGACGATTGTGGTGTGCATTCACGCTAAACTCTGCAACGATCTCAAGATATTGAAGGTTGCTTCGTATAAAGGAAATAGTGACAACACATAGATTCTTTATGAAACCATACCCTTCCTCTGTACACTAGAGGTCCAAGAAAATCCAACTTCTGCAGTGGTTCAGCAAGAGCATCAGGAGTTGCTTTTGAGGAGTTGCACCTAGCATACACTCAATTATCATCACAACTGGTAATATCTAGTTTTTCTGGCATGACTGCCATTTTAAAAGTTATATTTCCTTTGTCAAAGGGGAAAACATTCCTGTATCTTAGAAAGCAAAATCTAGCCTTTCCTCTGCCCATTTACACTTACATAAGTGGCTAATTACCATAATGTTCTGCCCTCTTTACCATCAGACAGCCCCAGGAATCCACCTACAGTTCCTTCTGCCCTCTTCATCTGGGCGGAGACTAAAATCTGGACCAACCAACTGCCATCAATCAATCAACCAACTGCCAACCAATCTGACATCACCAACTGCCAAAGACCAGATGATTCTACAGAAAAAGAGCATCAAAACTACACATTTAACGTAAGCCAGCCCCTGAATCAAATAGCTCCTTTTGTCCCTCACCCTAGGTGCTCATTTAAAAACAAAAACTTACCTAGTATAGAGCACATATATATTATTAAATTGTAAACTGATTTGGAAGCCTGCCTTGCCAGGAAAGTAGAGCACAAACAAAAAATAGTGGCAATTCCAACATAGATACCTTTTTAGGTATTGTCTGGGATTATCTTGCTGGTTGGCCAGAAAATCCCAAAGCAGGGAGAGTTTGGTATTTGGTGCTTCCTGGACTCACCAATAATCCAATACTTAAATTGGATAATTAATTGGACCCCTGCTAACTGGGCAAGAGGCCCTTTTTCAAGCGGTGTTCCTCTTATATTTAGCAGGGGGAGAGCAATTGTCCCTATTCACCACTGCGCAGTGTCTTTTCTAGTGGCTGTTGCTGGGGGTGTTCTGCATTTTTTAGACTGTGAGCCCTTTTGGGACAGATATACATTTAACTTTATTTTTACTATTTGCCTGTAAACCACTTTGTGAACTTAGTGTTGAAAAGTGATATATAAATATGATTGATTGATTGATTTGGTAAGGTAGGTAAAGGATAAAGGTTTCCCCATGACCGAATGGTCTAGTGACCAACTGTAGGGGGGCGGTGCTCATCTCCACTTCTAAGCTGAAGAGCTGGCATTTGTCCTGAGGACAAGTTTCTGTGGTTATGTGGCTGGCATGACTATATACCAAGGTGCACAGAACGCCGTTACCTTCCCACCGAAGTACTTATTTATCTACTTGCATTTTTACATGATTTTGAACTGCAAGGTTGGCAGGAGCTGGGACAAGCAACAGGAGCTCACTCCGTCGCGGGTCTTGAACTGCCAACCTTCTGGTCAGCAAGTTCAGCAACAGGGTTTAACCTGCAGTGCCACTACATCCCACAATATTTAATTTGTACCAGGCTTAATTAAGACTCAGAGGGGGGCTCTCTCCCTATAATAAGCTTTCCTGATTGGCTGTTCACAATCCCCCTCTCTTGCCATGATTATGGACTTTCACGTTTTTAACTGGTCCATGTCTCAGGGGTCAGTGGTCACCCCTTTGTTAAATAGGGGAAAACCTTTAAGACTGAAGTTCCCCAATCATTTCAATTAGGCAAGGCAGAGTTAAAGGGCAAATTTCTATTTTTCTTTTCCATTTTTCAATCTCTGACCAACATGTTCTGTGGCCTCCAAAGTCCATAAGAAGTCTTTCCCCACTTTGGACCCAGCTTTGGAGATGGACTTGAGCCTTATGCAGCCATTATCCCTCTGCATTTACTGAATGCATGAAAGCAGAAATGTATTAATAAGCTGCCACCCCACCCCACGACCACCAAATTCCATTATCACGGGGAAAAAGCTTCTCCACTGACATTGTTGCCATCGAACCAAAGTGCAGCCATCTTGAGTCTTTTGCTTAGTCACTTGTCTAAAGCTGCTGAAGTATGTAACTGTTTCTCTCTTTGCTCTCATTGTTTGCACTCACTTGCCCCTGCCTGTAACCTTCTCCAATCCAGTGCCGCTAGCCCTCACAATAGATAGAGAACTGGTTCAAGCCAGCAGAACTTCCTCTCTTACAGCATATTCTCAAGGCCCAATTAACACAGAGTTTCTCATGTCCCAGCCCCTGTGTAGTAATTTTCCACCAAGCAGCAGCTGGGGGGGGGGGGGGAAGAGGGATATAAAAATGATTTGGAATTATACGCTCTTGCCCTTTTTCTCTGCCTGCTGAGTGGGGCAGGGAGATTGGCCTGCTGAGTGGGGCAGGGAGATAATAAAAATGATCCTCATACTCTCTCTTGGTTGTCTGCCTTTTTAAATGCTTTCCCCGTGATGAAAACCATTTTGGGCCGATTTTCGGCAACAGGTTTTCTTTGGTGGCCCATACGGGGACCTGCCTTTTTAACATTAATTGGCAGTTCAGCTCTGAGGGATGCGACCGACCGGAAACCAGTCCTGCAGGCAGAGTTCCAGCCGGCACTTTTCTTTTGAAGAGGGAACTCTTTTCTGCTTGGGCTGGAAACTGGGAACTGACTCCCTGTGCAACAGCTAACAGAGGCTACGAGAGATTAGAGTATCGGAGGGACGTCCAGGGACCAGGATTTGGTCCGGAGGAGGCGCCGGTAAGTGGCATTCTACAGAGTCTGGGGACGCCCAGGCGGGCTTGCTGGGTGGAGCCTGTGACCACGGACCTGGTCTGGTAGACCAGGAGGTATGTTTTGTGTCTTGAGTGGAGCAAGGGTCTAGTAAGACACTGGTTGAATAGGCCAGTGGTACGGGAATGTGAAAGTGTGTGATGGGTGTGAAAGGTCCCAGCCTGACGGCTACAGCGCGAGGCTGTTTGGGTCCCTGGCTCCAGCAGCCTTCACTGGCTGTTAGGTTAATAAGCTAGTGGATGCAGGAGCTTTGAAGTACTGGCCGTGTATGAAGCGTTGTTTTGGGCAGCCGGTCCCTCTTGTGGCCAAGCTCCCAGGCAGCGGGCAAAAGCTGATCAAGATGGAACAAACCAATTCTACAGAACTTTAAGGCCCCCTCTAAGGGACCCCACCACCATGAAATGGCTCGTTCAAAGGTGCACATTTGAATGATCCAGTACAACTTGGTCCCTAACTTCCAGGGGCTGGCAGAAGGGATCCTCCATCCTGAAATGCTGAGAACAGAAACCAAGGCTAGGTATTGAACTACTGGAAAAGTATATACGTCTCTACTTCCCTGGTAACACCATCAAGTAGGGGAAGTCTAAAGATCTAAGTGTTGTCTGTTGTTTCTCTAAGTTGTTCCTCTGATTGGAAATGGAGTGTGGCATTCAGTCTATGTCCTAGAAGACGACTAAGGTCGAAAAAGGGACATAGCAGTCAACTCTCCAAATCTTGAAAGGAGAAAGGATAACGTAATTCCAGTAAGTGGAAGCCATTACGTTGTGAGGAAGCTTGCTGGTAGTTACCCCAATCTTCCTCTTTCTTGTTTTAAAGTCCAAGGTGGGGAAAAAAATCTGTGCAGATATCCCCTCGTTTGTCTGCTTGTCTCTTCTCGGCCGGCCGTATCATTGTCGTAACATTTGTCCTGGGCACTGTTTGTTTGCCTGTCCTATCTATGTCCTATCTTTGTAAAGAGTTTTCAGGTGACCATCTGTAGTATGAGAAGCTGGACAAGCCCGAATCTGTCAATCTGAGTAAGGAGGCTTAGTTGTGAGTCTGTGGGAGAAGTAAAGCCTGTCAAACTGAACCAGTCATAAATCAGCCTAATGTTAACTTTCCTCAGCTAGCGGTAATAGAAAAAAAAATGTTCTGGTTGCTGTCGGCGCTTCCCCACAGCCAGAAAAAAAAAAAAGGATGCTCCCCTGCTACATGGAGCGAAAGGTCCCCTGCACTGCATGTGTCGAAATGGTTTTCTGCAGCTATTTTAGAACATCAGCTAATATAAACTTTCTTGGCTTGACAAGCAGTATTAATTTAAAATCTGGTGTCCAGTGAGATCTAGAGGAGGGTATTAAAGCAGGCTCACTTTTGCCCTAAAGAAATTTCAAGCCCACCCCTCCAGCTTTTTTAAATTAGCTTAAAAGCTTTGTCTGCTATCTTACTCTAAGCAGGAACTGGTTCTCGAAAAAAGAGAAAAGAAGCATTTGTTTTTCCTGTGAGCTTCTGCTGTGAGCAAGGACATTTCCAGTTTTGTGTAAGAAGTTTTGAGCAGCTCTGGAGCTGAATGAGCTAACGTGCTCAAGCTGAAGCCAAAAGGTTTGACCTACGTATCGTTCTGAAGTCTGTGGCTGCCTGCCTGCCTGCATTCAAAAAAGTCCAATGATATGAGGGAAAATATGAATGAGCTTTGTAAGTATGCAATGTATATTTTTTAGAAAGAAGCTAACAGCTATGAAAGAGTCTTAATTGATGGTTTTAGCAAGTTGCCTGAAAGCGTTTACGTGTCAAAAAGGTCTGTGCATGATGTGCCGTGCCGTAACTGCAAGTTTGTTTTTGAATTGTCCCAGCAGTTATTAGAGCCTATCACCAGCCCGACAAGGTAGGCCAAGCCTGAACAACCAAATAATCTTTGTTTGGCTTCTGTTTCAAATATACTTGCTAAACACCTATGCCAAAGACTTTGCGGACACTTGCAATCTCAACAGGTCAAGAAGCATTTCTTTATGTTGTTCACTCGTCAATGTAAAGTACCAGCCTCATGTATTTGTACTGTATGTTGGTACATCCATTTGTAACTATTTGTGTACCCCTTAAACTAAAAAGGCCTAAGGGATTAATAGAGTTTAGCTCTGGCCACCCCAGGCCATTGTCTCATGTGGGAAGCAAGTTTCTAAATCATAGCCAGAGAGCTGGATCAGAAGCATGCAATCTTGGCAGCTTTGCCCACTGCTTCAGGCAAAACATCACTAACTCTCTGGCCATCAGTCAGAGTGGATTCCACGTTTTTGAGTCTAAAAGTCAGTGAGCCAAGGAAGGCTCTTGAGAATGGGTTCTGCAAAATTGTGAAAATCTTGTCACTCTATTTGTAATCCAAGCATTATAGTCCATCCTCCACTGTCCGTTATTATGCAAAGTCACAGTAAACTATTTAGTGTTATTCAAACTGTGGGTCAGGACCCACTTGGTGGGTTGCAACCTGATATCAGGTGAGTTGCAGAAAGCTGAAAGCAGCCACCTTGGAAGCTGCAGACTCTGTTGTGCACCTTTCGTGAGCATTAACAGTTTGAATTTTCAAGTGGTTTTGTTTACATGTTGTTTGTAGTTCAGTGCTTTTGCATAATATTTTGTCTTAATCTGTCAAAAACGTTTCATGATTATGCAATTGCTTCAGTCCTAGAATGTCAGATTGCATTCTAAGAGTGTCATTTGATTTCATGACACTAATGGCACTTGAAGATGTCACTTTTGGCTATGACATAACTTCAATTGGGTCCCAACAAGAATGCCATTCTAAAAAGTAGGTCCTGGTCTAAAAATAATTAAAAACCACTGGATTGTATTGTGTTTGGTCAGTCAAAGAGCAAAGTTAGAAAAAGTTCCAGAGAGGGAAATATGTTGCCATCGAACCAAAGTGCAGCTGTCTTGAGTCTTTTGCTTAGTCACTTGTCTAAAGCTGCTGAAGTACGTAAATGAAGTTATGTATTTTCGGCAACAGGTTTTCTTTGGTGGCCTGTATTTTTACACAATATTTTGTTCTAATTTTCTTTTCTGTCAGGAATGTTTCATGGTTATGCAATTGCTGCAGTCCAAGAATACCACTTTGCATTCCATGAGTGTCATTTGTTAATGTCACAACAAGGACATTTCTTGCCTGATGTCACTTCCAGGCATGACATCACTTTCAGTGGGTCCCAACATGAGTGCTGTCCAAAAAGTGGGTTCTGGTGCTAAAAGGTTCGAGAACCACTGGGATTGAAGTACAAGCTTGGAATTGAGGTAACTGGTATTTCAGTCGCCCATGCATCCAACAGTGATCCAAGACCTTTTCCTAAGCAGTTATAATATACAAGCTATCAGTCAATGCCTCGATGCCAAAAATATTCTTAAGTTACGTCAGAGTTCCCTTCCCACCTTGTTTGTTCAACAGAGGCCTTTAAAAAAAAAAAAGCCTTGCATTCTCACCAGTGGCTGTCTATTTCTGGAGCTCTACAGACTAACATACAGGAAGGCAACGTACCAAGCACCCTCTCATGGGAGACTTGCAAAACCTGTAATTCCCCCTTTTTAATACTCACTGTTCTACCCACTTTCAGTCAATTCCATCCACAAGACACTGCTCAAGAGATGAAACTTTCAGTTGAAAGTAAATAGAAGTCAGAAAATGGGGTGGAATGGGCTGAAAACATGTTTCTTTGCACTATATGGGTCATTCCGTGTCAAATCATCAAACAATAATATTTTTCTACCTCACAGTCTTAAATTTTGAGGAAAGTTATCATACTTAAAGATTCTATATCAGTGGTTCTCAAGCTTTTTAGCACTGTGACCCACTTTTTAGAATAACAGTATGTCTGTGACCCACTGGAAGTGCCGTCATTGTGATGCCAGAGCCTGCTGCTTTCCTAAGAATACAGCTATAAGTTGGGTTATTTCTCAGCCATTTTCCAATAGCAAAGTGAGTCAGAAAGGGAAAAAAGCCTATTTTCAGCCTTGACATAAGCAAAACAATCACACAGCCCTCCCCCTTTCCAGCATCCCATCTTCCCATATTTTCAATATGGCTGCTCTACATGCTTCATGACCCACCTGAAATTGGCTCGTGACCCACTCGTGGATCCCAACCCACAGTTTGGGAACCACTGTTCTATATAGTTATTGAAGAAAAACATTTTTAAACTCAAAGAAAACATATTATGTCTAAATTTTCAAAATGTTATCCAAAAATGGCATGCTAATGATAGCTGTACATCAGAAACCAGTTGAATTTGGGAGTGATCTCATTTTAAAGCTCTTTTAATGAGCTTTCATATGATATACAACACAATGGGTCTAATAATTTTTTATTTTTAAAAAATTAATTAAAAACTTTAAAATCATTTTTTTTCAAAAACAGACATTTCATACTTGTGTCTAACTATACCCCCCCCCCAAAAAAAAAAATTTGGGATGATGGGATCATAAGATGAGAGATAACACATACGTCATATGTGAAATATAGAATTTTCAAGTGTTTTTAATCTATAACATAATTCTTGTACTGTATTTGTAAATGTTGTTTCCATGTGTATTACTTTTCTCAGTCTGTTCTGTGTGACTTACTTTTAGGTGCTGAAACATCCTGTAGCCAGAAAAATGCAAGCTGGAACAGGCAGGATCATACTGACCATTGGGCAACACCACCATTGCCCTCCTCTCCACACTACTGCCCCTGGCTCAGTCTGCCCACAGAATTTGTGAAGACAACTTGCTTTTGTTTATTTGTTGATAAAAATTAATCATAGCAATAATTGTGAATGGCACAGTATGAGGCAGTTGACAACATGGGTTTTATAGCAGTACTTTTTTGTAGACAGAAGTAGCAGATAAAATAAAGACACAACATGACTTTCTGTACTTCTCAGTTTAAAAAATGCACCCTGAAATTGCAAAAAACCCACCATCTTTTTATTTGGTTTTTTTTTTTCAATTATTTAATTGGGATGGCGCATGGTTAATGACTGTGGCTGCATTTGCTGACACTACACCACCTATCTAGCACATTTTTAAAGCGATTATAATGTAAATTTTGAATAACTTTCCTTTTGACTCGCCTAAGTCTCGAAGGGTGCAATCCTAACCCCAGCCTGAAACAGGCAAGCTGACACACCTGCCCTCTATCCAGCCTGGGGTTGGGACTGAGTGCGCTGAAACCCAGGGCAAGGGGTAAACATCTCCCTTCCCCTCAGTAGCATGCAGTGGCCTGGATGGGGCTACTTGTAGCCGTGCTGTGAAATCGGCAGTGCAACTCCAAGCAGCCAAATTGGGGTCACCTGCAACGGGGTTTGGATCCAACACAAATGCTGACTCCCCTGACCAGTCCCCTCCCCTGACCAGTCCATACACAGGCACTGCCTATCCTATGCTTTCCTCCCACCTCATTCTGCCTCCTGTTACCCACCCCAAGCCCGTGCCAGCCGAGCAAGGCCTGGACAGGATCCAGGTGCAGGGAGACTGACACAAGTTGCTTATGCCAGCCTCTGGGTCCTCCAAAATGGTGCAAACATACTGTAACCCAGAGGCCGGAACCAGCAACTTAAGCCGCCCTAGAGGACAGTTAGGATTGCGCTCAGAGGGATGTATTCAATGTTCATAAAACTTCTGAAGAGAATGATACATCAGGGTCACCATCTGAAGTACTACATCCTGGCTAGTACTTGGAAAACCTGTATTTTATAATAAAATGTTGAAGACTTACTTAGCTATAGAATTTCACATAATAAACATAGACCATTAAAAATTGGTATTTTTTGCATTACACCATAGGACAAATAAGTACCCCAAATTTTGTAAAAATCTAAGGAGGTCAGTCAGAAACGGTGTGATGATTAGACACTGAATGACCCATATCTAGAAATATATACATAGCACCCACAAGTCAACATCATATATAATATGTTTCTGCAATATAGCGATACAATGTATACCTAGAACAATATATATCTAGAACAGGGGTCCTCAAACTACGGCCCGCGGGCCAGATCCGGCCCCCCAAGGTCATTTACCCGGCCCGCATGAGGCCCTAGGGCTTTCTTCCGAGCCCACCTGTCCCCGCCGCCACTCAGCCCTCCCCCGCAAGGATCAGAGCCTGCCGTACTTCTTAAATCACATATTACGTTGATCACCCAGGGCTCGCTCCCCGCTCCCCCCCCCCCTCGAGGTGGGAAGTGTAAAGACTCTGGAAGAAAGGGAGGGATGTCACGTGGGAGCAGCCCCGGCCAGGCACGGCGGCAACCGCTCTTCAAAAGGAAATTGCCTGGCTGGCCGCTTGGGCGCATTTCAATATATGGAAATGACCAGCGGCGTGTGCAATAAATCAACACTCAACACTTTTGTCACTCCTCCCCCTCCGCGTCTCCTTCAATTTTCTTATTTTTCCCCTCCTTCCTCCTTTTCGCCTTTCTTTTTTTTGCACTGGAGCAGCCAGCTCGCTCCCTCCCCAGCCTGAACCTTCGTTTCCCCCGTTGGTAATATTGGCGACAGCAGCAAGCGCGGTCAAGAGTTGCCTTCTGCGTGTTTCTGCCTCCTTTATGTATATAATTCCAGACACGGACAGGCATCGTATTGTTGGATTTCATTCCCTCCGTCTCCCCAACCCCCTTTCCTTTTTTGCTAGATTAATTGCAAACTTGCAGGAGGGCTGGGGAATCGGGCGGACTCCTTGCAAAGTGCGAGCCCTGCACGAACTCGGAGCGGGCGTTTGGCCCTCGTCCCACCTTGAAAGAAGCGTGGGGGTGGGGGTGGGGTGGGGATTTGTATCTTCCGGCATTCTTGGAGAAGGTCTGCGCTCACTGGCAGAGCCGGTGACGCCAGACGAGGCGAGGGACCGAGGGGGGCGCGGGCACGCTCGGGAACTTTGCGGAAAGGCTCCCCCGCGGCGACGTCCTCAGCGCGCCTGGGCTTCGGCGGGAACCGGTTCCTGGCCTTCCACCGCGACGTTCGGGGAGAGCTGTTCGCACGCTTTCAGCTCGTCGCCCGTCCGTTTATGCTAAACTGTTTTGACGTTTTCTCAACTGGCATCTTAGACACCCCAGACAAGCAAGCGCCGTTTCACGCATGCTTCCGTGGAAGACTCCTCCCCTATTCAATGGGATTTACTCCCTAGTAAGTGTGCGGAGGGGGGGGCAATCTGCAGTTGGATTTATTTCGAAGAGGCAGAATTTCTTGCTTTCTGACCGCTGAAGGCGGTGTGTGTGGCCAAATGCAACAGAGAAGAAAAAAGATTTTTGTTCTCTATAACAATTCTCTCTAGAAGGGAATTTTGGAGGATGGAGAAAAAGTGCACCTGCCCAAATGCTTTCTTTTGCATACTTATTATTTTATGTGCAACATGTGTCCTCCAGCCCCTTATGATCTACAAAAGCCCCAACAACTGTGAAGCTACAATATTCAAGAAAACAGCAAATAAAATGACAGTATTAAAAACATACACGCACACACCCATGATCTCGGCAAAGTTTAAATGCCATCAAATGGTAAAAGGCTTGGGAAAATAAAAATGCCAGTAGCACCAGCGCAGCTACCAATCGAGCTTCCCTTGGGAGAACCATCTTTGAACAGGGCACCACCACTGAGAAGGCCTCGTTGCCACTCATTTTATCTCGGACAACAGCAGAGACACAGATTTCAGTGCATGGGCAAATGATGTGGGAGTAGCTGATCCTTAAGATGCCGTGATCCCACATGCCACAGCTGTTCAAAGCCACTTTAAAGTGTGCTCTGGAAGGGACCAGTGAAGATTTTAATTAAAGGCACAGGAGCCCTTTAAGTATGGTCACCTCCAAGGGAGAGAAACGCATGCATTCTCTTGCAGGCAAGAGAAAAAGAGAGCTTGGTTCTTTCTGTTTCAGACAGGGCCTGAACAGTGATCCTGCAATTGAGGAAGTTGTTTGTATTTACAAACAGGGCCCAGAACCCCCTGTGGAAGCCCCCTCGCCCTTCCACCCCTCCGCAATCCCACACGCCTCCTTTGCTGGCTTCCTTCCTCCGTCGAGTGCCTGTTTTCTAAGGCCTTGCTCGCTCCTGCCCCTTCCCCCATCAGCTGTCCTGTTCCCCCCATCTCTCCCAGCTGGTGGCTGACACACTTCCCCCACCTTGCTACGTGGAGAGCCTCCCTCCCCCGGTGGAAGCCCCGCCGCCCTCCCACCCCCTCCCTCGCCCCGCACACCTTCGTTGCTGGCTTCCCTCCTCCAGTGAGTGCCTTCTCTTCTCCCCCTCTTCTCTGCCCTTCCCCAAGTGTTGTCTTCTCCCCATGGTTTGCTCCACTGTTGCCCTCTCCCCAATTTTGTTCCCCTACCACTGATCTCTGTATTTTTAAAAACTTCTGGGGCAGCTTGGACAAGCTAGTGGTGGAGCAGGGCGAAATGATGCCTGTGGTCCCACTGCTGCTGTTCATGGTGAGAACTTGTGGGCAGCTATGAAGGATGCACAGTGTTGTGGCCCAGAAAGTAGACTCCATAGCGGTGTTTTTTTTTTGTACTAGAAATGAGATATGTGCAGTGTGCATAGGAATTTATTCATATTTTTTTCAAACAATAGTACGGCCCCCCAACAGTCTGAGGGACAGTGAACTGGCCCCCTGTTTAAAAGGTTTGAGGACCCCTGATCTAGAACTATGGCCAACGTTCTAAAACAGTGTGGGCTGGCAGAGGCGTACTGGGGCTTTTCCACACCCCAGGCATGCTGCGTGACGTTTTATGATGTCACAACATATGACATCACAAAGTGAGGGGAGAGCAGGGACTCCTGCAGCGGCCGCCACACCCTCAAATGGCATGTTCCCCTTGCTTCCCAACTTGGGAAGCGAAGGAAACATGCAAGCTACTCCAGGGAATGCTGGGGTGATTTCACCCCAGCTGGCCCTGAAGGCTCCCAGGCAGGTGGCACATTCCCCTCACTCCCCGGCTTGGGGAGAGAAGGGAACACACAGGCACCTTCAGGGTCATCTGGGGCAATTTCACTCCAGCAAGCCCTAGAGGCAACTCAGGAAGGTGGCATGTTCCCCTCGCTGGGAAGTGAAGGGGATGCGCAGGTGCCTGCAGTGGCATACTGGACATGTGGAAGGGTGGGCGCCAGCCAAAAAGTGCTCTGCTTTTTCCTGTCCACTGCACCCTCCCCCACAACCAGCGCCTACTTCCCCCACATTGCCTCACGGAACCCTTTATACACCTCTGTGGGCTGGGCAGCATTTTCCAATAATCGTGATCTTCACTTCTCAAATTGAAAGTTCTTCATTGCCTTTATAATCTTTTGCAGAATGTAGGATCAGATCATACAACATAGACTGTTTTGAACTGATTGAACATATGCCTCCATTTCTTACCCTGCACCCAGAAAACTGTGTCCCAGAGGAGAACTCCCATCTTAGCTTCTCTCTACTATGCTAGATCAGCAGTTCTCAAACTATGGGTCCGTCACCCAACAGTGGGTCATGACCCATTATTTGGTGGGTCCTGAAACTGACAAGACAGATTAGGCTTTGTGCATCAAGGGTTAAACAACCTTCTACTTAGAGGGAGGACTGCTATGCCTGTCCAATCACTATCATAGCCACAGAGGCTTGAGTGGCTGGTAAAGTTAAATGTCATTTTAGGTGGGTCCTGATGCTAAAACGTTTGGAAACCACAATGCTGAATTTTGTATGCAAGGGGGAACACACACCAGAAGTGGGGACAGAACAGAAAAGGAACTTTTACATACAAAATTTTTTTGTTGTACGTTCATGTATAATGACAATAAAAGTATCTTGATCCTGAATATTCCTAAGTTGATGCAGCCATACCAACAGGGTATACAGTGCATTCTCTGGTGGGGTGGGGTAGTCAGGGAGGCCTTCTCAAGGTAAGGGAATGTTTTCCCTTCCATGCATTAGCATTGGAAAGTTGGAAAGGATTAGGACCAGAGTCTTCCCAACTTAAATTCAAAATGGTACAAGTCCAGGAGTAAGTTTTGCCACCTCCTCCACTGTTTGTATGAACCGTGGTCTCCACATTTAGACATTAGACTAAAAAAACATCAAAAGCCTAAATACCATTGTTACTATAAAATGATGATCCATCTACGAGCGCTATTCAGGAAGCTATTAAGAATGAAAACAATTCTGTTATGCATAAAAGTTACTTACTATGCAATCCTTCTTCTTGATGTAATTGCCACCCGCATTCAGGCACTTGTAGTGAGCACAAACTTTTGTATGCCCTAGTCCAAGAACGTCAATGAGGATCCCATTTGCTACTTTTTGTGAATGTCCTTGAGGATTTTGGCACCTACCCTGCAGAAAATTTGTGATAGCCTAGCTTTAGTCACATTTTCATACAGAACCGTCATGTATGCTCCATACACTATTTATGAACTTTTCATTGAATTCCCTCAAATTTCACAGAATGTTGAGAAATTGTGAACAGACGGCACTCGTAAATCACTGTCAACTTGCTCAACGAGACCATCCATCACCACAGTTGCAGGGGAGTACCAAGTATGCTGTAGGGAGCATACAAGATGGTTCTGTATGAAACTGTAACTAAGAAACTACTGTATATAGTATCTTTTATATACGCTGCTCAAAACAATAAAGGGAACACTTACACAACACATC
>JAJKFI010000167.1:881714-944032 GCA_029204185.1 Lerista edwardsae | reverse complement strand
GTGTTGTTTAAGTGTTCCCTTTATTGTTTTGAGCAGTGTATATAAAAAGGAGTGTGTGTGTGTGTGTGTGTGTGTGTGTGTTCGTTCCGCATAGGCTCCGCAATGCCTGGACCGATCGACACCAAACTCGGCACGCAGACACCTTGCGGCCTGGCGACAAACGCTGCAGGGGTCAAGCCCCCTTCGCGCCCCCACAGGGGGCGCAAGTGGGGCCTGAATGTATGTATGTGTGTGTGTGTGTATACTTCAGCTGAAATGTGGTGTCCTGAGGCAATCTATTATGATGTCATTGCTGACGTCACTCTGATTATGACATCCAGAGTATAACCTTTCCAGCACCTGAAGTCTTTAATGTGTTGAACAGCTGCTGAACAGAAGTCCTGCGGAACGGATCTGGGATGTTGGGATCTGGGAGAGGGATGTTAGGATCTGGGTGACGCTCCCCACGCCGTTGGAGTCAAGGTTCGGGGCCCCCTCAACATGGGGGGCGAGAAAGGGTGCAAAACAAAACGTCTGCCATGCCCTGCTGTAACGCCTGGAACGATTGGCTGAGCTGATTGGTAATTTGGTAATTTCGTGTGTAATAGAATCTTGGGATAAATAACTACCCGGGCAACGCCAGGTACCAAAATGCTAGTATAACTATAAAAATGTATGCCTTAAATATGGGTTTAATTTATATGTCAATATGGGTCAAAGCTTCTAAGATCAGCTGCTTGGTGAGGTGGGGAGGGACTAGGCTGAGATATAGGATGCAGGAGACTGGAAAAAAACAGCAATTTTACCAATAATTGTTCTGAGGCAGCAACAGTCAGCAAATAAAAAAGCCAATTTAATTTCTTCTCCAAACAGGAAGAGAGGTGGAGGCACTTGTGCGAATTGTAGTCTTTATAAAAGCTGCTGCTATGGAAGTAGTGTACTATATTCCTCATGTAGCCTACAATTTTCATAAGTGCCTTCACCCTTCTTCCTTCCTGTTTGGAGAATAACTCCATTTCTGTGATGCCTCAGAATAAGGTAAAATGGCTCTGGGTTTTTGTGGTGGTGGTTTGCTTTCTGTTGCTGCCTCAAAACAATAACCAGTAAGTCGTTTTCAAAGAATTTCACACATTCCTAAGATTTACCCTTGACTTACCAAGTCATAGCAAATTCTATTTCTATTATTTTTGGCTTAAAACTTGTCTTATCCATGAGATAGTCTATTGCATATACGTATATCACAAGTTTTGCGCAAGGGGGGTGCCCAAAAACCTCACGGACATTCACAAAAAGCAGCAAAATGGGTCCACATTCTACGTCAAGGCATACAAAACCTTGTGCCATGCTACAAGTGCCTCAATTTTGGGTAGTGATTATGTTGAGTAGTAGTGTAGTAACTTTTGTTTATAATACAGGTTGGCCTGCTGTATCTACGGAACCTGCAGGGTCAGCCTGACCTGGACCCTTCAGAGACAAGCTGTGCTCCAATCACCTCTGGAGCGTGTTCTAAGGCCTATGGAGGCTGCACGCAGCCTCCACAGACCTCAAAATGCCTTCTCTTAGATCACTTCTGGTTTTTACAAGGCCCAGTAAATGTCACTTTGGTTACTGGGAAAGCCCACCCCAGCCCTCCGAAGACCTTTTATCATCACTTCCAATTTTTTGTAAAAACTGGAAGTGATCTAAGGCCTCTCAAAGGCAGCCTCCACGGTCTCAGAACATCCTCCAGAAGCAACGGAAACACACAGCTCTCATCACCTCCGGAGGATTAGAGGGTCCCAAGAACCTTGGATTTAATTTTCCATGAGTTCCCTCATCCATGGTGGTTCTATTCCAGGCATCCCCATGGATAAGAGCCCACTGTAGAATTGTTTTATTTTTTCAACAGAGGTTACTTTCTGAATAGCCCTCGTAGATCTGTTGTGCCCAAACTGTTATTCTTATACATAATGCAAATTTATGTATATTGTGCAATCTCAGTCAGCATGCTTTATTATAAGCTTGGCATTTGAGGGTTTGTTTGGCATTTGGGATTCCTGGGAAGGAATACTAGATAAATAGCTAGCGAACATTAAACAAGCAGCAGTGAAAAAGGAAAAAGTAGCCATGAGGGGCTTCAACCTTTTGCAGTCATTTTTATTAGACATTTCCCTTTTCTAATGAGCTCTCTACAATCCTAAGGTCTAGAGACTTTAACAGGTAGCAGAGAACTTGGATTACTAAGAGTCTCACCTTTCACTATACAGGTGTGCATCAGTATCCACTGATTCGGTATCCATGGTTTCAGTTATCCAAAGATACCATGGATATTGGGACACCTATTAAAAAGACAGGGGAACATTAAACCAATCACTTTTCTGTTTACCTTGTTGCAGCAAAACCACTGCTGTTCCCCTATCTTTAAAAAGGCGACCCCAGTATCCATAATTTCAGGTATCCACAGTGGGGTCCGGAATGGTTTTTGTGTAGAAAAACAAGCAACCTAACAAGCAACTGAAATATTCAGATCAAAAATAGTGAATAGCGAAGCAAGGAATTCCTTCTGTCTACAAGTTACTAGGGCCCACAAGAAAAAAAAAATGAAAGAAAACCATTGCACGGAGTACCAGACTGCCTGGTGCAAAAAGAAAGGGATTTACTGCATTAAGCTCTCATTTTCTCCTGCTTTTACTTGCCATTAATTAGATCCAGGGCCTCCTCCTTGCTCCGAGTAATCTTATCCTCCCTCCATGATGCGGGTCTCCTAGACTGGTTGTGTTTCACCAAGAGGTGTGAACATCGCACTTTCGCTGGTTCCCCTTGGCCGTTCTTACTGTTTCCAGTGGGGCGCTCCCATTGGCTGGCATTTGTGATGTGGTTGAAATAATAGACACGCCCTGAAAAATAAGGAAGGAAACATTTGATTCAAGAGGCAGAGAAGGTTCTTAAATACTCAACTACTTCCCAAGATTAAGTCAGTCACTCATGACAATATTCGGTTTTAGTATCATGTTCTCCCTTCTTCAAACATGCTTGATTATTCCTTTCAGCCTCCCTCACTTGCTCAACCAAGGAAAGCATTTCCTCAAACTGTGCAAACTAAACCAGACACTATGCTATCTTAATTACCTTGTGACAGTACTGTACACGCAAAAGCAGCAATGCTACAACACTATATAGTTTTGCTCAGTTCCAGTAGTAAGCTGTGTGAAACTGTCAGAATACAGACTAAAAGAGTAGAGCTTCAAAATGATGTAGGCTGCCCACTCTCTGAAACAAATCTTAACTACAAGAATTCTCTCATAATAGCATGGACAGTGGTATAGTATCTGTGATAACATCCTGTCTTTCTGCTGCAGTTACCCATAAATGAAAAATGTAAGGGATTTTGTTGTTTATTTGCTTCCATAACTTTGATTTCATAAACTAAAATATTGCAATTTGTGCATGGTCAAGGTATGAATTAGATTTTATTTCCCCCACCCACCCACTATTACTATAATTTTAAAAATACACATTTAATTTATTAAGTGCTTCTTTAAGAGTTCCTGGTTTAAAATGAGATCTGATGTTAAAAAATATTAAAGCCTATGTTTAGTCTGAAATTATAACTGAATCCATAGCCGTTCTTCAAACACATTTTGCCCAAGCCCATTTTTCTGTGTAACCGAACAAGACACAACATACTGCTTAGAGCTTTACAGATAGGACTATGGTTACAATCCCATGTAACTTAACTAAAAGGAAATACCAGACTCGGTGCAATTTACAGAGCCACTCAAATATAATTGTTACAAGAGAACAGAAGCATGCTCCGTAGCAGATGTGCCACAGTTGTGAGCCCTAACAGAGGGTACCAACGATCAAGATGGCTAAAGAAGAAGCCAGATCACTGCATACCAATACCAAAGCCCTTTGGACCATCATCATTGTCATCATTCTCCCATAGAGAAAGGAAGCATTCCAAAGACTGGGGCTAACCCACTCTTCAGAATGCCTCCTTCCTCTATGGACAACCACACTTCCCAGGTAAGGAGTCTGTTCTATCCAAATTGTAAATAGGAGGTACGCCTGCTGCATAAGCATGGGAAAAGCTGTTGAGAAATGTGATACTGAAGTTTGGTAGACATGTGATCACAGCCTAACCTTCAATACAACCACACGAAACGACCATTTCAGATTTTCCTTAATGAGGAATGCTGGATTTTCTGGCACAGGGCAGGAGAAGATTGTATTTCTCTTCACCCAGAAAGGCTGAAGTCAAAACATTCTATATGGATCATGAAAAGCCTGGCAGTTGCAGAGACTGGCACTGCCTTTTAAACGCAGTGCAGGCTTCTACAGATCTAAGTTGCTGAACAGCATGATCAATGTTAGAGAAATCCAATCTATCTGACATCCAATAATTTCAAGGCAACATTTAGGAATTTCAAATATTTTCTATTGCTGGCTACAGATTTGCATCTCATAACTTTTTTTTGTCTATTTCGGAATTCTGAATGAAATATTAAATGTTACACACCAGGACCTAGAACCCATGGGCCAGATGGTGCCTCCTCTTCTACCTTAACTTGCTCTGGGATCCAGCAAACATTCCACATGGACTCCATCCCCCTATAACCACAGCTGCTCCATCAGTATTGCCCACAAGAGCTGGCTCAACAGACTGCCATTCTTAACTCAAGGCCCAGTGGACAATTTGCCTGATCCCTTCATTACAGACAGGAACATCTGACTATCTTAACACCATCCTTGGCACCTTCTAATATTTGTCCTTCCCTCAGCTTTTCATGTTACGGAAGCAGCCAAAATATGTGTTTAAAAAAATCCCTCATTCACCTACTTCTAATTACCCAACAAACCTATCTTCAATCTATCTTAAACCCAGCCTGCAAAGAAGTACTTGCCTGGCCATTTGTGATAAATAAGAGCCTACAGACAATCAGGCTGGAAAGTGTCAAACTGCATCCTAGTCTACTTGCCCTTCTCTCATGGATTGGCTGCCACTGATCTACTGAGAGTGCAGTCCTTTGTGCCTGCCAAACTTTGCTGGCCTAACTGTGCAGCCTAACTCCAGGTTAGGATTGTGCTCTGAAAAAACCACCGCTATTCTAGCTGCCTGTCTTTACTGTTTAAAGCAATGCTTTAATCATGGGGATTACATTCCCCCGCCCCCACAAATACTCAAAGCAGTTCCCAAACTCCCTGGCATACCTGCAAGTACTTCAGCATTATAATGAATATCCAGGCTAGAAGACAACATGAAAGGCATTTCACAGTGCCAACCCTAACTCTGAACAGCCAGGGAAAGCTTCTGGAGAAGTGCTGCAATGCTGGGTGGAGGAAGATGGGAAAGAGACCAGATCAGGCAAGTGGAGAAGCGCTGGGCAGCCACCTTTTACATTTTTACTGCAAAGTGCACCTGCTTCAGCACTCATAGTTGTGCTACTCATAATGCATAAGATAACAGTCCTGTTGTTCAAGAAGAATTGTGCAAGACAGAATTTTTTTTTTTCTGTTGAATAGAGAGGGGAGCAGAGATAGCCACCCAAGGTCATCCTAGTGAATTCACTGCTGGGATGCAATCTGCAACATGCATAATCCTGGCCCATACTAATGTCGACAGCAGCAGCAGCAACTTGAAAGTAATTGTCAAGATGTTAATGCTGAACTAGGCTGGCAAAAGCCACCTAGTAGGGAACAAAAGATAAAAGCTTTGCAACTTTTTTAGAAGCTTCTGTGTTTCTCAGAAAAAGGCCAGGCACACAGAATGTACTAGAAGAATCATTCTCCCCGCTATGTCCAAGTGGTCCATAAAAACACAGTGCTTCCTTCAGAAAAATCAGTAATGAATCAAAAGATGCTACAGAAATCCAACATTATGAAATCAGAGAGTCTGCTATCTGGCCAAGTCCATTCCTAACTAGCACCTCTGAGGAACCCACAAAATTTGGGCTAAATAGCCAATGGGACTGAAATAGGAAAGCATGGGTGGCCAAATGGTGCAAGGCCAGGAAACATCCAACAGATCTCTACAATTTCCATGATTTCTGTATTACTTTATATTAGACATTGGAGCATATGAAGCTGCCTTCTACCAGCTACCTACCAAGTAGGTTCCAACCCACAGTTTGAAAAACTACTACAATCAATCTCCTGATCAGAGTACTGGAAGGTACATAAGAAGAGCCCAGCCGGATCAGGTCAAAGGCTCACCCAGTCCAGATTCCTGTATCTCACTGTGGCCCACCAGATGCCTTTGGGAGCATACAAGACAACAAAATACCTGCCCCCTATTGCCACTTTCTGGCACCTAGCATTCAGAGATGGGCTATTCTAAAACCCAAATACTGTACCTGAGTTGTAACCTGTGATGCACTTTCATCCATATGTCTGTCCAAACTCCCTTTTAAAGGCATCTAGGTCAGGTGCTACCACAACATTCTAATTCTCCCACCAGTCAATTTTAGTGGATGTCCCTGGTTCTGGCATTGTGTGATAGGGAAAAGGACATATAATTCCCATGCATAGAGGTGTTTGAAAACCGTGTTATTTTACTCAGCCCATTGTGTCCAGTAGGCTTACTCACCAGAAACAAACAACTCTACCCTTGCATAATTTTACATATCTCACTTATAGTTCCCCCTCACAAGCCTTCATTCTAGACCAGTAATGGCATACCTATGACACACCTGTTAAAGCTGACACACCCTAAGGTCACAACCAAACAGAGAATTACTGGACCTTAAAAATGCTTTTCTGAAAGGCCACCATTAAAAGTTCTTCAATAAACATAGGATATTTGAAGTACAATAACAGCTCTTATAAAGAATTAGTTCAAAAAATGAAAGGTAAGAATGAGAAGCTTTCACAATGAAGGGAAATAAACTATCAAGTCCCTCAAGGCTATGTATTGGAACTGGCTCTAATTTTACTTATTCATAAGTAATCTGGCATCAGACATTAACAGTGAGGTAGCCAGGTTTGTGGAGATCACCAAATTATTCAGGATAGTTGATGTCAACTGATGCACACTGTGGTATAAAGAATCCCAAATCCACCATTTCACATAAATACATACCTTTGATTTGCTACCAGAAGCTTCAAGGTCACCCAATGAAATTGATTGGCAGAAGATTTTTGGCAGCCAAAACCACCAATATATGGGTTCCGGAATTTGCTACCACAGGATGCTACATTGGTCAGTTGCTCTAGGTGGCTTTAAAAGCCAGTTAGACAAATTAATGGAAGAGATGCATTAGTCAACTGTTATGGGGCATCTTAGGAAAATGGAAACTCATTGAGAGGCTGAATATCAGTCCCTGGGTCCATACAGGAGTGCTCTTGCCTTAATCCTCTTATCAATAGCAAAATGTGTTAGAACTGATTTCCTTTCTTGAGAGTTTGTCCCAAAGCATCTGGGTTAGAAATATGAGGTTGGCTGCAGGAATCCTTGGTACAATGGTTCCCCCAAGTAATAGACAGCAACATGGCTGTGTCATGGCTTTGTGCAGGTGTAGTACATCCTTTGGAGGTGCTTTCACTGAGCTGACAAGAACTGGATAATTTGAGCTACATTTTGTTTTAACCAGTATGTATGTGTATTTGGTATACCCAGGAGCCTCATATTCAACCTGGATTTGGAGGGCAGTATTCTCTTCCAGAAGCAAAGACATATACCTACAGGTTACACAAAGGCTCTTGCACAACACTTCTCTGCCAGTTGTTCATTGTACCATACCACTGTCATGTTATCCATGTGGCACTGCCCCACTGAAAGTGGTGATGGCTAGGGTGGAGGTACACCAGCACACAAGATGTGGTCAGGCAACTACCTGGACCTTTGCAAGAGGGTGCCCCAACTGTGTTTTTATTTTGTTTGCTATTGTTGTTTATACTGTTTTAACTGTTTTTAATGTTAATTGTTATGCTGTATTTTTAATATATATTTTGTAATGCCGCCTTGGGTGCCTTCGGGCACAAAAGGCAGGGTAAAAATCTATTAATAAATAATAAATAAATAAACTGTGCAGGAGCTGCCATTCTTGTGCCCTGCTGCCATCTCTGGTAGCACTTGCAAAACTGACTGCTTGGAAAAGAAGGGGGAAAGGCAGAAAAGCCCTGATTTGGGGTTATCCACTAACAGTAGTCTTTAACTCATCACTATCAGTTCAACGTTTTCAAATAAGGCTGATTTGCAGCAATCTGGAACTGTACTGTTTAAAAGTGGGAAAATATTAAGTAGAGAGCTTCTTTTCAAGAGGCCAACAGGGAACAGGAGGGATCAGGAATTAGGTTTTATTGCATAAAACACTGCCAAGAGAGTGGGAAAGGAAACCACGGGGAGGGTCAAACTCAAGAAAAGGGAATAAGCCGCCTTGGGCCTTCAGGATTCGGGAAGGTAGAGGAAAAAATGAACAAAATTATAAGATAATAAAGACATGGAAATGAGAAAGGGTCATTGCATTCCAGATGAAACAGAAGAGCATCTACATACAGAGGTTTTCTATGGGAGTGTAAATTTTGGGGAGGAGCAATATCGGGTAACCTTCCCTCCTGCATTCCATAATCCTGCAGAGAAGAGCCCGCCCCCAACAGCTACAATACTGTACCCTCTTTCTCACCTTCAAGACCACAGTTTTTGCCCTCTCCCCCCCCCCAAAAAAGAGAACACCCCCGCGCATCCTTCCCTCTGAGGCGCTTCATTCTCTCCCACTCCCCCGTGAGGGGCCTGGCAGACCCCAAACGGACGACAGCCTCCCCGACCCTGTCATCAGAGCAAGCCTCCCCCATCAAGGTAGAGCGACGACACCACGGCTATCCGCCTCCCCCCGTCCCTGCGCGGTGGTACCGGAGCTGCGGCTCATGCGCTTCTCCCATCCTGCGGGGAGCTTCTCCTCCTCCGCCATCTTTCCTCCTCTCACAGCAGCAGCACACGGAGCCGCTCCAAGCTTGTCAGCCACGCCCACTTCGCCTGGCAACGCCGCCGCCTCTGCACGCGCACAATGGCTTCAGCCGTCTCTCTCGCGGCAATAGCATATCTCCCGCTATTGGGTGCCCTAGCGAAAAAGGTGCTCGCCTATTGGCTGAGGTTGCGAGAAGGCTGGAAGGCCTCGTCCATGGAAAAGGTATCCAATCATAGAGGAAAGATGACAGGAGGCGGCATGCCTTAAGTAATGCTCGTGAAGTGAAGCCAGGGGGCGGGCTTAGCAGCCATGTTAGTTGACTCAAAACAATCCTCATTCCAAGCATTTCAGATTGCTTTGCTCGTACTGTTTAGGACTGAATAGTTTATTCCTTAAATAAAAACTTACGAAAATAAAAACATGTGATCCTGTAGAAACATTATTGGTAACCTTATTATGATGTAATATGCAATTACAAGGTTAAATTCCTCATAATTATATTACTGAACATACCTGACGAAATGCTACTTGCTGTCTATTTAAACTCAGATTGCACTATTTTCACAGACTTATTTTTTGAAATCTACACAAGCATGTCATTAAAATCTCTTCATAACATAAGTTGTTGTCAATATGAGAGTAATTCTTTTTTACTTCTAGAGTATTAAGAGGTTTTTTTTAACCTTCTACACTTCCCCAACAAATTCTGTTAATGTTCAGAATTTTGAGAATATTACAGTAGAAAATGGAAGGTGGGGGGAAAAAGTGTAAACGGGAAGGTGGAAAAAGGAGGGGGAAAATACATATTTTTTCCTTCTAGACCATTAACAGTGGGTGTCAGAAAATGGTGAATAAGATTGCTAGGAACAACAAGAAATTACACAGTTTCAAAAATAATGCACTCACTGTTTCAGTGAACTGTAGTTTTATTGAACTGATGTAATGTGAATACATGAATCTTTCCGTGGAAATTAAATCCCATTTTTTGTACAGCGATTCGCACACCCGTATGCAGAACACGCTGGCATGATTAAAGAGGTTGAGATTAACTTTTACACACGTGCAGGAAGATTTTGATTCGTGAATTCGCGGCAATCCTCCTTGGCGGCAATGATCTGAGTCAACCATATTGGTTGACCCCGAGGTGGCTCCAAGAAAATGACATCATGCCGCCCCCAGTCATCTTTCCTTCATGTATCCAACCCACTAACGGTCCGGACCTCATTGAAGCTATTGGCAGGGAAGGGACGGGGTGGAGGCCGTGGAGGGACGAAAATGGTCGGGCGTGGATCAATCGTTCTCTGAAAATACGGAATACAGTTGATTTAAACACACACATTCCTTCCGCCCCCGCCCGCACGGTGAACAATCAAGAGTCGCAGTGCAAAGGACGGGTCGCCTCTAAAATCCGCAGTACGCATAACGATATCGAATGCATTGCGGTTGAGCGAGCTATGCCAAAGCACGGCGTGAAGCTGCAATGCAGGTTTAATGGAATCTGGTGCAATTGTCTTAGCCTGAATTCCAAGTCGCTTACGTGGCAGCAAGCCTCGCTGAGCTCCGCGACACTCACCTCACTGTCAGCCTGCGAAAGATCCCGCTGTTTTTGCTTACTGCCTTATTGACCGGTCGCAGTGGCTTTCACTCAGTGGCGTTCGTGGGGCGGACGACGCCAAGTTTTGCAGGAGCGTGTAATGCGGTCCCTCCCCTTCGCCTCCAGAGCCATTCGAGGCTCGGAGAGTAAAGTATCAGAGACAGTTTAGAGCCGCGAATGGCTCTGGAGGCGAGAGGGTGGGGTGGGCCGCGTTACACAGGAACTCAGGCTCCTGCAAAACTCAGCATTTTGGCCCTCCGTAGGAACGCCACTGGATGAACTTCCAGAGGACAATGTTGTTGTTCAGTCGCTAAGTCGTGTCCGACTCTTCGCGCCCCCATGGACCACAGCACGCCACGCCTCCCTGTCCTCCACTAGCTTCCAGAGTTCACCCAATTCCGTGTTCATTGCTTCGGTGACACTGTCTAACCATCTCATCCTCTGCCACCTTCTCCTTTTGCCTTCCATCTTTCCCAGCATGAGGGTCTTTTCTAAAGAGTCCTCTCTTCTCATGAGGTGGCCAAAGTACTTCAGCTTCAGCATTTGTCCTTCCAGGGAGCAATCAGGCTTGACTTCCTGGAGGATTGACCGATTGGAACTCCTTGCAGTCCAGGGGACTCTCAAGAGTCTTCTCCAACACCATAATTCAAAAGCATCTATTCTTCGGCGCTCTGCCTTTCGTATGGTCCAGCTCTCACGGCCATACATTGCTACTGGGAAAGCCATAGCTTTGACTATGCGAACCTTTGTTGTCAGGGTGATGTCTCTGCTTTTGATTAAGTTGTCTAGGTTCGCCATAGCTTTTCTCCCAAGAAGTAAATGTCTTTTAATTTCATGGCTGCAGTCACCATCTGCAGTGATCTTGGAGCCCAGGAAAATAAAGTCTGCCAGAGGACAATACCGCTATACAAACCGGGCGGGTCCCCTTCTTTTTGTCCGCCACGCTGTAGCAGTGGTGTTCGGGGGAGGGGGCAAAATGCTAAGTTTTGCAGGAGGCTGAGCTCCAGGGTAAAGCGGCTTCTCCCTCTTGCCTTCAGAGTCATTCGTGAGAGGCTTTACTCTCCCAGCTGCAAATGGTTCTGAAGACAAAGGAGAGGGGCTGCTTTACGCAGGAGCTCAGGTTCCTACAGAACTTAGCATTTTGCTCTATTTGAAGAGCTGCTATTTTTCTGGGCTGAGTGACTAGCAGAAGATATACCAACCTATTACCTATTGATATACCTATTGGGTGCTCTTTATAGCAAAATGCTGGGGTTGTTTGGCCATGAGTCTGATCGAGTCTGTAAGGCAGCTCTTGTTTAAACGTCTTGATCACATTTTCCCCTATGCTGAAGGTGGCTTATAACTTTTGATATCCTCAATCACATTGTACTTCTGGATAGACCAGTGGGATTAGATAACTTTGCAGTGGTTCATATCAAAGGGGAATCCCAACTATCTGGAAGGTAGTTCTAGGAGACAACAGCTCTTCCCCTTGGCCCATGAATTTCCACAAGTTTCCATTCTGTCCCCTGTGTATGTATTTTTGAAACCACTACCACTAACAGAGTTGCAACTTGCTGGTAGCATGGGCACAGCTTTTTAACAGTCCTCTCAGAGTTATGAAACTTCATCTCTAAGGAGATCCAAACAACCTCCTTGCTCAGTTTTCAGAAAAACTGTCATTTGAATAAAGCCTCAGTCTGCTGACATTAATATACTGCTGGAATGTTCCTTGCCTATCCCATCAAACCCCACTCCTTGCAACTGAGTTTGAATGTCAGGAGATGTGGCAACATTTCTAATTTGCACTATCCAGCCCATGACTTGCTGCTGCCTTTACTGTGATGCTTCTGCCTTTCTTCTGCTCCAAAACTCCAATGACGCCCAGAAAAAAGAAGCAGCAGCTGTTGGAGGGATCTGAGAGGCTGCAGCGACCAAGGTTCTTGAAATTCTTGGGATATGCATGGAGCTCCTATTGCACTTGCCCACAGGTAGAGTAAAAGGGACATGAGTGATGGAGTGAGCTCCCGTTGCTTGTCCAAGCTCCTGCCAACATAGCAGTTCAAAAGTACGTAAAAAATGCAAGTAGATAAATAGGTACCACTTCAGTGGGAAGGGAACTGTGGGCATTCCCTGCACTATAGCGTATAGTCATGCCGGCCACGGGAAACCTTTACTTTTTACAGGTAGAGTATATATCAAGCGTTGGGAGGCGGATGTGAAGAAGAAAAAAGAAAACCTGCCTTTTGGAATCTTCAGCAGCCAATTCTCCCTATTGGCTGGGATGATTGATCCATAGGAAGGAGGTCAGTTGATGGAGGGGGGAGAGTGGGAGTTTGACAGTTGGGAATTGGAGATGTAACACTCCTGTAAGTTTGGTCTCAAGATTAAGAGTTGGGTTTGTCCACAAAAATCCAGGTTTGTGTTTTGTTTCTTTTACTCACTCATTGGCTATTACACAATGAAGAACAGATAAATCCCTCAGGAAGAGAAGGGACATGAGACAATTGTGATGGGGGGGGGGTGTCATTGAGAAGTTTGAGAAATGCTGAGTAGTAGGTGCTTACAGTGATCCTTTTTTTAAAAAAAACTAGCATGATCCATTCTGACACTCTTGACATCATAGAGAAACAAAATAAACCAACATGCTGCCCCAGAAACAAACTGCACATATCAGCATTTCACACATGGCTTCCACAGGTTTGCTCAATTGGTGTGGTCTATTGCAGGGTCTCTAAACTTTTCAGCATGAGGGCCACATCATAGATCTGACATGGTGTCAAGGGCTGGAAAATAAATAATAAATACATGGAGAACCAATGTGCTGAAGCATGTAAATACAATAAGTAGGCATAATGGGTATACATTGCATTCAGCCATGAGAGGTGCTGAATGTAATGCCATGTAATGCAATAATTCATTGGCCCCCAAACTGTAGGTCAGAACCCACTTTGCAGGTTGTCAGGTTGCACAATGTCAGGTGGGTTACGGAAGGCTGGGAGCAGCCATCTTCAAAGCTGCAGGCTTTACTCTTGCTATATTCCCTTTGTATTAAAAGTTTGAATTTTCAAGTGAGGTTTTTTTTAAGTTAGTTTTTAGTTCAGTGCTTTTGCATATTTTATCCTAATCTTCCTTTCTGTCAGGGATGTTTCATGGTTGTGCAACTGTTGCAGTCCATGAATGCCAGTTTGCATTCCAGGATTCCATTTGATTATGTCACAATTATGGCACTTCCTACTTGATGATGTCACTTCTGGCCATGTCATCCAGTAGGCCCCAACTAAGTGCCATTCTAAAAAGTGGGTCCTGGTGCTAAAACATTTGGGAACCACTTGAATAATTTCATTCTATTCCATTTAGCATCTCCAGTGACTGAATGCAGTATATAACCGTGCTGGGAGACCTATTGAGCTATTTTTAGCTTTAGGTTGGAGAACTTCAGTGTTGGACCAAGCAAAGGTAAGAAATGCAATTTTGGCACTTTCTTTTTTAAAGCATTTAAATGGTGACCCTAAGATCCATGGAGGGTTCTGAAATAGAACCCAAACAGATACCGAGATTGCACTGTATTTATCCCCTTTCTGCAGGCTGCTGTGGGCCGGAACAGTCAAGCTTCCTCACCAAGTGTTGAGGGCCGGATAAAATCGTCTGGAGGGCCAGATTTGGCCATTTGGCTATTGAATAGACATTTCTGTTTGTAGTAACTGAGATTGCGCAGAATTGAACAATGGAAGAATGATCATTCTAGGGTATGAAGCACACCTGATTTTGCCTCATACTGGAAAATGTTGTGGGTTTTTTAAAACAATGCATTTATGATCTTTCTAATAAGCTAAAGTAGGTTCATAGCCATTACTTACCTGTTCTCCTGTAGCAAAGCAAGAATCTTCTCTAGGCAACTAAGAAGGAAAGCTTTTGTACACTTAAGGATATTTTATACATTATTATCTCCCATCTCCTTTCAGACGGCTGCTGTACAAAATATGGACATATTTTGTGCATGTATGTGTGCTTGTAACTTCTGTCAACTTCTTTGCAGAAGCTGACCTGCAAAATTCTAGTTTTCACTTTCAGGTCTCTTAAGGTTTATTTTTGCCTTAGCCCAGCTGGACAAATATTATCAGGTTACACTATCAAAAACACACACACAAGAAAAACCCCAGCCTAAATACATTTTTTTTTCTAATTTATTGCCATTTGAGATAAAAATTCTTCAGATGAAACATGACACAAAATAAAAACTATAAATATTTTCAGTTGAATGAGAAATTAAGAACGCCCCCCACCCCCAACAAAAATAGAAAAAGCAGCACCTCCATATGGAGTTTTAGCTAAGACTACTGATAATACAATTCCAAGTTCATGCCATCGTGAATTTCATCTGAAAGGTAAGAGTTAAGGTTGAATTTTCATTGGAAAATATTTCAGTTCTAAATAAGCTAGATGAACATGCTGTGGAAAAGTGTACCATAATGAAAAATTCCTTTTGGAAATATTGCAGGAGCTGAAATTAATACAGGCATGCTCTGGTATCTACTGGGGTTTCATTCCAGACCCCACCACGGATACCTGAAACTGTGGATACTGGGAACACCTCTTTAGATAGGGGAACATCAGTGGCTTTGCTGCAATAAGGTTAAAAAAAAAGAGATTTGTTTAATATTCCCCTATCTTTTTAATAGGTGTCCCAGTATTCATGGTATCCATGGATAACTGAAACGGTAGATATCGAATTAGTGGATACTAGGGCAAGCCTCTACTTTGATGAATTTATTTTTTATTTAAAAGATTTTCACTCCACCTTTCCTCTGCCAAGGCAGATGCCCAAAGCAGCTCACAATTTTGGAAGAAAATATTATTTTAAAAAATACATCGAAATAGGACAATAAAACGAGCAATAAAAATAAAATATAAATGAAAACAAGGTAAAAATAAATAAAAATCATTGGAGGAGGGCAAACTATTTACAATGCCGGTTCTGCTGCAGAGGTACAAGAGTCAACATCAAACGCCAGACAAAACAGAAAGGTCTTCAGTCTTCACCGAAATGCTATGAGGGAGGCGGAAGATGTTAGATCCCCTGGCAGGGAGTTCCATAATTGCAGTGCTGCTACCAAGCAGGGATCTGCTTCCAATCCCCTAACTTGGGAGAAAGACATAACTTGCAGGAAGACCCCTCAGATGGCCTAAGAGGGTGGGCCAGAATGTATGGGTGGAAGTGGTCCCTCAAGTCACCCGACATGCCTGTTCCAACACACATTGCTATGGCCTTCCTCAACAAAGCTCCCCTTGCCTCAGCATACTGGACAGTGCCAGTACTGATATTGAGAGTTCAGGGGTCTGCCTGGCCTGGCTCTGATGGGGGTGGGTCCTTGGCCAGAGCTCCACCTCTGATGTCACTCTGCCTACAGATTCATCCTAGACACTGATCAACTTAGTTGAGTAGATACGTATACTGAAGGGGAGAACCGTCAGGTTCTTAGCCATTAGCTTAAGTGCAGTCATGGACAGAAACATCCACATTTATATGAATATCTACGCAGCTTTCTACTATTGGTGTGGCACAGGGTGTCTCCAAAACCAGTGGCTCTCATCCGTTCTATAAACTACTAAAGAAAGGATTGAATGGCTTTAAAAATTAATTTTGTTCATTGAATTTTAGTCAAGGTAGTCAAAGATAGGTTCCACGATGCCATCTAGACTTGGGATGGGTTAATATAGATAATGGGTGGGTTAATAGAGAAAAATTTCTATATTAAATTTATCCTCCTGAAACCAGAAAACCATTGGAAAACTGCAAATGTTGCTTCTCAAAACATCAACATTCTGCCAAGTTTCAGAGTCCAAAATTTGTTCCCCTGATTTTTCTCCATTAGAAAGCCATTCAGGTTTCAAATTCCTTTTCAGCTTACTTGCATGAGAAGAGACAGCTGTGCAGGCAGTGATGGAGACGGCCTGGAAGAACGGTTTTACATTTTCTCTCACCGTGGCAAGTTCTGACGAGGGCAACAACCTTCCACTCAAACTGGGTATTGCTGGAGGTGGGGGAGAGCAGGGACCATTCTCACATTTACATGATGATCCCTACCCCCAGCTCCTGGGTTTGGAGGAAGTTGTTCGACTGCTGCATTACCAAAGCACCTGAATCAGTGCAAGTCCAAACAGTATGTTCCTGCTTCCCTTTCTATCTCCAAAGAAAAAGAGTAGGAAGATGAAAATAGCAAATTCCAGCAAACCTATAAGTACCAAATCTGCTTTAGATTAACAGGTTTACTCAAACACAAGTTCCACTGTGGTCAAGGAGGCTTATTCTCAGATGGGTGTTCACAGGGCTACAGTTTGAGGCAGGTCTGTCTATAAAGACAATTTTAGATAGTATTGGCCAGTTTGTTTCCCTACCCTGTCAAACTCAAAATGCCCTGCCTCAAATTTCACTACCAACCACCATGATCATTTAAGGATACAGTCTGCCAGTGACACGTGGTCCTTGAAAATTGTGTACCTGCAGCATTTAAAAAGATAAATCATAATCTTACACAATGTGATAAAAAGCAAAATATCCAACACTGTTAAAAGCACATGCATTAACATGACTGTGATAAAAAAAAAGCATTCAGGGATCAATGGAGACAGAAAAGAGGCTACTTAGAACACCAAAACTAAGCAATGCATGTCCTCATCTGAAACAATATGCAGTGGCCTGGAGATTGCCCACAATATGGAGGCACTAGGAACCAAGTGGGGAGCCTCTTACATACAAGTATGTACTGTACCGCTGAGTTACAGAACCCAAGGATAAGCCAAAGGAGCTGTCTGCAAGATTTCAGTGCCGTGTGAGGTACTGCCTTGTTTTAGGACAGTCCTTTCCTTGCTTTTATTTTTACCAAGAGCCACTGTGATGTTGTGGTTACTGGATTCTGGCCCAGGCAAAAGCCAGGTTCAAATCCACTCACAGTCACATGGCTTACAACAAGTAATCCCTTGAGGAGGCCTCCATGACTGCCCCCTCTATTACAGGATGCAGTGTACCCCATTGGCATAGTTGCATCGACACTAGGAAGTTAGTAAGGACTGGGCTGTAAGTGGGGGGGGGGGAGAAGAGCCACAAACACAACTATGAGTGGTGAAATAAATACTCACCATTTCTTTAGCACAATCTTGTCCCACCGAGTACCAGTCTGGGCAGCAATGAGCTTTTTCAGGTCCCTAATGGTGTCATCAGGGCTGAGTAGTAATACTAGTTAAGGAAAAACAGCTCAAATGGCGTCATCTACCAGTTCCAAACTATGAAGTACCTTGCAGAAGATATGCTGAGGCTGTGCAGATACACCTGTGTACTTTCTGGCCTGCAACTTGATTTCCCAAGGTTTGAGGGTGAAAACACACACATGTATGCACGCGCATGCACACACACACACACACATTTGAATATTACAGGTCCTGCCTCCGTACCCGCAGAATCAAGACTTCAGTCTTGTTAGTTAAACTAACCCAACCCATGGTGGAGGCTGGACCTGTATCTCAAAACAGGACTGGAGCTGTGCTCCAAAAAAAACCCTATAAGTAATTATTTGCCTTTAGAAAGCATTCTGAGGCCCAGGGAGGCAGCTTGTGGCCTCCTCAGGCCTCAGAAAACCCTTGCAACCAGAGCACAGCTCTAGTCATGCTCAGGTGTGCCCTGACCTGCAAATTGCATTATCCACAGGTTTCAGCATCAGCAGGTGTGTGCGTGTCCAGGAACAGAACTCCCACACATGCCAAGGGACAGCCTGTATAAGCTATAATATCCTCAAAACCTCAGGATCCGTAATCAGGATTACTAAGCACAATTTTTTAAAAAATGCCTAAACAAAACCTTTGGCCACAGAACGTTTGACCCAATGCTCTTTCCATTAGTTGCATCATCCCGGTTATCCAACCCTAGTACTACTGGCAACTCCACACCACACAGATACACATAAAGTGTGATGAATGCAAACTCCCAGGAAAAATTCTAATGCTTTCTCAACCATCTGAAAAGAACACTAGCATTGTATGATATTACTGACAGCAGCCATAGCTCTGCTATGGCCATTCATACAGAGTCACCCACCCACCCTACAGAATGTTCAATGGAAACCAATTGCATGTAGCAGTTCCCCATCTATCCCCTGCCTCTTTGGCGGACAATAAAACACAATCTACAGTGTATACAAAGAAGAACCCTATTCTCCCATCATGCTCACAATCTCAGATAAACAGGAAACATGGCAAATTCCTCACCTGACTAGTGTCCCTTTCTCAAATATTAGATGCCCTACAGATTTAAACAAAACAGCTGAACACAAAGGCAGGAAAATGCCTACCAGCCTTCCTTGGGTAGGGAAGAGCTGCATCACCGCATTTTTGGATACTTGCACTTCACTCGCACTTTTTTGCCCAGCCTGTCGTTGCAAACCACTTCAATCATCCCGCTTAGCTCACACCTGTGCACAAGGGCCTGTTAGGCAAGGAGATCTCTGGCCTCCCCACTCTGGTGGCACTGTTGGAAAAGAAGAAGAAAAGAAAAATGGCTTGTGGAGATCACTTTATACAATTTAAATACAAAAAGTTTTTAGCTTAGAGAAACATTGCTACATTAGAACATACCAAAGGTAAAGAGATGAAAATGAATTTTAGCAATAGAAGAACATGAAAAAGTATGTTACAACTTTACACTTTTACATGCATACACACAAGAATCTCCCAACTTTCAGTGAATCAGGTAAATGGAAAGTTCTAAAAAAAAAAATCCTAGTAAATCAGTACTAGGCAAATCAGTACCTAGTAAATGCTGTAAATTAAATGCATTTAATGCAGAGAACACAACAGCCACTATCCTTCAAAGAGCAAAAATAGAGGCAGCAACTTGTAGCAATAGATTTTGTGTGTGTGAAAACAGGAAACACACACGCACCCAATACAGTTGTAAACAAAGCAAAACATTAGGAAACAGGGACGAACACATAGGCTTGTAGGAATAGATACTACAGAACGGTTCCAACACTTACAGTACAATCCTATGCATGTCTACTCAGTCCCATTGTGTTAAATGGCGTTTACTCCCCTGAAAGTGTGTGTAGTATTACAGCCTTGGTTATCTCTGGCCATCCAAGGAAAACAAGAGATCACCAGCGTGCGTGTTCACGGTATATGTGGCCCTTTTAGGCTCAGAGCATGTATTGTTGCCCACGAGAGCTGTTCAAAAGCAAGCGGGAACGGGACACAGAAACTACACAAACAGCGGGGAGGGACAGGAGCTCTACCTTTACAAAATACGGCCCCGAACTCATGCAAGACTGCCTCTTACAACAGGTCGAGGCGAAGAAGGCCCCATCACTCCAGATTATCTCACTCTAGAGTAACCCAAAGTAAGCAAAAAACATCTTGGCGCCTGGTTCTGAAATTCCCAGACATCCGGGCCCCTTCTTTACAGAAGTCAGTGAAGAGCAAGGACCCACCCGAGAGGCCAGCCTACCAGACCACCACCTACCCCGACGGACGAAGGATCGCTGAAGCCAACGGAGACCTATCGAAGCCCCCCGTCTCGCTGAGTCCTGGTTGGCAGCCACGGTAGGAAGAGGAAACAGAAATGGTTGCTGACCTCGGAAGCGGAAGCCGCTCGGGCAGCCGTCCCTCAAAGGGCTCCTATCCTGCTCCTATCTGGAGGAGGAAGAAGGCGAGAAACTCAATGATAACAGAACGCGATGCTGCCAGCGCGAGACTTCTCCGCTCTGCCGGATTCCCTCCTGCTCCAGATTCTGAGCTATTTGCCGCCACGTGACCGATTGGGCGGGGCCAGGTGAGTGCTCTGACTCCTCCCTCTCCTCCAGAGGTTTGAGAGATTCTTCTCCCCCCCCCCCCCGCCTGGGACCCCGGAGAATTTCCTCAGTTGCCTGCCTTTGCTCATTGATTCGATTGTCGGGTTAAAGGCCGCTGCTAGGGTTGCTACTGCAGTCATTATTCACTTAAAAGCATTGCCGTGCATGGTGGTTTGTAGTGTTCAGTAATCTATATATATAAAGAAGAGTGATGTCATGCACCCACTACGCACCACTACGCAAGTACCGGTTTCTAGAAGTTGAGCTGGCCTAAATCATTATTTTTTTGGCATTTGGACAAGTGCCAATCAAACGTGAGTACCGGTTTCTAAATCATTTGGATGACACCACTGTGTGTATGTATGTATGTTCCACATAGGCTCCGCAACGCCTGGCCAGACTCGCGCCAAACTCGGCACGTGGGTGCCTTGGCCCCCCCCCCGAGACCATCGCTGCGTGGTTTTGGAACGGCTTGTGCCCCCATGGGCGCGGGTAAAAGTGAATTTGTGGTTCTCTATGGGTGGCTATGGGCTGAGCCACTGCATTCTGATGCTCTGATGATGTCATGATGAGATGCAAAGTACATGCAAATGACATGCGGAATCTTCAGGCAGCAACTGAACTCTGTACAGTTGAAGACAAACAGCAGCAAATAGGTTTCCCGCAGGGAATTCTATACAGGGCCAGGGAAATGTGTTCTGTGGAAATGTGGGCGGTTCCTTCTTGGCAGTTGACAGTTGGCACAAGGTGCTGTGGCTGTTGCTCTCACTCTGAAAGTTTACTTTCACTATATAACGCAAGGCAATTGGGCAGGTGCAACCAAAGGCTACAAAGATGAAACAACAGCGTACACAGGAAACACCTGAGGAAAAAAACAACAACTTGCAACGCTATGTTACAGAGCTGCTACATCTAGAGCAACAGACACAGTATAGCAGCATGACAAAAGACTACACGATAAGAGAGACAGAGCTGCTACATCTAGAGCAACACAAACAGTACAGCAGCGTCACAAACGACTACAGGATATGAAACAGAGGGCTACAACAGAAACAGTACAGCAGCGTGGATGGGACAAATAAACACCCGGTCACCGCCGGGTAATTTTTAACAAAAAAAAAAAACACGCCCCGGGGGTGGCCGAAAACCACTGGGGGGGGGTGAGGGATGGGATATATAAACACCCAGGCGAAGCCGGGTACATAAAAACTAGTATAAGCAATGAAACAAAATCCATTGTTTAAAGTGCGGAGGCGAGGACCATCCACTCCCAATTTTTATTTTTAATTTCTGTAGTATTTCTGATGTCCGAAGGGATTTACTGTCTTTCTTTGTGTGTTCTCCTTCACATCAACTCTAATTTACGGTTTAATAACTGTTGTGCCTGGGTGTGCAGCCATGAAAGTGCAGAACAGGTTGACAAACAGCCAGCTAATGAAATAGGTAATTGCAATTTTGTGGGATTGCTGACACATCTTGTGGACTTCTCCTTGAGCTTTTGAAGACAAAGATCGCCCTGTTCTTTTGCAGTAGTTCTGCAGCATTTTTAACTTGCAAAGGGCTTTAGAGTATAACTTTGGAAAGCGATCACCACATTATTTGTTTATTATTATTCTACTTCATCCAAAAACCAGAGAACATTGTTTTAGCATCACAGGGAGACCATGAAATAGACTGAAGACCATACTAGATGTAATCAGAAAAATATCATGGCATTTCTCAATTTGAAAAATAAAATAAAGTGGCAGAGGAGTTAACTTTTCCCAATGTCATTTTCCTAATTTAAAAAAAAAATCAGAGAAAGAGGGCCTTCTCTAGAACAGAGTGTACTTGTGCAGCAGTTGGACTAGGACATGTTGTTTAAGAGAAGAACAAATTACTCTATGTGACATTCTGTCTGAAGAACTACTAGTTCCAGGGTTCCTTCTGCATAGGCAGGAGGGGCAAAACAGCACCATAATTATTAGGGAGACTGATGGGAACCAATATTGCTGTTAGGATTTATAACTAGCACACTTCAAAAACTGCGGGTGTTCTACTATGGGGTAAGAACATTTGAATTAACATTGAGGAAAATAATACATGATTTTGTAATGAAAAAGGCCTCAGAATAATGTGTTGCAAGTGAATTAGTTCATTTAAAAAATGTTGCTGCATTGAGCCATAGGAATTACAATACATGGAAACTTGGGCAGGATCATACCTTTACTGGGACTAACCAAAAAGTTACAAATTAGTCAGGAAGCTTTGTTGGGGCTCTTCTTCAGGCTGGATAGTATGTTAAACAAAAATAGTAAAAAGAGGGCGTTGGGGGCATAGTAAAAAAAGCCTCAGTGTAGGCCATTATGTAACTTCAGAAATGTAGACTATGATTTCAGAATGAAAATAGAACTTTTTTGATGTGTATATTCTATCAGACTGTGTATGACCTTGGATCGTGCCACATGTGGTTGGAGAAGGCCTATGTTACAGGTTTGTACCCAAGAAAGTGTATGATGCCCTGGATGAGGGATACGTGGCATCAAGCCTCATTATGTTCCTGTTTGTATTTTCCCTTGTATTCATGCCCCTGATGCACATATCCATAATGCAGATGTACCCAGCCCTCCTCCTTCCCCTGACTACCCCATGACAGGATCTTTCCCTACACATCTTAGTTTGATTCCTTCTCCCCTTTCTTGTACCCTCCCCTCCATGCCTTCTTTTCAGGGCAGGAGAAATTACTGATGATGGCTAACTTGATCCCTACTTTCTACAGGGTCTGCAGGCGCTGGCACAGGTTGGTCCGCGACAAGTCGCTGTGGAGACACTTGGACCTCACTCCTTACAAGGTAAGAATTCCAACCTGCTTCTTTTGAATATGCTTGGGGGTGGGGGAGGGAGGTACAGGAAAGATCCATCACAGGTTACAAGGCATTATGACTGTATGCAGTCTCAGGGTTTTAGAGGTAGCCTGTTTCTGAATACCAGATGCAAGAGAGTAGCAACAGGATGCAGGTATCTTGTTGTCTATGTGTTCCCTGAGGCATCTGGTGGGCCACTGTGAGATACGTGAAACTGGACTTGATGGGCCCTTGGCCTGATCCAAGGGTCGTCGTATGGTCTTATACGTTATAAACAGCCCAATAAGCCCATTTTTCTTAATTTTTGTATATAATATTAAAAGAAGTAATAGATTTCTATTGTTGGGTTTGCATTAGAAGATGAAATAAAATTTTAGACTATTTCACTATTTGACATATTGGATGTTAAGTTGAACTCTGTGCTAAACCACCTGATCCTACACATATGTAAAAAGGTAAAGGTTTCCCCACGACCGAATGGTCTAGTCATGACCGACTGTAGGGGGCGGTACTCATCTCCATTTCTAAGCTGAAGAGCCAGCGTTTGTCCAAGGACAAGCTCCTGTGGTCATGTGGCCAGCATGACTATATGCCATAGCGCACGGAATGCTGTTACCTTCCCACCGAAGTGGTACCTATTTATCTACTTGCATTTTTACATGCTTTCAAACTGCTAGGTTGGCAGGAGCTGGGACAAGCAACGGGAGCTCACTCCGTAGCGCAGTCTTGAACTCCCAACCTTCCGGTCGGAAAGCCCAGCAGCAGCGGTTTAACTCGCTGCACCACACGCAGCAGTCCCACATATGTCCCCAAAAGCAAATGTCAGTTAACTGAATGGGACTTTTTCCCATGTAAGTGACCACAGCCTTAGGTTGTTTTGGTCCGACTATGATCATGGCAAGCAATTGTAGCCTCTTACCAATTATAAACCCCCTCCTATTATCATGTCGTTTCTGTGGATTTGTTCACCTACTTCATCCACTCCAACCTCTTTTACTCAGATGACCTCTAAGGCCTTGTGGCACTTGTTGCGGAACCATCTCCGAGGCAGCCTGCAGACGCTGAAAGCGCGGGGCACCCTCCGTTCTGTTCGGAAGCAAGAAGTGTTTTCCCCAGCTCTGATGCAAGCCTTGGGCAAGCAGTGCCCCAGCCTTCACCACCTGTGCCTGACCGAGACAGACCTCCGCTCGCTCTCCTATGATTGTATCCCCCCATCTCTAAAAACCCTGGAACTGAGTTGCTGTGAGATTCCTTCTATGTGGTTCCAAGTGGCTACAGCCCCTCAGACCTCACAGGCCTTCCCACGGATCCAAAATCTCAAAATTCGGAAAGTCCCTGCCTTCTCCAACCAGCACCTGCTAAATATCTCCGTCCAGGGTACACTCAAGACTCTTGTCCTATCTGAGACCTACCGGGTCACAGATACAGGGATTCAGACAGCAGCTTCTCATATGGAAGACCTGGAGTATCTTGCTCTGCACCAGTGTACAATCGGTGATTTGGCCGTCCACTTCATCAGTCGCCACATGAAGCGCCTGCGCAGCTTAGACCTCAGGGGCAGTGCTTCTCTGACAGATGCGGGTCTTTCTTGCTTAACCGGTTTGCCAACCATAGAGAACCTTTCTCTGGAATCCTGCGGCAGACTTTCCCCAGAGGCCATTGTGGCTGTTTGCCAGGCACTTCCTCAGCTGAAGCATCTCAACGTGAGCAGGATAGCGTTTGCAAACCAGATGATCAACGAAATCCAGGCAAGTCTGCCACACGGTGTTGTCACAAGCACAGCCTCTCCTACAGATGTCAGTGTGGAATATTAGGTGTTGGTCAGTCCGTGCAGATGGTTGAGGGGGCCAGAAGATGAGATGCATCTTCTCAGCTGCTGCCTGCACCTCAGTGCTGTGCTAAACTGCAAGTGCAAGAAGTAGGAGACAGCAGGTTTCAAAGCAAATTCTTCCCTTCCCACAGCTGAAAGCTTAATTGCTGTTTCAGCGGCTGTGTAGCCAATGCTTAGTACTGTAAATTGCCTCTGACTTTGGTGCAGATGATTGTGGATAAGTGAGAAACCAGCAAGGGCTAAAATAACTAGCACTTGTTGGTTGCAATTGGTTACACAGGGTTGTTTGTGTCCTTTGTTTGTGTCCTTTGAAGACTGTCATGAAGATCCAAACTTGCTCGCCTACATATCGTTATTCAACTCATCCTTGTTCCAATGCAGCCTGTCTTGTGTCTCCTGCCCTTCTTTTGAATAACTCAGGAAAAATATCACTTTCTTAATCAGCAAGGTGATTGCACTTCTAAAATTATAAATGCCTGAACTTCAAGGGCCTTATTTTATTCCTTTTTAAATATTATACTGCCTTGCCACCTGATGAGTTGTCTCTCAAAATTACCATGCATTAATTTTAAACTAATAAATTACTGGTGCTGAAATCTGTAGTCTAAGACACTTTTGCCTTTTAGAAAATTTAATGAATTGCATTTGTTAATTTTTGTATCTTCAGATGGCAGCGATTCTGGATAAGACAATGATATGTATTGTAATTTTTGCTTTCTAAGGGCCCAGTCCTGAAGGCCCTATCACTGGAAGTACACATGTCCCAGTGGCTAAAAATGTTGTGAACGTTCCGTAAAGCACATTTGGGACACATGGCAGCACTCACTCAGCGCCAGGCCCCAATGCAAGTATGCAGCCAGCCTATGCTGAGCCTGTTTGGGGTGTGGGGAGGGGCGGAGGCGAACGCGAGAGGGTGGGACCCGGTGGTGGGATCTTATCCCTAGCATTGGCTCAGGAAGCCTGACACGGGGCTGCACAATTCACTGCTGGCAAAATAGCCAGCGGTGAGCCAGGTAGCACCATTGTGGGCGACGGGGCTTTCCCTGGAGAGGAGCCTCCGGCGGTGAGCCTCCGACTGCTGCCCAACACCCACAGGATGCAGCATTCACCATTTTGATATTGCTTCTCCTACAGAAGCCTGGCAGTTCTGGATTGGGCTCTAATAAAGTTTGCTGGCTATCACAATTGTAGGTTTTACTGAGCATTTTTAAAGTCAAGAAATTAGAACAGGAAAGCACAATATCAATTTTCCCTTAACATTTTCTCTTAAAGTATTAAGGTGTGGTGGCAGTGGCTTGTTCATTCTAAATCATTGTTTCTCAACCAGTGGTACTTGAGGTGGTATCTGTGAGACCCTCAGATCCCTGCCATCTGGCAACATGACAAGCAGTAACAAGAGGCTCGTCTTGGCGGGCAAAGCTCCAGTGTGTACTTTTTGCATACTCGAAAAGCCCTCCCATCCGCCCTGAACCTCTTTCTGATGGTTGTTGCATTGCATCTGGCTTCCCAATCTGGAAGTAACTGCAGTGACATCATAGCCAATTACTTCCAGGGGGATTTCTAATAGGACCATATGAAGTGGTACTGCAGGGGACAAATGTTGAGAAATACTATTCTAAATGGCTCAGCAGAGGACTTGTTATATAAACTTACACTAGCAGAAAAGGGAAGCCCACAGTACTAACATGTCAGGATGAGGTGAACAGGCTCTGACATCACAATGACAGCACTTCCAGCCATGACATCACTTCTGTTGGGTCATAGACAGATTGTCATTCTAAAAAGTGGGTTTTGAGAACCACTGCTGTAGGAAGATTTCCTGCTACAGGCAGGGGGTTAATAGATGACCTTGTAGGTCCCTTCCAATTCTATGACTTACACTGGTCCAAAGGTGCTTCAAGATTGAGTGAGTGAGCTCTGCTAAAAGAAAAGCTAAGTGTTTGGCTATTTTGATTGGCCTGCAACTTCAGGTAGTAGCAAATAGATCCTAGTTAGGCACTGAATTGCTCTCAATTCGTTTCTGTTGTTTCTGCAAAGAAAAACATGTTAAACTTGCTAAAATCTTACAAACCAGAGCGCAGACGAGCTGAAGGATGTCCAGCTATCAAGGATTGGGCTTTAGTGCCCTGCAGCATCCCTCCCCTTCTCCATAACAAAATACAAATACATTATTCAGTGGGAACGGTGGAGCAAAATTATGCATGCACACACAAATAATGCTTATGGACATTGAAGGCCCAATCCTATCCAATTTTCCAGCATTAATGCAGCTGCAATGCAGCCCTGAGTTAAAGGAACAAATGTTCCCCTTCCTGTAAGGAGGCTTCCATGACTGTCTTCCCACAACAGTATATTATATGGCATGTGCCCCATTAGCAAGGTTACATCAGCGCTGGAAAGTTGGATAGGATTTGGTCCTAAGTATGTTTGTAGCAATCATACAAACTGTAGTATTCAGCTTTTCTTGCAGCCGGGTCTTAACTATCCAGTGCAAATTCAGTGGGTGTGGGAAGTCATATTGGCCTCCTCAAGGTAACGTTTGTTCCCTTACTTCAGGGCTGCATTGCAGCTGTATCAGTTCTGTAAAGTTGATTAGAAGTGGGCTACGGGAGTTTTATTTGGATGATGGAGGCAACCTTTGAAATGTATTACCCTGGAGGAAGCACTACATAGTAACGAACAATGCCAAAATGAGGAGAGATACAGAAGATGCCCTACCTGCTGAGTTTTAGCCTGTGGGTGGGATATGGTTTTGTAAGAACACATTCCAGTATCCACCTGTTTGTATCTGATCCAGAAAACAGACTGTGCATGACAGTCCTATTCTTGGCACAGCATGCCAGTTGGGCACTCAACTCTGTGTGTTCAAATTAGAGAAAAAGATTGTCCACTCTGACAACTGCGGGAACACAAATGGAAATCCTTATGGGTAGGAGGTACACTGGACAGAGAGCACTGCCCTCCTTGTGCACCAGGAAGGGTGCAAAGGCAGCCCTGCTCTCAGACACTTGTATATTTCATCTTTGACTTCCCAAACAGAACCAAGTACATCCATCCAACTCTTCAGAATCCCAATTCCCATTTTAAAAAAGTTTCTACTTCTTGTGGTTAAAAAAAAAAGGAGCCCAAACAAGTGAAGTCAGCATCTATTCAAAGTTACAAAGCCTTGGGATGATTTCTCACAACTGTGGGGAAAGATGTATCTCTCATGAACCGTAATCCCCACTTTCTGCCTCGCAGGGCAGACCACTGTTACCTTTCTTGATTCCTACTCGTACATGATTCTTCAGATCTCACAAGTCCTTCTCCTATCTACTGTATTGTGGTCACTGCTATACCATTCTGCATTGTGAGATACCCACACTGTTAGCACTGTTAGGGGATAGAAACCAGTCTTCTCCAAAAAAAAAACACTCCTGTCCTAATACATTACTCAGGGAGCAATCCTAGATCGGCCCTTAGGCCAATGCTATGTGCTTGCGTCAGCCCAACAGCACTAGTGCAAACACAGGGGCACCAACCAGCACCCCCACATTGGCGCTAGTACTGTTGCATCAACACTAGCAGCAGCGTCGGCCCAAAGGCATCAGGCCAAGGCACCACAGCACCATTCCTGAGCCAGCCGAACTTGAAAAGAAGTTCTGGGTATGGGGGGGGTGAGGGAGGGAGGAACTGAGCGGGAGGGAGGGAGGCAGGTCTGGGGAGGGGGTGGACATGGATACCGCTGGCATCAAAACCACTGATATTTCCCTATCTTTAAAAAGGTGTCCCCAAAATCCATGGTTTCAGGTATCCACTGTGGGGTCTGGAACAGAATCAGCGGTGTTATGCTGCCGGAACGCTGGGCGGGACATCCAGGTGATCAACAGCCCGCCTGTCATGTTCCTCAGCGTTATGCCGTTTGCGTAACATACACAAGCGGTGTAATTGGTTACGCAAACGGCGTAACGCTGCAGAACGCGACGGATGGGCTGTCAATCACCCGGATGTCCCGCCCAGCGTTCCAGCAGCATAACACCGCTGATGCTGGGGTATGTCTGAATTCGAAGTCCTGAAGATAGTATGCAAAAACATTTGCTGAGCTCTAAACTTCTTTTTATAATATAATAATAATAATAATAATAATAATAATAATAATAATAATAAATAACATGCTTTAAACCCAAGTAATGAGAACTTAACATCAATATCACAGTGAGGACTGTGGCCAAATCAGGATCAATGGGAAATAGAATGATAGCCTCTGTAGCTTTGATTCCTATATAATAACATTTGTGACATCTACAGCTGCATCAGAGAAGACTTAGATGCAGATAAAACAATAAACTTGTATGCGGTCATCTCAGCACACGCTCCTAACATTTCAACGGGAGCTTCATAGCCTGCAACCAGGATGGCCAAGATGGATTCTCCAGCCAAAGAGTGTGACTGGCTTAGGGCAGGTCTACAAGGTCCAGAAGCACAGAGAGAGTTGTGGCTCTCAGCTTCCCTAAGACACAGCAGCACCTTCTCAGGTCTGCTAGAACTTCCATGCCAAGTGTGAGGCTTCTGTGAATCTAGAGCTGTCTGCTAGTTAGGTCTATTTGTCCATGGTCTCGGCTCAGTGTTTACTGAGGGCAGGGATGCACCCTGAAAACCACAAACCATGTTGTTCTGCCCACACAAGCTCCTAGGGGGAATTACAAGCCATTGAAACAAAATTGGCTTGATGAATTTTCATCAAAATTACAAAAGAAATTAATAGTTGTTTGCTGGTTCCAAGATGGCTGCTTGTTAAGACTCTCCTTCCTGAGTCCTCCTTGCCCGGTGAATCTGTTTGTTTCCCTTTTGCTGAGAACCCTGAAGGGGCATCATACAAGAAATTGTTGTTGTTGTTGTTGTTCAGTCGCTAAGTCATGTCCGACTCTTCGCGACCCCATGGACCACAGCACGCCAGACCTCCCTGTCTTCCACTAGCTTCCGGAATTCGCCCAATTCCATGCTCATTGCTTCGGTGACACTGTCTAACCATCTCATCCTCTGCCACCTTCTCCTTTTGCCTTCCATCTTTCCCAGCATGAGGGTCTTTTCTAAAGAGTCCTCTCTTCTCATGAGGTGGCCAAAGTATTGGAGCTTCAGCTTCAAGATTTGTCCTTCCAGGGAGCAATCAGGCTTGACTTCCTGTAGGATTGACCATTTGGATCTCCTTGCAGTCCAGGGGACTCTCAAGAGTCTTCTCCAACACCATAATTCAAAACATACAAGAAATACTATCTTCTAAATCCAGAAGTTTTGACCATCAGAAAAAGAACACCAGATGGACTTTTCTTTTGTTCTTTACCTGTTGATTGAAGTAGATTCTCAAGAGTTACTGTGATGGGAAAAAGGAGACAACGGAGACATTCCTCTGGAGGGGGCGGTTCGCCTCTCAAGTCGGCTAAGCAACTCAGGCTGGACGATATGATGGTAACAAGATCTGAACCAGCGAGTGATCTTATATCTTTTGCTTCTAACAAATTTGCAGTCCCTGAATCCCTTGAAGCCAAGGTGGCTGAGGTTGGCACAGGGAATAATTCCCAGAGTCTGCAGAGGCTTCCACTAACCTCTATGGCTGAACCAGCTGAAGTGACTGAGAACTTAGTGTAAATCTAGATAGTGTAAACCTAACGCAGTCCGCTTTCAAGGACGTGTCCCTGTCTGGAAAACATCCGAAACATCTGAAAAGAAAGGGGCCGTCTGATTCTGCCTTTAGTTATGATCTATTAAATCTTGTCGGGGACCATTATATCATTAATGGAAAAACAATGTTGCATATTTTCCAGCAATTGAACTTAATACTCAGCCAGTTGGCTACATTACAATTACACTTGCCTCCTAATCAAGGGGTAAACAAAATATAAGTTCTAAAGGGTCAGCTGAAGAGAGTTCAAGAAATAAGTTTAAAGCAGTGGAAGATAAAAGGACCGTCTCATTCTACAGAGGTTGTTCGCTGTCTGCAAAGAAACCAATTAGTGCTGGAAATCTATATATGTCAAGGAGGTTTTATGGTAGGAGGCGCCATGACATCATTTTCTTGAAGCCACATCGGGGCATCTGACTGATGTCAGATATTGGTTGACTCAGTCAGATCATTGCTGCCAAGGAGGATTGCCGCGAATTCATGAATCAAAATCTCCCTGCACGTGTGTAAAAGTTAATCTCAACCTCTTTAATCATGCCTGCGTGTTCTGCATACGGGTGTGCGAATCGCTGTACGACAAATGGGATTTAATTTCCACGGAAAGATTCATGTATTCACATTACATCAGTTCAATAAAACTACAATTCACTGAAATAGTGAGTGCATTATTTTTGAAGCTGTGTAATTTCTTGTTGTTCCTAGCAATCTTATTCACCATTTTCTGACACCCACTGTTAATGGTCTAGAAGATAAAAAAAAAAATATTTTCCCCCCTCCTTTTTCCCCCTTCCCATTTACACTTTTTTTCCCACCTTCCATTTTCTACTGTAATATTTTTGAAATTCTGAACATTAACAGAATTTGTTTTATGGGGGGTGAGTGTAGAAGTTTAAAAAAATACTCTTAATAGTCTAGAAGTAAAAAAGAATTACTCTCATATTGACAACTACTTGTGTTATGAAGAGATTTTAATGTAATTTTCCTATATATTTATCTAATTTTTGCTCACCCTCCCACTTTTTTTTCTTTTCTTCCCGTTCACACTTTATTTTTCTGCCTTTCATTTTCTACTGTAATATTTATGAAATTCTGAACATTATCAGAATTTTTTTTATGGGGCATGACCGTTTTATTTTTGCTTGTGTAGATTTCAATAAAGTCTGTCACAATAGTGCAATCTGAGTTTAAATAGACAGCAAGTAGCATTTCGTCAGGTATGTTCAGTAATATAATTATGAGGAATTTAACCTTGTAATTGCATATTAAATCATAATAAGGTTACCAATAATGTGTCTACACGATCACATGTTTTTATTTTCGTGTTTATTTAAGGAATAAACTATTAAATCCTAAACAGTACGAGCAAAGCAATCTGAAATGCTTGGAATGAGGATTGTTTTGAGTCAACTAACATGGCGGCTAAGCCCGCCCACTGGCTTCACTTCACCAGCATTTGCGCTTAAGGCAGGGCGCCTCCTGTTACATTAAACATTCTTGATATATATAAAGAAGAACGTGTGTGTGTGTGTATTTCACATAGGCTCCGCAACGCCTGGAGCGATCAGCATGAAACTTGGCACGCATACACCTTGCGGCCTGGCGACAAACACTGCGGGGCTCAGGCCCCCCCTAGTACCCCCGGGGGTGGGGGTACACGGGGTCCTCGTGTGAAAACGGTAACAAACGGCCGAAATCGGCATCGAATCTACAGTTTCCGGGGTCGCCAAGACGAGCGGCGACGCTCCCGACGCCGTTGGAGTTCGGGTTCAGCCCCCCCTCGATGTGGGGGGCAAGAAGGGATGCGAAACAAAACGTCCGCCATGCCCTGCTGGAACGCCTGGACTGATTGGCACTGTCAAAGGCAGGTTCGAGGAAGGCAAAACTCTTTACTACCAGCCCAGAGCAATACCGGACTAACAACCCTTCCTCTGAGCCTGCCTGGAGTACAAACTAATCGGGTAGCGTCCTGGATTTAGCCAGCACCCAGTTAATCCCCCAACAGCAATACCAACTGTACTCCCAGATAGGTTCAGCAAGTAAAGTTTTATTTTAAAAGTTAGCAGATTCAAACTTGGTTACAAAACATCAGAGTATATCAGCATAGTAAAAGCAAAACAACAAAACTAAGTACATGCTATACTTACAGACTTTTAACACAGACTTGACTAAATACTTCCCCTAGCTGGATGTTCCTCTTTGCGCAAAGTCAGCTCAAAACACTCCAAATAGCATGTCTGAAACAGTCCCCATCCAGGGGCCGAATGACTCCCACCCGTTCCTTAAAGATTCTTATAGAACTCAAACCAAACACAGGTTTCTTTGATTCTCACTCTGCTTAACATCAAAAGGTCTCATCAGGAGATTTACTGCAGCTGGTTGGCATTTTTAGGGCGGGCCATCTGGTCATCCGGCCTTGGGAGATCCATCCTCCCTTCCCTTTCCCACCATCTCCTGATAACAACCTGACCAAATGTTAACACCTCCTGAACCAATTGTTTTTTATGAACCCTGCTTTCTTCCTCCCAGCCTGCCCAGCTCCATCCAAGATGGAGTCAGGCCTGCACATTTCCCCTAGTCCTTCACAGGCACCAAACTCGGCATGCGGCAGCCTAGCGGCCTGGCCACAAACACTGCGGGGGTCGGGGCCCCCTAGCACCCCCGGGGGCAGGGGTGCACAGGGGGCCCCCACGTGAAAACGGCTGAAAACGACCGAAATTGGTGTCGAGTCCGTAGTTTCCGGGGTTGCTGAGGTGAGCTGTGACGCTCCCGACGCCGTGGGAGTCCGGGTTTGGGCCTCCCTTGGCATGGGGGTGCGAGACAAAACGTCCGCCATGCCCCGCTGCGACGCCTGGAGCGATTGGCGCCAGACTCGGCACGTGCGTGCCTTGCGGCCTGGCGACAACACTGCGGGGGGCCGCCCCCCCCCAGCGCCCCTGGGGTGGGAGTGCGCAGGGGGCCCCATGTGAAAATGGTCAAAAACGGCCAAAATCAGCATTGAATCCATAGTTTCTGGGGTCGCCGAGGCGAGCGGTGATGCTCTCGACGCCGTTGCAGTCCGGGTTCGGCCCCCATTGGCGTGGGGGGTGAGAAGGGGTGCAAAACTCATAAACTCTGGAAGATCATTTTGTTACCCGGGCAACGCCGGGTAACAAAAAGCTAGTCTATATATATAAAACAGGATGTGTGTGTGTGTGTGTGTGTGTGTGTGTGTGTGTGTTCGTTCCTCATAGGCTCCGCAACACCTGGAACGATCAACACGAAACCTGGCACGCATACACCTTGTGGCCTGGCAACAAACACTGCGGGGGTCAGACCCTGCTAGCGCCCCCGGGGGAGGGGGTACGTGGGGGTCCTCGCATGAAGATGGTCGAAAACGGCCGAAATCAGCGTCAAATCCATAGTTTCCGGGGTCACCGGGGCGAGTGGCGACGCTCCCGCTGCTGTTGGAATCCGGGTTCGCCCCCCCTCGGCATGGGGGGCAAGAAGGGGCGCAAAACACAACGTCTGCCATGCCCTGCTGGCACGCCTGGACTGATCGACACAAAACTTGGCATGCATACACCTTGCGGCCTGGTGACAAACATTGCGAGGGTCAGACCCCCCTGGCGCCCCCGGGGGAGGGGGTACGCGGGGGTCCCCACGTGAAGACAGCCAAAAACGGCCGAAAACAGCGTCAGTTCCTTACTTTCCGGTGTCGCCAAGACGAGTGGCGACGCTCCCGACGCCATTGGAGTCCTGGTTCCCCCCCCCCCGGTGTGGGGTACGAGAAGGGGTGTGAGACACAACGTCCGCCATGCCCTGCTGGAACGCCTGGAGCGATACGCACTCAATCCGGCACGCACGTGCCTTGCGGCCTGGAAACAAACACTGCGGGGGTGAAGACGGCCGAAAACGGCCACAATTGGCATCGAGTCCAGTGGTGTTATTCAGGGGGTTCTCCCAGGTTCTATAGAACCGGTTATTAAACGGCCGGGCCCTGCCCACTTGCTTACCTCAGCTGGCTTTGGGAGTTTTTTTGCTCCGGCTATGACGTCATAGAACCGGTTGTTAATTTATTTGAATACCACCACTGATCGAGTCCATAGTTTCCGGGGTCGCTAAGATGAGCGGTGACGCTCCCAATTCCATTGGAGTCCGGGTTCGGGGGCCCCTCAGCGTGGGGGGGCCAGAAGGGGTGCGAAACAAAACGTCCACCATACCCTGTTGGAACGCCTGGAGTGACGCGCACCAAACCCGGCATGTGCTTGCCTTGCAGCCTGGTGACAAACACTGCGGGGGTCAGGGCCCCCCCCAGTGCCCCCAGGGTGGGGGTGCGCAGGGGGCCCCACGTGAAAACAGTTGAAAACAGCCAAAATTGGCATCGAATCCATAGTTTCCAGGGTCGCCGAGGCAAGCGGTGACACTCCCGACGCGGTTGGAGTCCAGGTTCGGCCCCCGTCGGCGTGGGGGGAGAGAAGGGGTGCAAAACTCATAAACTCTGGAAGATCATTTTGTTACCCAGGCAATGCCGGTTAACAAAAAGCTAGTCTATATATATAAAAGTGTGTGTGTGTGTGTGTGTTCCAGCTTAGCTCTGGAATGCCTGGAGAGATTTCCACCAAACTTGGTACACATATGCATTACAATCTGGAAAAAAATACTGTGGGGGTAAGGCACCCCTAAGGGTAGGGTGCGAAGGGGGTGACCTGTAAAAATAATCAAAAACGGCTGATGTTAGTGTTGAATCCATAGTTTTTGGGGTAGCTGAGATGAACGATGATGCTCCCGATGCCGTGTAAGTCCACGTTCAGCTCCCATCGGCATGGGGGGTGAGAAGGGGTGAAAAATAAAATGTCCAAAATGACCGACATTACTGTCAAATCCATAGTTTTTGGGGTCGCTAAGCTGATTGATGACAGTCCCGATGACATTTAAGCCCAAGTGTAGTCAAATAGAACAAATAGAACTCTGTAGAACCTTCTGGAAATTTTTAGAAATCATTATGCCCTGGTCTTGGATTCCAATCAAATACTTGCCATGTGACCAGGCGTAGTCACTGAATACAAGGCTATCGATACCATAGTAGATGCCTATGAGGTCGTCAATTTCCCATCAGACTTCCTAAACTCACTTGATCCGGCTACATTGCCACCACATCGTCTTTTACTTACAGTTGGGATCTCCAATTATTTTACTATGGAACCTCAACCTGCCAAAACTTTGCAATGGCACCAGGCTGTGAGTCAAGAAGATGCTGGTTACTGTAATTAAAGGGAGTATCTTAACCAGAAAGGGAGAGGGTGAAACAAGTTTTTTCCCACGGATAATACTCATTCCGACGGATCTCCCTTTTAATTTTAAGAGATTGCAATTTCCAGTGAGACTTGCATTCTCGATCACGAACAAGTCACAGGGGCAGTCTATTAAGTATTGCGGAGTGGATTTGAGATCACCATGTTTCTCCCACGGACAACTTTATGTTGCTTGCTTGTTCACCCAACAATTTATTTATTCGTGCTCCTGGGGGTGAAACTAAAAATGTCGTTTATAATCAAGTTCTGAGTTAAATTAATATTATAGTGAATTTAAGATTTTACTTTATTTTTATACTGTACTTATACTTTTAATTTTAAGTAATTACATAAAATTACTTCATTTTACACTATAGTTAGAATTCATTCCTTTTCCTGTCTAATAGAAGCTTGGGATAAATAAATACCCGGGCAACGCCGGGTAAGGACAAGCTAGTAGTAAATAATTATGTCAACCAAGGGTGTTGGTCTAGCAGATGGAACACTGTGGATTCATTAAGTAGATTGTTGCACGTTCAACCATCATACATTGATCTGACTGAAATTGTAAGGTCTCCCTGGTCTCCCTACAATGTTAGATTGCTCCTAAAATTCAACAGCAGAACAATTCCCAATATGCTTTTTAAAAGGGGAAAACTGTTACGGTCTTTTGGTATCCATATTATTTTTTGAATGGAAGACGAATGCCAGGCTGTGACAAGCTGCAGTACCAGTAGTGGCAGAACAGAGTCGCTGTGGAGCCAATTAGCTCACCACAAGTGAGAGTTGCGGTGGCATGTGTGAGGAGGCCAGCCGGCAAAGAAGGGAATACGACCTTGAGGACTTGTCCAAGCTTGACTTGCGATTGCCTGCTGAGGCTTGATGGCACGCAGCCAGAGGAGAGAACCACACTGGGAAGGCGACAGCTGGGTCTGAGGATTTGGTGGATCACAAGAATACTGTAGATTTGTAAAAACCCCACTGAAAAAATGGTGGTTTAGACTAGCCTGCTCATGTAAGCCGCCTTGGGCATTTGCTTTGGCATGGGAAAGGCGGGGTATAAATTCTTCAAATAAATAAATAAATAAATAAATAAATAAATAATATTAGGAGAGTCTTTTGTGATACGAATGTAGTCCCCCTGCTGCCTGGAAAGCGGCTGCCTACTCCTCCACCTATTATCTCAGCACCTGCGAGGCCAGCGCAGCTTGGCTCTCAGCCTGTTGACTTGGTGCCAGAAGAACTTCCTATCCAAGAGCAGGCTGACCACTCAGGCTCTATTAATAACACCGAGTCTCTGTTCAGAATAACTGACTTGGAGGTTGCAACAGCTCTCCCGGAAAAATCACTGCTGAGCTTAAAATCGAACTTGCCTGTCTCTGGGCATGTCCCCTCCTTGGAAGCAATGTCACTACACCTGGTATAGCTTTCTCAGAGAAAGGGAGGGAAAGAGCTCAATCCAACCTACTCTTTTCTCTGGAGACCGTACATGCTGGGCCTGGCTGGTCTCAATCTAACGTGGGGTCAGGAGAGCCAAGAGAGCAACCCCTCCTATCCAATCCCTTTCAGGCCGTGGGAGAGTCAGGAGAAGCCTCCCTGCCCCATGAAGGGACTTCAGCCAGTGCAGCCAATTTAGCAGTGACTCCTCAAGCCACAACGCAGATGTGCCTGGATGGGAGAATCCCCCCGGATTTCTCTTCTAATAACAACGTCTCTCCGAAGTCCAGACAAAACAGACAAAATAAAACCAGGGAAGCATCAGTGCCACTCTCACCTCAAACAAGGGAGGACAGAACTGCTCAGTTTTCACCAATTGACTTATTGCTGCAGCTCGATATTGATGGAGATGCGCTGACGGCTGAGGCTCTGGACGCGTTCAGAGCTTTGCCACGGGGGGAGCAATTGAGAATTGCCCAAAGACTGGAGTGAGTTAGGAACAAACTCCTCTCTTCTATAGGTGTAGCATTTAAAACCCTGTAGCATTTAAAACCCACCTTGTCACTGCACGCACCACTGGAGATGAAGGGCTTGTCACCAAAAGCGGACAAATCTTGGGAAAGGACCATACAAGCAGCAGTTCACCATAAGCCTGGACAGCAGGGAACCTCTATTGCCCCCCTGGAAAGGTCCCATAATCATTTACCTTACCCAAACAACCACTGGGTGATGTCAGGCTGTCTTAGCTTTGAGCCTCCTCAGCTAGAGGCTGTGGAGGCTGAAGCCCAATGTAATATGGGGACTGACTCGAAGCTCCTGTCTCTAACATCAGATCCACACTTAATTTAAAACTATTCTTCTGGAATATTGCAGGTTGGTGGAAGAAATCCAAGGATGAGGTTCTGTTGAACTATCTGAACATCTCACTCAGAAACTACGGAGTCAACACCAATTTTGGCCATTTTTGACCATTTTCACGTGAGGACCCCCACGTACCCCCACCCCCGGGGGCGCTGGGGGGGGTCTGACCCCCACAGTGTTTGTCGCCAGGCCGCAAGGTGTATGCGTGCCAAGTTTCATGCCAATCGCTCAAGGCGTTGTGGAGCCTATGCGGAACACACACACACACACACACACACACACACACACGTTCTTCTTTATATATATAGACTAGCTTTTATGTACCCGGCTTCGCCCGGGTGTTTATAGGTGCCATCCCCGACCCCCAGCTACTCACCAGGCATACAGATGGCCCATTTATATGTCCCATCCCTGCCCCCCCTCACATGTGTGCCCAGGTGTTTATATGTCCCATCCCTGACCGCCCCCTCACATGTGTGCCCAGGTGTTTATATGTCCCATCCCTGACCCCCACTCACATGGGTGCCCCGGTGTTGATATGTCCCATCCCTGACCCCACCCCCACTCACATGTGTGCCCGGGTGTTGATATGTCCCATCCCTGCTGCTGTACTGTTTCTGTTGCTCTAGGTGTAGTAGCCCTCTGTTTCATATCCTGTAGTTGTTTGTGACGCTGCTGTACTGTTTGTGTTGCTCTAGATGTAGCAGCCCTGTCTCTCTTATCGTGGAGTCTTTTGTCACGCTGCTGTACTGTTTCTGTTGCTCTAGATGTAGCAGCTCTGTGACGTAGAGTTGCAAGTTGTTGTTGTTTTTTCCTCAGGTGTTTCCTGTGTACACTGTTGTTTCATCTTTGTAGCCTTTGGTTGCACCTGCCCAATTGCCTGACCTTACACAGTGAAAGTAAACTTTCAGAGAGAGCAACAGCCACAGCACCTTGTGCCAACTGTCCACTGCCAAGCAGGGACCGCCCACATGTCCACAGAACACATTGTATCGGTTTGCCTGCGTGAAACCTGTTTGCTGTTGTTTGTCTTCAACTGTCAAGAGTTCAGTTGCTGCCTGAAGATTCCGCATGTCATTTGCATCTCATCATGACATCACCAGAGCCTCGGAATGTTCGGTTCAGCCCATAGCCGTCCACAGAGAACCACAAATTCGCTTGTACCCGCGCCCGTGGGGGCGCGATCCGTTCCAAAACCGCGCAGCGATGGTTTCGGGGGGCCAAGGCACCCGCGTGCCGAGTTTGGCGCGAATCGGTCCAGGCGTTGCGGAGCCTATGTGGAACAAACATACACACACACACACACACATACATACATACATACGCTCTTCTTTATATATATAGACGATAGATCGGACAGGTATGATGCCTGAGGCAAGGACGAATGCTGTTCTGGCACCCATTTATAAAAAGGGCGACCAACATGACCTTTCCAGCTATAGACCCATCAGCCTTCTCTCCTCTGTGGGTAAGCTATATGCTAAACATCTATTAGACGCTCCACCTGGATGGCAAGTCACTGCAAATCACTGCATGATTTTGGCCCATCTAGCAGATAAATATTCTAGGAAGCTTAATTTAAAACTCTTTTAACAAATGTCTGGGGAAATCTCTCTTCCACACTCCAGCGAAGACTCGCTTCCCCCTAACGCTTTCTGATGCGGCAATGAGCAGCAGGCCTCTGGCCCCTAACCTAAAAAAAATGAACAGTGGGCCTAACCAAACTGCTAGTGCAACCAGATGCACCACAGCACTCCCTCTGGGATGTTACTGGCCCCATGCCTCAATCCCCTTGTGGGAGGGATGCTGACCCTGACTGGAACTACTGAGAAGGGGAGTTCACGGTAAGTACCAACCTTCCCGTTCTCCAGTAGTTCCAGTCAGGAACACATCTGGGACGTACCCAAGCCGTACCCACAGATAAACGGGTGGGATTAGATTGAGGCATCCTGCACCACACTCTGCAGAACCCGCCTAGCGAAGGCGGTGTCCCGCGAAGCGTAGCTGTCAACCTTATAGAAGTTGATAAAGGTATTGGGGGAACTCCACGTGGCAGCCTTGCAGACCACCTCCAGTGAAGGGCACGCCTTAAAGGCTGCTGACATTGCTGCTCCCCTAAGGGAATGGGCAACAATCCCCGCAGGCAGGGAAACTCCCTTAGATCTATAAGCCGCTACTATAGCCTCCCTCAACCAACAGGAAAGTGTAGAGGGGGATGCCCTGGTTCCCTGCTTGGGAAGCCAAAAATGAACAAAAAGTGCTTCTGTCTTGTGGAAGGGGGCAGTTCTGGACACATAAAAACTAAGTGCCCTACAAACATTGAGGGAGTGCCACTGCCTCTCCCTGTCATGCTGTGGATTTGGGCAGAACGAAGGCAACACCAGTTCCTCCGTCCTGTGAAACATCAAATTAACCTTTGGCAGAAACGTGGGGTCCAACCTCAAAGTGACCCTATCTGAAAAAAATGCAAAGTTCCCTCTCCACAGAGAGTGAGGCCAACTCAGAGACCCTTCTGGCTGAGGCAATGCTCCCCAGAAAAATTGTTTTAACATAAGGTCTCTCAGAGAACAGGTGGCCATGGGCTCAAAGGGACCCCTGGTAAACAACCTTAGGACCAAAGATAAATCCCGTCGGTACCCAGTGAATGATAGGCAGGTTTAACAGGGCTACCCTTTTTAGAAATTCCTTGACATGGGGGTGGGTCGACAAACTCCTCCCCCTGGGGTATCTGAATACTGATGCTACAGTGGACACCTGGCGTCTAAGGGTGGCGATACTCAGCCCCTTATCCATCCCTGCTTGCAAGAATTCCAGAAGCTCCCTGACCCTGGGCTTTCTGGGACTAACTTTCTTGCCTGTATACCAGGCAGAGAAGGTTCTCCAAGTTGAGTTGTAAACTCGATTGGTCAAACTTCTCTGATCCGACAGTATAGTGGCCAACACTGCGTCGGAATACCCGAGACTAGCAAGGGCCTACCGCTCAACCGCCAAAACCATCAGTTGCAGGAAGCTGAGCTGCTGATGACGAATTGGGCCCTGGGCCAAGATGTCTAGTGTGCTCAGAAGATAGAATGGCGGATGCGACGACATCTCACTGAAGTCTGAGAACCAGGAACGCCTCGGCCAGTGCGGAGCGATGACGACCACCTCTGTCTCCTCCTTCTGGATCTTTACTATCACCACTGGAATAGCTGGACAGGAGGAAATGTGTACAATACCCCCTAGGGCCATTGCTGCTGCAGGGCGTCAACTCCTCTGGTGCCTGGATGACAACCTCTAGAATAGAAGTCTGGAACCTGATGGTTCAGATGCATGGCAAAAAGGGTCCAATATCATCCTGCCGAACTCTTGAGTTATCTGGTGTAGCCTCCACTCGGCCTGATCAATCTGTTGTCGACTGAGCCAGTCTGCAGCTATGTTTTCTACGCCTAGTACATGCTCTGCTCTCAGTGACGCCATGTTCTTTTCCTGCCCATAGGATGAGCGTTCGAGCCTCCCTGAGGAAGGAGAGTGACTTTTGCCTCCTCTTCGATTATATAGGCCCGAGCTGTCATGTTGTCGGTGTATATTAGAATGTTTGTCTCCCTGCCGAGGGGGATAAACGTTCGGAGGGTAAGGGCAATTGCTCACAGTTCCAGAAAGTTATATGCTGCGTGCAGCCTCTGTGGGAGACCAGAGACCCTGGGCTATCCTGCCCCCGGAATGGGCTCCCCAGCCCGACGGGCTGGCATCTGTGAAGCTAAGGGTCTTGTCCACAATCTGAATGGGTCCCCCCTGAGACAGTCTGGCTTTGGCCAGCCACCACCTGAGGTCCGCACGAGCCCTGGAGTCCAGTCTGATCTTTTGCTGTTGCTGTGGGGTATTGAGTCCTGGTGGGGCAGCAAAAGATGTTGTAGTCCCCGCGCTCTGAAGCGTGCCCACGGGGGCACCTCCTGACGAGGTGTCAGCATTCCCAGCCATCCAGCCAGAACAGGACATCGGGAGATGTCATCTGGAGGACTTTTGTCACGAGAGACCTGATATATCCTGTCTCTCCTGAGAAAACATCAGAATATAATTGGAGGTGTCTATGGTCACTCCAGATGAGAGATGACCCAGGAAGGTATCAAATGGCCCTTCTCTCTGTTCACCACAAACCTGTGGTGTTACAGGCAATCGATGGTCCGAGCTACCTGTATCGCCCCCTGCTGGAAGATGCTGTAAGGCCTTCAACGTTTCCAGGTGTTTGAGCCGGCACGTAGGCCTGTGAACCTGCACGAACCGGTCACGAGGTAAAAGGCAAAGTACTAAGGGATAGCCCAAGCGTATCATCTCCCACACCCAGCGGTCTGTCATGGTCTGGTCCCATCTGTCGGCGAATGCTGTAATCTGCTGCCGATGTGTGTGGGGCCGTCGGCGTCAGGCGGAGTGGGGCTTGGGCCCTTTGGCACCGACTGATGGGTGGGCTGGCCACGGGGCTTGGACGTGGGCTTGCGCTGTGAAGACCCTTTGGAGCCTCTGCAGTACCCTTGCGAGGGCGAAGAGGCTGCTGCGGACGAAGCTCTGCCGGGTTGAGACCTATAGTCTCCACAAGGAGTGGCTCCAGTGCCTCTCCTAAAAGCTTATCCTCTTTAAACAGGAGGCCCACCACCTTGGGCTGAGATGCTCCATCCACACCCCAGTGGTGAGTCCAGGAATTGCGGTGAGCTGATACACTAGCTGCCATGGAGCAAGCTGAAAGCTGTACTGCGTCTGCCATGGCGACAGATGCAAAGACTGCAGTCAACTGCATTTTTCTGATGTCTTTCCTTACCTCATCAGGAATCTCAAAATCCTTCAACTGATCTCGGGTCCAGAGGAATACGGCTCTGTCGAACATGGAGCCTGCCACGGAGGCTCTCAGCCCTGCTGTCAACTCAAATGCCTCACACACCGCCATCTGGATGCACCGGTCTACTGAGTCCTTTGGCAGTCCCTCCGTGCTGGAAGAATTGACGCAGATCCAAGCGCCGCCACAGGAGCGTCAACTACTGGGAGTCTGAGTTAGGAGACGAAGAATAATATTTTAAAAATAGGTTTCCTGTCCTTACTTTTATTGGATTCTCCCATACCTTGTCAATGAGAATCTGAAGTGCTCAGGTAAAGGGAGCCCTTGGGTGCCTCCTGCTGAGCTGGGAAAGCCGCTGGGTCACCCCAAACCTTAGAAGAGGTACTGGCCTCTGCTGGTTCCTGGCTCTCCTGAGGGCGCAAAACCCTCATCATCACCTTCTGGAACATACGAGGAAACATGTTAGTCTCAAAAAGGCAGGTGACATGACCCTGTCACTGTCTTCTCCCCAGATATTTCCCCTTCTACTGGGGAATCAAGCACTGCCACCTCCGCTTCTGAGCCCGAGTCTAGAAGCCTGGGCCTCTGGGCTGAGGGGATGAGATCCAGACTGCCCTCACAGAGTGATCTGGAGCTCTCGTGCCTGGATGGTGTGATCTCGGCCTACTAAGAGCCCTTCAATGGGAGCTCACTCCATCGCACAGTCTCGAACTCCCGACCTTCCAGTCGGAAAAACCCCAGCAGCAGCGGTTTAACCCGCTGCGCCACCACGTCCCTTAGTACTTGGGACGATGGGGTTGCCAACTGCTCAGCCTGCGTCTCAGCCAGGTCCTTGTCCGCTGCAAACGGGGAATCTGCCTGTGCCCCCCCCCATGTCTAGTGGGGTGGGATGGGCTGACGCGGTGCCCGATACATACCCCCCAGGACTTTGACGATGCGCTGCAGCATAGCCTCAGTCTCCCCCCATGGGAGTGCCATCGGGGCATCGCTCTGTCCCTGATTCTCCTCGGGGGCCTCACTGGGGGTAGACACAGTTGGAGACTTACCCAGTGCAGAATGGCTCTCCATGAGGCTGCTGTAGGCCCAAAATCTACCGGCCCCGTTCCCGGCCGGAGACGGGGGTCGGAGCAAAGTCGCAAATAAATGCAGCTCAAAAAACTCTCTCCCCACCTCAGGGACAAGAGAGGGGGTCGGGCAGGGTTCTGCGCTGTTTGGGCATCGTGTAAGCCCGTCCCCGGCCTCTGAAGAAGCGCAGGGGTCAGGTGCAGCCAGAGCGCTTCACGCGAAGATCCAAAATGGCCACTGCGATTCCATGATGAGGCCCGCGGTTGCTGTGGGGGCCTCGCTGGGGTTAAACATGGCTGAAACTCACCACGTTGCTGGATATCTCGCTGCGAGGCTGCTGCAGGCCCAAAATGGCTGCCGTCCCCGTGCCCGGCTGGAGACGGGGGTCGGAGCCCAAGTTGGGGGTCGGAGCCGCGGTTGGAAGCGGCTGAAACACCCTTCCCCAGTCTCAAAATGAGAGAGGGGGTTGGGCAGGGGCTCTCCGCTGGCGCTGGGCGATGGTGGAAGCCCGTCCCTGAGCTCCAAAGGAGGGCGGGGGTCAGATGCGGCTGAGGCGCTTTGCGCCGAAAACCAAAATGGCCACCACGATTCCACAGCGAGGTCCGCACTTGCTGCAGGCCTCGCAAAGCTGAGAACAGGGCTGCCCCTGCCTGGCATTAGCCTGGGGGCACCCTGAGAGCCCTTAGAAGGGCTTTTCTTTCCGTTCTGACTTCCTCCGTTGCGTTTTTAAAACAACCTCTTTTTTTCTTTCAGGAGCAACGAAGAATTGCGACCTGCTTAGCCAAGAGCCTAGGCCAGACTGGGTGGATCCAAGAGCCCCTCCCATCTCTGCGAGTCTTCTGACATCTGACCTGCCTGTTGGAGAGGGAGGAGCTTCCCAGATGTGCCATGCTGACCCTGACTGGAACTACTGGAGAAGGTCCTGTTTATTCTACTCCTATTAATCTAATTCAATTGTGCAAGTTTCTATGAATTATTCACCCAAGGTTGAATTGCCCATGAACTTTGCTTACATTGTGTCCACTACATGAGCTTTTGGGGCATATTCCCAAAAGGGGTGGTTGGTTGACAGAAGAGGAAGGGTGAAATATAGTCCCTTTCTCAAGTTATAAATTAACTTTTATAAGGCACATCCCTGGGGAAATGACAGAATCCTTACTTTAGAAAGTGTTTCAAATCTCCAACATAGAGAAGACAGCCTCTTCCCTCCCACAGTGTTCCTTTCAGGAATGGAGGAAGAACATTCTACACATCAGTTCTGGACTTATAAAGGTAAAGATTATCTTTCTGCACCCGATGTCAGCCAAAAGGAAGCCAAGCATCACTTTGCTAAGTTTGTAATGAGATTTGCTAATTATCTCTACTCCAAAGGATTTGCCTATATTTCCTTGAGTGTCACAAATCCAGGAAATGGTCAGCATAGTTATAAATCAATCATCCCATACTGGGAATATAGGCAGTTGTTTCCACCTAGTTTCCACACACATAGAGCAACCACACAGGTAACGATGTATTTGTATATTATGGGCCGGGGTGTTTGAAAATGGTTTTAATTTTTTGGCAGATTTCGTGATCTGCAGTTAACCCCTGCTAACTGGGCAAGAGGCACTTGTTCAAGTGGTGTCCTCTTATATTTAGCAGGGGGAGAGCAATTGTCCCTCTTCACCCCAGCACAGTGTCTTTCTCGTGGCTGTTGCTGGTGGTGTTCTCCATTCTTTTAGATTGTGAGCCCTTTTGGGACAGGGAGCCATTTAACTTTAATGTTATTATTTGCCTGTAAACCGCTTTGTGAACTTTGTGTTGAAAAGCGGTATATAAATACTAGTGATTGATTGATTGACTAGTGATTTGAAAAGAAAAACTAAAAAAGGCAGAAAGCAGTGATTTATTTTTATTCCAAGTTCTCATTCTTATTAATTTTAAACACTTTAAAAGTGTACCATGTAGGTGATACAAGTGATATGGTGTCAGCAGATGCTGCCACAGTATTATTTCTAACTAGAAAAGTAATCTATTTTAATTTCAGGAAAATAAACACCAAAATGTGGGCTTTTTTGTGTTTTTATTCAGATATTTTTAAAAACAAAATGGTGTTTTGTGTTTTTAACAAGACCAAACAACTCATATTATGGGAAACAATTCTCTTGGTATCAGGCTATGCACGTTCTGTGGTGATACAGCACTCCTTCAGCAGAACCAAAACATAATTTTAAAACATTGTTAAAACATATTTATATTTAATACATCCAACAAGTTTAACAGGCAGGTCCGACGGCAGACAGGGAGCGCTGCCACCTCTTGTAGCAGTTCCACTGTCGTAAACGGCTGCGAATGACAGGCCAATCCCAGATAGGATTGGGCTGCAAGGATATGTGGAGGTGGCTAGAATTAAAAAGGCTGCAGAAGTGAAAGGGCTACAGCACTGTGAAGGGGGAGGGGGAACTGTGCCTGCCAAAAGAAGTTATCTTGGCAACTATTTAAGGCATAGAAGACCTGTACAGTATCAAGTAACCCAACTGAGAGGAGACTCCTAATGGGTTGTTGTTCATATCTTCATTCTCTCAACATAGGTTAATGTTGGTCAATCAGTATTAGAGGCACAAGCACAGTGCTCTATAGATAATGACACTGGGCAGCCTCTGTCCTAAGCTTACGCTCATACTCTTACCCTAAAGGGGCTTGCCTGATTTGCAGTAGCAGGGGAGTAATATGTTTTCGACTATCTTTTCCTCTTTCATATATAATAAAGGACGAAAGTTTCTTCGGAGGCCCTTCTCCCCCATCTATGTATTGCTGGGTGTCTCTTTCCTGCTGATTGCCATTTGTTTCACGGTGGCCCTCTCCAAAGGTACGTTTTTCCCTTTGTTGTCTAAATGGTTTTGTCTGAAAAAGTTCTTTGTTAGAACTATATGGAAGATACATTGTTAGTGATTAAGGGCCCAATCCTATCCAACTTTCCAGTGCCGATACAGCCATGCCAGTAGGGCATGTGCTGCATTCTGCAATGGGGAAGCAGTCACAGAGGCACCATCAAGGGAAGAGAACATTTGTTCCCTTACCTCAGGGCTGCATTTTAGCTGCTCGATTCTGGAAAACTGTATAGGATTGGGCCCTCGGTTTAAATTACCACCTGCCCTTTCCTACAAGGTTTGAGGCAAGGGGGAAGAGATAAAAACACCACCACAAGTCACAGGACTCTCTGACCACCACAATCTTAGCCCCAAATCCTTATTTTAGCCCATGCAACAAAACATGCAACTAACATTAGAGAATTGTAACAGGAATACATTTCTCTTGAGCTGACCACGGAAAATATGACCAGCCTGATACAGATTCTGTTACAAATCTGATGGGTTTAGGTTTCATATGTGACCACAGGCATAGCGTGCGTCACCAGTGCTGGGGGCAACTGCAACCCCCAAATACCGTCAGCACCCTCCCCAGGAGAACGGCGGCATGTTCTCCTGCAGGTTGTGCCTTCTGTGCACCTCTCCCGGCTTTAGTTGAAGCTGGGAGAGGCGCACAAGGAGCTGGTCGCATCCCAACCTGCAGGAGAACACCGCTTCAGTTGAAGCCAGGAGAGCCAAAGGAACCAGCAGCATCCTGACCCACAGGAGAATGTCAGCGGCATTCTCCTCGGGGGCAGGGATTCAGCATTCCACTTCACTTGAAGCCTGGGAGAGTCATATAGGAGCTAGCAGCGCCCTGCCCTGGAGAACACCAGCAGCATTCTCCTCAGAGGCATGGTGCTGCCAGCTCCTGCGCACCTCTCCCAGGTTTCAAGTGAATTCTTAGGGGTGCAAAATTTTGCACCCCTAAGAATTTTGTGCCTGGGGCAACTGCCCTCTTGGCTCTCCAACGCTACACCTCTGTATGTGACACTGGCTTTCCATTTGAGTTTGAACCAGGAAATCCCGCTGTCCATTCTCTCTCTTATATAAGGGGGCCATTTTTTATTTCAACATGCTTGTATCTTGGTAGAGTCATGGTGGACTGTGGGACATGTCAGGAGTGGGCTGAAGCAGAAGCAGTGGAAAAAGTAACACTTTCAGCTTGTGACTGTGGCTGGCAGGTATAGTGGACTGGGCACATGGGTCTAATGTGGGATGAAGCAGCCATGCAAGAAAATGGCATAAGAGCTACCCTCAGCATGGTTGCAGGCAACTGCTACATTGCTATGCCAACATCCACCTCACCACCCTAGAAATGTTGGCTATTAAAAAACAGATACATGCAACCCAGCTTCTTCTTGCACATGAATAGGCTGCAGGGTCAAAGTGAAAATGATGCTGCTGATTTTTACTTTCCCCCACTTCCAAATCCAGTTTTACTCCAAAACTATGGTCAACCACGCTCCAGTTCTAGGTTTTGCATAAACATTTCTGGCAACTGGTTCAGACGTCAAAGATAGAGTCTAGCCAGGTGCCCAACCCTCCGTGATTGGCTTGGAGTCTCCTAGAATCAGTATCAGATGGCTAATGGAAACCACTTTGGAAACCAACTTGGAGATGTTAACAAGTCTTTCAAGTTTCAGTCTAAGAGTGCAATCCAACCCAGCGCTGGATTGGCAAGGCCGGCCAGCCAGCGCCAAATCCAAGCCTAGGTTGGGGAGCCTGGAGCCTCCTGGCGGCAAGGGCACGTTCATGGTCCAGCCTCCCCGATGTGCTCTTTGGTTCTGCGCCTGCTAAATAGCAGGTGCAGAGCCAAGGAGACCGCGTGACCCGAATCGGAGCCTCACGGCCTCCTGGATGGGCTTAGGATTCAACGTTATGGCCGAATCCGGAGCCCACCCACATCCCGCCCCCTCCCTCCCTTCCCCTGCCAATCCCGTGTCCGTCTGGACATGGAGCCTCCCTCGCCCCGGCCAGCTTCAGCCAACACAAGAGGGGCTCAGCTTGGGCGCAACGAGACTGGTGCTGCCTTCAGCGCCAGTCCCTTTGCTCGAGCGCCACCACGGGGGTGTCAATCGTTGCCCCCGCATCGGCGCTAAGGCCATCGTGTCAATGCTATGACGTAGCGGCGACACGACGGCAGCGTTGAATTGCGCTGTAACTTGGCAACCCTAGCTGGGAAGTGTGTGGAAGTGGGATGCGAATCTTACGTGATGTAGCAAAACTGCATATAGGTAACAGAAGAATAGAACAATATTACATATATTTCTCTACTCTACTATTCCAGTAGCAATACTTTCATCAGAAATTGGCAAGATGCTGGCTGAATTTCCTTCTGGCCGTGATTTCTATTGTAAGTATCCCTGATCTCTTCCCTTTTGCAGAGAGGACTGGCTTCTCTACCCCATTGTAAAGGGCAATTCTGTTCCAGTCCTTTTTTGGCCATTCTAATGCAAGTTCAAATAGGAATGCCCCTATCTGTGCACTGGGGGTACATTTAAAGCCTTGTATGCGCAGGGACGAACGGAGCCCCGAGTGCGCCCATGGCAGGGCGATGAAACCACGCCCCCAGCACGTCACCCCGCCCCCGTGCGTCGCCCAGCCACGCCTCCCTGCACCCGGAATAGCTCCATTTTGGAGCGAAACAGATGCGAGGGAGGGCAGGCGGGCCTGATAGTGCGCGGGTTAGTCCGCTGATTCTGCACAATGGCACCCTGCCGCCCCACCACTGCCGGCGCCCATGGCTCGCACCACCCCGGGCTACACCCTTCCTCTGCCTCTGTGTATGCATAGTCTTTATTTACCATTCCTGATCACAAGACTGGTACTCATTCCTTCAGTATTTCTTCCTAAGCACTTTTCATGCACTCATGTTGCCAAGTCAACCTGCAAAGTTTTGACTCTATTCCCTTCTCATTTGCCCAGTGTTCCCATGTGGTCATGATACCAGACAGTGGGAGTACTTCAATCAAAAATGCTACTATTTCTCCTTGCAAAAAGTGTCCTGGCACCAGGCCAAGGCTCAGTGTGAAGAACAAAAGTCACAGCTTGTTGTTATCAATGATCTTGCTGAACAGGTAATGAGATGGGAAACATCCCAACTTTGGGAGGACAGTCCTCTTAGAGCAGTGCAGATATGGTGGAGGTTGTGGTAAAATATGACATATGCTCCCCGTTTAGGAAGGAAAATTTCTCACATGTTCTCAGTCAGGTAGCACTTTAGAATAACAGTGGCTCAGACGTTTGTGTCTCAAGATATTTCCTGATGGTGCTTTCAGAGTAGAGGCCATATGCAACTACGGGCCCGATCCTAACCAACTTTCAAGTGCTGGTATAGCCACAATGCAGGCCCTTAGTAAAGGAACAAACATTCCCTTACCTTGAGGAGGCTACCATGCTTGCCCTCGCATCACTGGTTGCAGCAAACGCCTCATTGACATGGCTAAATCAGTACTGGGAAACTGAATAGGACGGGACCCTAAACTTGAAAAAACTAGTGTTGGTAATTCCGGACCATAGATAGAGAGCAAACTAAAAAGTTCCAAAATGGCAAAAAGACATTTTTCCACAATTACCTGTGGAGTAGTGTACTGATCTCCAATATTTGGCATATTGGCATCATACCTTTGCTGCATGAATAGTGTAAGGATATAAGAATAAGGGCACAATCCAATCCAACTTTTGAGTGCCAAGGTAGCAGCAAGGCAGCCCCAAGTTAAGGGAACAAATGTTCCTTTACATTGAGGAGGCATCCATGACTGCCCCCCCCCCACTGCAGGATACAAAGTATGCCCCATTGGCACATCTGCATCAGTGCTGGAAAGTTGGATATGATCGGGCCCTAAATATCTCTCACTGAAAATATATTTTTGTACGGTATATGTTAACTTAAATAGCGTGTAGACTTACTTCCACCAAAATATTGGTTACTCTAACATTTGTCCAATATTTTAGGACACAGTTGGGAAAAAGGAAACTTCTTTTCATTTTTCACATGATATCTTGGCCATCTGCATACACCCTCAGATTGGCTGTGTCCGCAGATTTAAAAGCTTTCTAACCTGGGCAAGAGACGTTCTGAAGGCAGAGGTAGTCCAGCCATGAGGTGCCCTGATGCAGCATGTGACCACAGCAGATGGCAAGGGGAACAAGGGGGCAGCAGATATGGGTTGTCATTCACCACCCCACCTCTTCAGCCAGCCACAGACACAATCTGCATTGATCTGCTTTCTGCTCGCTCAAGCAAGGAACAGATTGTCTGCCTCCTTATTGTGCACCTTGCATTGTTTCTGCAAACCTGGAAGTGTGAGATTTCTGGTATGATTTACACGGCCTGGGCAAACAAAGGAGATTCTTCACTACCAAGGTCCCAATAAAAACACAGAAGATTGCGAAGCACTGGAACGTGCTGTTTATTTAAAATAGCAACTTCCTCCCCTATTTTAATTAATGTATTTGCTTAAGGTTCATGCAATAACAGAAGACAATGTACCTCATTCAAATGTATCAAATTTTCCACTTTAGAATTTTCTAGTTTCAAGGACAAAGAATGAGGTCTTTTGGATCGGACTCGATGACACACGCAGAGAAGGACACTGGCAATGGGTGGATGGCAGTAATTACGTAACAGGCTTCAAGTAAGCACTGGGCAATCCCATTATTGTAATCTGGGTTACAGAGACTGAACTATACAGTCACTGTATATTTTTCCTCATAGATAGCAGCTGGGGGAGGGGGCATTTTCCAGATTTTAAATCTGAGCAATGGGCTCTGAATTCAGACAGCTGAGGTCTGAATTGAGCCCTCACTCTGTTCTCTGTATGAGATTCTGTTCCCGGATTTCCCACATTGTGGGCCTGATCCTATTGAGCCCAACGTGTGCAGTACACTCATACCGCCTGTGTCTCTGTCGCAAATGGCGCCGTACACCACCTCCATCGCTGGCGGTAAGCTGTTACTGCTGGCGCTGAGGTGGTGCCACGGCGACAGCGGCCATGGGCATCTCTGAGGGAGCCCTGATCACCAGTGAGCCCGTTGCTTGCCAACGATCTGGGTAGAGTGGGAGGGCTTTCCGGGGCAGGGGGGAGGTTGGAGCAGGGGTGGGACCACGCGGCCTTACTCAGAAGCCCTTGCTAAATAGCCAGTGCCAAAGTGAGAACTGTAGTCCCGTCGCCCTTTCCCCACAGAGGCTTCCATGGCTGCCTGGCTTCCACGAAGTGCAGTGGTAGCTGCCTGGCTACTATTGCACTCCCAGGTGGTCAGGCAGCATAAGATTGGGCTCTAATTTAGTCCATTTTGAACTACTTTTAGAGAAAAGTGGCACATGAATATTCTTGATGATGATGATGATGATGATGATGATGATGGTTTGGCACTCTAACCATCATCATCTAATTGAGCCTTGGCCCTGTATCATAATTATAAAACTCTAAAATAAAATAACTTTTTCATAAAGTAAAAGAGCCTGTTCTAACATGGGAGGTCCAACGGGGCAATATAGTATGCCTTAAGAATGGGGTCCTTCAAACCTGCTGCCACCAAACTGAGCAACATGGCTCAGTCTCGCTGTGTCCTGGTCTTCATTTCAAAAATATAACATGCCTTGATCACAGGTCCTGGAAGGAAGGTGAACCCAACAATTATCAAAACCGTAATGAGGACTGTGTCCAAGTTAGAATGAACGGGGAATGGAATGATAACACCTGCACCTCCAATAGCTTCTACATTTGTGAGAAACCCTTGCCAAGAACAGCTATGGCTGCATCAAAGAAGACCTGAGTACTTGCCTTCCTCATCTCCTAGGCATCTGCGTGCAAAAGATCTATTGCGAGTAGCTGCCAACTTCTATCTGCATCAGCTACAACAATGCAACTTTGGAAGAAAAAAAGTGGTTTTTCAAATCTCCAAAGCAGACTTTTAACATTGGGTTAAAAACGCGTCCTTTTTCATTATCGAATTTGGATGCTTCGATTACTGCCCCTGAATTACTTGTCATTCTGCCAATGAACAAAACTAGTTTTTCTTGCAATACAGAGACTAATACTCACCTACCTTACAGGGTTGTTGTAAGGAGTATTGAGATACTGTATGTGAAGTGTTCTGAACCTGCTAAAACATTGTATAAAAGTTATATTACAAATGTTGTTTTATTATCTTGAAATTACACCATCAGCAGGAGTACGCTGGCAAACATTATACCTTCATCAATGACCCACACACACACCCCACTCTTCCCACATACAGTGCAGAGACAAAGCTGTATCTGGGAACACTCTCCTCATGATTACAAATATTAGAGGCTAAGTATCTCTAATGTACATGGGCAGATTGGAGGGGGGGCAGAGCTAAGGAGCATGTCAGTGTGGGGGCACTGTCCACGGTTACAATAATGTCTGCACAGAGTGACAGTTGACCTGGAAACTAGGGTTTAACCTGTTCTAAATGGGATCAAAACACTCTTACAGGTCAGCTCTGCTGCTTTGATGGTATTATTTTAGGTATGGTCTTCCAGATTGTGACCCTACCTGATTTTGGGGTGCCTCTGTGACTTTGGACAAGAATGCTAGAAACTCATATAGTCAAAACAAGACTGATGTGCCGTTTGTTGAAGAAATCCAAACGCAAACTGGATTGAAAAGGGCACCTTCCCCCCCACCACAGTGCCTTGTTTCCATTATACCACCTAACTCTTTGCTTGCAGAATCCTTTGGAAATTTCCTGAAGTGACAGCATTTGCCTAATGACATTATCAAGACTTGCAAGGCCTGGCACAAATTTTGGAATACTCTGCCACCAGGGGTGTACCTAGCCCCACCAGTAGCTGGGGCAGACTATTACAATTGCCTAACCCTTTGATGCTAGAAGCCATGTGCAGACCTGACCTCTACTTTGAAATACCCGTTTAGGCCAGGTTTACCTGGTAGACCTGGCCTCCACCTGGTAGACCTGGCCTCCACCTTGAGATCATCACCAGGGAGGCCAGATCAACCTGACATTTGAAAGAGTGAGTAGACCTGGCCTCTGAGATCCCAACCCTGGTGGAGTACCAGTCTACCCAGCATTTAAATACCCATACCTAGCTGGGGCTCCTCTACTCCTGCGCATGTCATGGCTGAAAGGTATGGGTCAGATGGGAGTAGCAGCATCAAGCAGCTAGGAGAATCAATTTCATTTAAAGGCAAGCAACACAGGCCCTTCCCCCTTATTGCTAGCACCTCAAAGCACCAACGAAGTGCTACAAACATCATGCCAGCCAGTGACACGCAATGCAACAACTATAATGCTAGCCAGCGACATGCAATGCGACAGGCACGTGACACAGGCATCCCCTGCTCCTCCTTGGTATGCTACCAAGAAATGATTACATTCCTTTGTCAAGATGACATACCTCCAACCCCTCTTTTTGATACTTAAGATATCAAAAAGAAAGGTTGGAGGCATGCCTTTCCCTCATACTGTATTCAGTGGTCTCCCCTTGCTCAAGACAGCTTACAGATAAACCTCAACTAACAATCTCTCTTGAGTTATAAAGAGTTGAGGGGAACCCCCTGGGAAAGATCTGACCAGAGTCTCCCAAGATGTCTTTTCTTCAGAGACATCAATTGTGCTGCATTTCTGCACTTCCACCCCACCAGCTCTACTGAAGTTTTGGTGTGAACGTTGGCATCTAAGAAGCTTGCCTCTTGGCTTGCCTTTTGCTGTTCTTTCTCTCCTTCTGCTTTTTCCCCTCACTTCTTACTCTATTTCCATCAAAACTAAGCCAGCAACTCCCCAGAGTTCACAGCCACTAGGACATTCCAGCAACCACCTCTGGTCTCCCTCTTCTAAGTCTCTTGGGAATCTTGTGTGCCCTTTTTCACCAATAAGACATTTCACAACATATAGGTCTCCAGCATACAGTTGGTCCTTTGGTGTGTCAGCTGATCTGACAGGCTCCTGGTTGGAAATCACTGACCCACTGGAACATTAACGTTAAGTGTGAAACGACAACTCCGACTGCACACACACACCCCGCACCTTCCATTTTGACTGTTTGTAGTCATGTGCACATGCGCACCTGACCCTCCCTGCAGCTTGCCACAAAAAGATGCGTGAAAATGACTCGTGAAATTCCAAGGTAGAGTTGCCACAGGCGCACATTAGGACTCATGCACGAGTCAATTCACGAAGAGGCGGAGATTCCTGAATTTACTCGACTCGAATTTCAAGACTCGTGCACAACACTGTTAGGCTGCTAACTGGTGCTAGTAATAAAAAACATTTTTCCCTAATTAAAGACCAACACTGGCTACCGGTTTATTTCCAGGCACAATTCAAAGTGCTGGTCTACTCGCAATCTTTAAAGCTCTATTTGGTTTGGGGTTCAGAGTACCTAGACCACCTATTCCCAGATGAATCTGTCAACAATTCAGATTTTCAGAGCACAAAAAAGAGGACCTTTTCCTTAATTAGCAAGGCCTTGTGTTTGTATGGTTCACCTGAATTGGTTCATTCTGTGTTTACACGAGTCACCTAATTTGCCCATGAACCTTGCTGGACTTGTGTCCAATGGGTGAGCCTTTAGGGGTGGCCATATTCCAGCAAGGGGTGGTTTAGGAGCAAAGGAACAGAAATGTGGGCTGACCACCTCCCAAGCTACAAATTAACTTTTTATGTGGAGCAAAATGACAAAATGAAAAGAAATGACAAAGTCCCTGTTTGGGGAAGGGTTTCAAAACTGCACAAAAGGAAACCTCTTCCTGCCACTGTCTTCCAGCCACAATGGATGAAGAAAAAAGCACAGATCAGTTCCAGACTTATACAGGTAAAAATGATAATGACATGATCATGCTTAGCGATCATTCCATCAAGTCATAAAGGACCAGATTTGTTTTGGGTGGAAAAGATGCTTGTGGGTGGAAAAGATGCTTAAATTTGCATGAACACGCATGTCCCTGGAGAGCTGTTGTCAGAGGAGAGTAGATAGTGATAAGCTAAATGAACGAATTGCCTTTGGCAATTGATAATGCCCTTTTTTGTGGATATCCTTGAGTGTTCAGTATCAGGCAGAGGTGAGAAAAGCCACAATTGAAGTTTCTAAATCGGTTTGCTAATTATCCCTTATTAATGAAAAGAATTTGTCAATTTTTTTGGGACGTCATCAGTTTATAGAACAGTCACCACAACTGCAAAGCATCTCATACTTCAAGTATCGTATAGGTAGTTCTCACATTGTTTCAAACAAGAAGAGTTTTAAATGTACTAGAATGTATAATGTCCAGGTTCCTTTTCCATTTACTCAGAGCTTTTTGGTAGAGCTACAACAATGTTTTAATGGAGAAAATCAACAATATTGGACTTTTAAAATTTCAGGCCATGAAATATGTTTCTTCCACTGCATAGATAGCAAAAAAAGATAGCAAACATTTGTACAAATATTAGAAAACAATGATCCTGTGTGTAGCAGTCTCTTCCTGCTGCACTAGGAGGAGAAGGTTGAGGAGTGGCTTACTGCCTCAGAGTGCAATCCTAACCTGGAGTTAGACCAGCACAATTAGGCCAGCAAAGTTTGATTGGTACTGGTACCAGGTGCAAGGGAGTGGCAACAGGATTCAAGCATTTTGTTGTCTCATGCCTCCCTGGGGCACCAGGTGGGCCGCTGTGAGATACAGGAAGCTGGACTAGATGGGCCTTTGGTCTGATCCAGCAGGGCTCTTCTTATGTTCTTATGGTACAAGGGACACTGTAAAACATGTTTGGACCACTCTCAGAGTCAGAGAGGCCAGCACACAGACATGCGCCATCCTCCCTGACTCCAAGAGTGATCCAAACACGCTTTACAGTGTCCCTTATGCCAGCCAAACTTTGCTGTCTAACTGTGCTGGCCTAACTCCAGATTAAGATTGTGCCCTCACTGCATTCCATGCGTGGGTTTGAGTTTAAAGGGAACACATGCAGCTCAGAACGCAGCTGAACCAGACGTTAGCAATTACTAGTGATGTGTTTTTTTTCCCCCGATGATCAAAACAAAAAGCTAAATAATGAGAATTTCCACTAATTTCAATGCTACATGATGACTAAATTTAGATCAAAACGCAAAAAAACACCACTTTGCTTATTTTGACAGTTTGACACAAATTTAGATCAATTTCACAAAAATAACACCACTTTTGTTTGTTTTTTGACAGTTTTGAGGAATCTACATATAGTTTTCAGTAAGGGATCAGGAGGAGGAATGGCAGAAACAGGAGGAAGCTTGCTTAAATTTGCATGAACACGCATGTTCCTAGTTCACAGTGCATGCTAGGGCAACTTTAATGGAATGTGGAATTAGTAAGAAGTAGTTTCTTGGTGCTTCAAGCAGCAACCAGAGTGCAGCTTGGGAATTTTTGAGCAGGTTATTTTGAGCTGGGGTATGTGTGCCAGTAATTGCTTGCCTTTGTAGGGCCTTATTTATTGCACTGTTTGTATAACTTGCAATAAAAATTGGATAAAAACACAACACCGCAATTTACTATTTTAATCAAGAAATTTTGGAAAAAATACCACCAAAAAAAACCCAACCCCTAGCAATGACATATTACATCCTCACCAAACACTAGACAACACCATTGCACCAATGCCCAGCAAACAAAGCAATCTTTGCAGTGGCACAGACCCCTTAAGAGGAATATGGCTTGCAATCATCCTTTGACCACTTGCCCCGCCTTCCATTTCCTATGCATGTCCCTCTTACAAGCCAGCTCTGACAAAGTAAGAGCTGTAGGGGGGGGTCCCCCTTTCTCCTAGGGGGTAGCAGGCAGCCATTTCACACCATCCAGCCCTGGCAAACAGAACACTGGCACAGTTCCTAGGAGTTGTGGAAGCAGCCCAGTAGGCAGACTCAAGGACACAGATCACGCAGACAGCGAAGTCCTTCACCAAAGAGTATTTACAGGAAAGCACAGTGATAATACAGCAGGCAGCATAGGTTCCATGCAGGGAACCAAAGGAACTCACTGCAATAACAAGTTATTTCTCCAGACCAACCATAGTGCTCCACAGCACTCAAACTTTCACTCCACAGGGTGTGGATGCAAATGCTCTGGTTATATACATGGCTTGGCCTATCAGTGCCTGTTGCTGGGCAGGCTTTGGGCTAATCAGCCACACCCTTTTGCACCTGGCTCTGGAGTGCACAGCTGGCAATCAGCCTGTACCTGCCGCGTGACTCAGCACTTTAAGTTGATTAAAGTGACTCAGCACTTTTAAGCACCTCATGCTGATTCAGCTTTGGCCAAACCTTTACTCCGGCCTGGCAGTGGCCATGTTCTGAGGCACCCTCCAATAACACAAACCTTGACAAACTCCTCCTTGTGGAGCCAGGCTGGGGATTTTTAGGCACCTACCCCTCTTCATCTATATATATAAAGAAGAGCGTATGTGTGTACGTATATTCCGCATAGGCTCCGCAACGCCTGGACCGATTGGCACCAAACTTGGCACACACATACCTTGTGGCCTGGCGACAAACGCTGCAGGGGTCAGGCCCCCCTCGCGCCCCCGGGGGTGGGGGTACGCGGGGGGGCACTGCGTGAAAATGGTTGAAAATGGCTGAAATCGGCATCGAATCTGTAGTTTCCAGGGTCGCCGGGATGAGCAGCGACACTCCCGACACCATTGGAGTCCAGGTTTGGCCCTCCCTTGGCGTGGGGGGCGAGAAGGGGTGCAAAACAAAATGTCCACCATGCCCACTGGAACACCTGGAGCGATTGGCACCAAACTCAGCATGTGCATGCCTGGCAGCCTGGCGACAAACACTACAGGGGTCAGGCCCCCCTAGCACTCTCGGGGGTGGGGGTGCACAGGGGGCCCCATGTGAAAATGGTCGAAAACGGCTGAAATCGGTGTCGGATCCATAGCTTCTGGGGCCACCGAGACGAACGGCAATGCTCCTGATGCTGTTTCAGTCGGGGTTCGGCCCCCGTCGGCATAGGGCACGAAAAGCGGTGTGAAACAAAACATCCACCGTGACCCGCTAGAACGCCTGGAGCGATTGACACCAGTATGCTTTACGGTCTGGGGACAAACACTGCAGGGGTCAGACCCCCCTAGCGCCCCCACCATGTGAAAATGGGCGAAAATGGCCGAAATCGGTGTCAAATCCGTAGTGTCCGGGGTCGTCGAGACGAATGGCGATGCTCCTGATGCTGTTTGAGTCAATGTTCAGACTTGGGATAATTTGTTGCCCAGGCAACACCGGGTAAAAAAAGCTATCCTGAATAAAATCCTTTGATACTGCAATTTCTTTATATCTCTATTAAGAAATAACCATCCAAGAGCCCCTTTCCTCTTGAGAGTTTTTGCCCACTGTATTTCCCTCATCTTTCCAAAGTCCACTTTCCTACAGTCCAAGGTACACATCTGACTTCACTCAGCTTTTTCCCATCCCTTTATTGTTAATCCAAAGTGGACATGGTCATTTGCTCCTAAGTTTTCCATGGTGCAATCCTACATAGGATAGCATACGTCTGTGTGCTGGCCTCTCTGACTCCAAGAGTGGCCCAAACATACTTGACTGTGTCCCTTGTGCCGGACTAACTTTGCTGGCCTAATTGTGCCGGCCTCACTCCAGGTGAGGATTGCATCCCCACTGACTTCCACTCATCAACGAGCTCCTCCTCATCGGTGAGGATTAAGTCTAAGATACTTGGTCCCCTTTCTACTTTATGGAACATTGCATTGTCAGTGAGGCACATCAATAATTCATTAGACCGCTGCTCAGTCTTGGTGTATATTTCCCAACAAGGTCTGATAGCCGAAGTATCCCATTTCAGTGATTTCCCACTCATTTCAGAAGGAAAGTTAGTACACATAGAATGCTTCTGGACAGGAGCCAATTCAGTCAGAGTGAGTGGTAAATACGTTTAGTGGGAGAGTACTCAGCAGAGCTGAGAGACCAAAGTGCAAGTAGGGAAGACCAGTTAGATTTCCATAATTTCATTCTCCCCTTTCATATGAAGGAAGAAGAAATTTTCTTCAGAGGTCCTTCTTCCCAATCTATGTACTGCTGGCTGTCTCTTACCTGCTGATTATCATTGGTTTGGCGGTGGCCCTCTCCAAAAGTATGTTTTCTCTATTATTGTATAAAATATTACATCTGTGAAGGAGGGTATGTCTTAGAGATGGAACTATATGAAAAGTATATTGGGGCTGATGTCATTTGCGGTGCAAGCCTAGGCATATCTACTCAGAAGTAATACCCAATGTATTCAATGGAACTTACTCCCAAGAATGTTATAGGATTGCAGCCTTGGTTTGTCCTTTTCCTATCATAGGATGTTGTGGGGGAAGAGAGTTGCGCTGTCACAAGGTTCCCTTGATATTTTGACCAGTATCAAGTGTGCCTTTAATTCCTATACTATATTTAGATGATGGCGAGGGGGACAGGTACTCCTTTAGTGCCAAAAGCCTCTTGGTATATTGATTTTGACCCCAAAGATGTATTTAATATGCATGTAATTCACCATCATACATTATATCATACATAATCACCACTACATTGTGGTTAAAATTCTGCTAATTTTTACTTTTAAAACAATCTGGATTCTTTCCAAAAAGTTTATCAAGCCCACACTTCTGGATTTTATGCAACAATAAAAAATGTGGCAACTAGTTCAGAGATTAAACAAAAATACAGTCAGCCAAATTGTGGAGATTTTTTAAGTCACTTGGGAATGTTATTGCAAAATGTTGGGGGAAAAGAGCAACTAGGTAGCAGGACAATGGAATACTCTGACATTTATTTCTCTCCTCTCTTTTACAACTGCAGTAGCAACCCTTTCATCAGAACTTAGCAGGACACATGCCAGTCTTGCAAAGAACCCCATTGGCCATGATTTCAATTGTAAGTTCTTTTTGGGCGGGGCAGAGGGCACTCCTGGGTGGGGGGGAGGGGGAGCAGGGGAGGGATGGTGGCAACTCTCGCTGCCGGTTCCTGACCTCCATGTAGGGTCACGCAGCCCTACGCAGAGCCCATCGCGTCTGCGCCAGCTAAATAGCCACCACAGAGGCGAGTAGACCACTTACCCACTCGCGCCCTTACCATGGAGAAAGGGGATGAATGTCCCCGTCTCCCACGGAGCCTCCCACAGAGCCTGCCATGGCTGCCTGGCGGCTGTGGGACACAGTGGTAGCTGCCAGCTCACAATTGGGCTGTAAGATTGGGCTACCTTCAAATATCTGAAGAACTGTCACACGGAAGGAGAACCAGTGGCGTTCCTACAGGGGGGGGAGAGGGGTGAGAAATGCTAAGTGTTGCAGGAGCCTGAGCTCCTGTGTAAAGAGCTCAAGCTCAGGTTCCTTCAACACTAAGAGTCCCCCCCCCAGGAATGCCAATGGGAAGAACTTGCTCACTGTACCTCCTGAGGGCAGAACTAGAACCAAAGGTTGAAATGACAGCAATGCAGATTTAAGCTATAGATGAGAAAGAATTGCCTATCTGTAAGAGCTGCTTGGCACTGACATAAGCCTTACGAAGCAGTAGGATCTCCTTCATTGGAGGTTTTCAAACAAAGGCTGGAAGACCACTTCTCAGAAAAAATGCAGCAGCTGCCTGCACTGAGCAGGAGGTGGACCCAATAGCATAGCTACCTATGGGGCAGAAGCAGGGCACCCCAGGTGCAACCCTCAAGGGAGGTGCCAACCAGAAGACCCCGATTTTGAACATCATGGTTTTTAGGAATAATACCATCATGTTATATACCATTCAATGTGGAATTTCACAAGGAATTCAATGAAAAACACCAGAGTGTAATATCTTTATTCTATCAAAAGTTATGGCCAAAAACCTAAAACCCCAAAATAAAATTTCGTATGTTGAAATCGCAATTTATTAAAACTGCAGTTTTTAGGAATAATACCATCAATACCTTTCCATGTGGAATTTCATGAGGAATTCAATGAAAAAACCAGTGTGCAATATCTTTATTCTATCAAAGGTTATGGCCAAAAAGCTAATAGCCGGAAATATGATTTCTTACATAAAAATAGCAGTTTATTAAAATCGTGGTTTTTAGGAATAATACCATCATGTTATATACCATTCAATATCAAATCTCATGAGGAATTCAATGAAAAAACCCAGAGTGTAATATCTTCATTCTACCAAACGTTATGGCCAAAAACCAAAAATACAACTGTCTTAAGTATGTATGAGGGTTACATTGAACCTCCAGATGCAGGAGCAGTAGGTCACCGAGTACTATGTGCAGAGGAGCAACAGCAGGAGAGGGCTCTGATGTTCATCCATTGCTTGCAAGGAAATATTTATTGCATTTATTTTCTGGCCATTATTATTATTATTATTATTATTATTATTATTATTATTATTATTATTATTATTATTATTATTATTAT